>CM050407.1:11509721-11831685 GCA_027580255.1 Therioaphis trifolii
AGAGTGTCTGCTAGACAGCGAATGCCATTTGCCGCCACAGGCGGTATCTCCCACGAATCCGATACGGTATTATCAATATACAATTTATTACATTACAGCCCCTCAGTATCTTCCACCACCAGTATCTCATAAACCAAGTGATTTTCTTAAAATATTGTATACAATTTTTTTTTTAAAGTCTCTCCATAGTCACTTGGGGTTTTGTAGAACGAATCTTGCATTTAAATACTTCACAATTTTAAAATACTCTACGATTCACCTGTATCCCACCGGGCAGCTAGTCATTAATTAAATAATCAAGTATTGAAGTTTATTATCATTATATTATTGTTATGTTACAATATTTAACATATGGGAACCTACTATTGGAATTATTTCGTCCACATAGGCGATAAATCGCCAAAATGATTTAACTTATTATTTATTTAAATTTCAGTATAAATATGTAGTTGCACGTCAATTAAATTCTTATTATTAATTTAATTTTTTATTTTATTTATAATCTATGTTCAATTCATATTAAGTGATTAGATTAGGTACCTATTCTATACGATTAACCGACGACAAATGTTATCCTAATGGAATTAACTATGCTCGTTCAAATATGAATTTAGTGTTTGTTCGGTGCGATGTAATTATTACGGAAAGTATTTTAAACCTAGAAAAGTTAACGATTATTCGAAAACCTAACAAACAAACGATCAGCATATTGTGTTTTAGTTAAAAAATGTAATATAACTAACTCGACGTGTCGCGTCGTTTATCCGAGCGCGTGTTCAGTGACGGAGTATGATTTGTCAAAATTAAAAATGTTATTGATTTTCAGAGTAATATACATTTGATTTTACACCCTTTACTACGTACAAGTACAACACGCGTGTGCGTAATGAAAAATTCGTTTATGCGCACATACTTATACGCACGTTTATTGTCGAGTAAAAAAAATAGCTGACAGATACGTGGCGTTTATAACGCGAGGTTGAGCAGAGGTGAAAAGGTGCAGCGTTGAACGGGATCGTGTAAACCAAGTGAATTATCGTCTGCGTCTACTCGCTGTATTTCAAACGTGACTATAGGTTATTGTTGAATCATAATATTTACATTTGGCGAACGTACGAAACAATTTCGAAGAGAGGAAGACCGCGCGCGCCTCCGGAGAAAAAACAAATCATGACGTCCCGACCGGCGGCGTCTTATCCCGTGCGGTGTCATTTATAACACGAGTGCAGCTCACGATAATGCGCGTCCTATACGTTTGCTATTGTTACGTTGCTGCGAAAATGTACCACGTGAGAGATTCGAAATAAAATTAAAAAAAATAAACAAGCAAACAAACAAACAAAAATAAAACAATGTACAAGTGTCGAAAAAAGAAACACGCCGACCGGGAACACTGAACGTCATAAACAACAAAACGACATACCTTCCTACACACGTAGTACACGATAATATCATACAGTACGATTTTTGCGTGGTCGCGGCGTAGGCACGACACTCGTGATAACGTCGTCTCGCTAGTCATAACACATTATCGTGACCTACTGCGCGGGAGTGTTTACAAATCTTGAATAATCACCGCGGTCGACCGATTCCGTACGGCGGACACGTTTGGTACGATATTGTAATAATTTTGATTATACGATACGGTAAACATCGATGGCGATTGATAACGACGACGCGTACGCGAATCGACAATAGGGTAGCAGCGCGTTCGGCGACGATAACGACAGCATTTTATGGCCCGTGAGCACTGAAGTAGGCTCAGACGATTTATTCCGGCGGCGCGGAGAACTTATCTTCGATTTTATCGATCACGATCACACGCGTCTGCGATCCACAAGTTCTACCGCACAGCACCGTCATGTTTAATTCTCCGCAGATCCTTGGCGAAACGACGGAAAAGTTTTCGGCTTATCGTCAGAAAAGCACGTGCATTAATACGACGTTGTAGAGGCGTCTGGTCATAGATCGCCGTCGCCACCGTTTCGTAAATTTTTCGCAAACCCTATGAACACGAACATTAGGTCCGTTGCACGACCGTACAAAAGTTTTGCGTCACGTCTGAGACGTGCGACCGGATCTCTGTCCGCGACAGAGCTGCTGGCCGAAACGATCCGTCGTGCCCACTCGCCCGCCCACCCACCGACTTTGGCCGCGAAACGATAGTCTCTCGTCGAAAACGACTCCGTGACGATGACATCACACCGCCGTCGATCGGCGCGACAACGTTTTTGACGCGCGTGCGTCGGTGTCGTATAATCAATCACGTGGCCCCATCGCGCGCGCGATTTGCACGAACATTATACTGTCGTCGTAGTCATTCCTGATAAGTGACGTATCTAGAATTTAATTTAATTCCAGAATACATTTAGTTTATTTAACTTTCAAAATATTTTAACTAATTAAGAAATAATAATAGTTTTCGGAGTCGAACTCCAAAGTTCGTTCTAAATACGGCACTGTTCTATGTCGACGGGTATGATCTATTTCGGCAAATCCAACAATCGTTGTCCGATTCCTATGTTATAATATAATATATGGGACGATTTTCTGTCCAACACACTCCCGACTGGATTTTTAAGTTCCCTCCCGTTTCACACGGTCGTTCTCGTGGTTTATTTTGTTGTATACCCGTCCACTACGTATACCGGCCACTTTTTTTACAGGACGATTAGGGCGTAACGATAGCTCTCCCTGCAATTTTTCTATTCGCCGTGTTTTCGGTACGATTATAGATTTTCATTTTTATACTTTTAAACTCAGTCGAAGTAGATCGGTGATGATCGTTGAAAATTCGTACGAGTTGTGTACACTTTTATTCTTTACTTTTTTTTCTCTTTACTAAATATCTATTAAAAATATTATATTGTACCACGCACCAGGACACAAATGTCCGCATTATCAGTTATTGAGTTGGTACAATCTTGATGATTCTACCGTATGTATTTTCCATTTTAATTTATATAAATTTATAATAATTTCATTTCCATACAACAATCGCCAGTCTTATCACTCGTTTTACCTCGGAGATTGGAAATATTTTGTCAACCGAATTATGTGTTGGGTTTTCGCCGTAAAGACCTGAGAATAAAATATAATCTCACTCGTATACTGTTTAGTGCACCGATACTGCGGAATCTCGAAAACCGTTAGTCAAGATTTTTTTTCAAGCGCTTAAAGTTAAAGTTTCAATCCTCGTACAGTACACCGAAGTTTTGCTCACAGTCGTCTCACTAAAGAAGCGATTCGTTGAAAAATACTTGTGGCACGAGTAGCTCGGTATTTAAAAAAAAAATTAATATTTGTTCTGTTTCATAGAATTTTATATTTAAGATTCGCCGTTGCTTGAAATACATCAAAAGAGTACGCTCGACCCACCAAACCCAGGACACTAACCGACGTTACTTTAAATCGAACACGTGCGTGATTATAAAATTATATAAATCGTCAAATTTCAAACCATCGGGTCGACGGAATCGTATACCAGCGGACAGGTCAAAAATCCAAAATAAAAAAAATAAATAAAAAAAATAAAATAATAACAAACACGCCCCCGGACTAAACGGATAACTACGCGTTGTACGCGGATATTATTTACGTACGTACCTCCTCGTGCCGTGGCAGTGTCCGCGGCGACGACGTCTGCGCCGCAGTAGCCTCCGGCCGTGGTGGCCGCGCTACTGCGTCGGCTGTGGTCGCTACTGGCCCGACCGAACCCGGAGCTGCTCCGGCGGCTGCTGCTGCGGCGGCGTCGGCGACGGCGGCCGGACGATCCGCACGGGCTGTCCGTCGTGAACGGGGGTCGCGTCAGGAACGCGTACGGGTCTTCGTCGTCGTCGTCGTCGTAGTCGTCGTCCGCGGTGGCGGCCGACGCCAGGGCCCAGTCGGCGTATCCGTCGTCCGTGTCGTCCGAGTCGTCGTCCATGCCGCGGTACTGGTCGTTGTCCGGCGCCGGCGACGGCGGCTCCTGCTCGACGGACGCCCGTCGGCCGCCCGTGGACTGCTGCGACCCGATGGCGGACTGGTGCCCCTGCACCTGCGACTCTTGGAACAGCTCGTCCAGCAGGCCCACGCTGCGGGCCACCGGCTCGTGCAGGTTGACCGCGACCAGCTGCCCGCACTTGTACAGGAACAGGAACCAGATGTCCGGCTGGGCCGTCAGGCACCGCAGCACGTACCGGCCCAGTTTCAGCACGGCCGATGGACGCGGCGGTTTCGTCGCCGGCTGCATGTCACACGGCCGCGCGCAACACAGCGACGCGATTGAACCGGCGCCGGGCGGCCGAGCGCGCGCCGCGTCCGAACCCGTGCCGGCGAGCTGGAGGTGGCGGCACCGCGGCGGCGGCGGCGGCTGCTGTTTCTCAAGGCAGACCCGGCGTGTCCTCCTCCTCTCACTCCCTCCACTTCCGTGCCGCCGACGCCGCTGGTTTTATTCGGCGAGCCACGCGTGAGCGACCGCTCGCTCGCGTGCGTGTGTCATGACGAACGATGGTATAGCCACACCGAAATTCGGTGTAAAAGTCAATGACGCGCCTCTGCGCTGTTGAATAACCGACCAAAAGATGAATGGTTTGGAGGCGAATGGAGATCGCGGCTTACTCCCGAATTTGCAAAAAAAAAAAAGTATTTGATATAATATTCGATTATGTTTTTTTTAGTCTTTTGAAATACATCTTTGTAGTATAGACTTATGAAGATCAATACAATTTCGAATTGCTTTTTTTTTCGAAGTTTTCGTGTAGGTTTCATACGTGTAGTACACCATACTTTCCGGTAGATCGTTGGAATGTGACATCGACGGTAGATCGTTATAGCGTACATTAAATTTATTGGGCTTTGCGACGAGAAGCTGATAGTCTTAAAGCGGGAAGTGTGTTTCTGAGTAAATTATTCGTATAACAATTTGCTTATCCCAAAGTATTCGTTCGTTGCCAAAGAAAAATATATTGAAATTATAAATTTTTCGAAATTTTCCTGATATAAATCTGTGCACATTAACTTTTTTCGTTTAAATTTCAGTGTTTAAAGATAAATTTGTGGAAATTCGTTCGACTATTTTTTTTATGTAGTAACATGAAACCTTAATATCCAATGGTATTGAAAAGGCCAGGTTGCGGAAAAATTAGAAACCGTCTTCATTTTGAGATTTTCAAAAGTACTAGATTATACGCATAGTATGATTTACCAGAACATTTTACAGGGTAGTTTCCTAGATGATAAGAATGCGAGATGTCTCACATTGTATTTTATTTTATTAGACATTTACTTAATTCGCAATTTTTTAATATGGACCATGAAACACACATTTTAACCGTATTAAAATGTAATAACTTTTGTTTTATTGCGATGATAAAACATAAATCAGGAGTGGCAAATTATTTTGGTGTCATGGTGCAACATTTTTAAATAAAGTTCTGATACCCTGTGCAATGATATCGATTCAAACAAATCCAAAACGAGTGTTGTAGATAAATATATATTTTTTAATTTTTCTTCGAGGGTCGTTTTTGAAAATCAAACGAGTCAGTACTTACTATTTTTTGCAAACGCGACATGGACTTTTTTTCGATGATTGTACGTTTGAGAACGATCGAAAGTTTTTAGAAACTACATTTGACTTGCGTTTAAATCGCTTTAAAATACAGAGAGCGTTGCATTTATCAATGATAGTTTTTAATTACTAAAACATATTGAAAAAAAATATGCTGCAATGTTTGCAGAAAAAGTATAATTAATACAAAGAAATAAATATGAAAATAAGTATAATACATTAAATGTATTGATCGTTTCAGATCGAAAAATGCTCATAAGCGTTAGGCTATATTATGGTAGCGATACGAAGCGGTTTTCTGTTTTGTGAATATTAACACGATAAAATCGCTGTAACGTATTATAAACATATGTTTATAGATTTCGATTCACCCGGTGTATCGATAACGTCCGAGAGCAGCGCGCGTAAATGTGTTTGGCAATCTACCGGTTTTGTTTCTTCCATCGCTGCCAAAACCTAAACTGAATAACATGCACCTTTTGAACGTGTTTGTTTGTTTTTTGCCCGTGACCGCGTACCGGTACTCTCGAGTTCTGTTGTCGTCGAAAAACAAGCTATTCCACTCTGTGTACAGAATGCTGCGGTTCACGAAAAACGCGTTTGATTGCCGCTAGTGACGTCAATCGGTGTGATTGTATTTAACAAGCAATTTGTTGTGTTAAAATAAAATTATTTCTTTGATTCGAGACAAAATGTTCAACACTTCAAATTTTGTCACCCTCGGGGGTTTAGGTCAAAATCCGTTCACACTTACAGTTCACCGATAATGTACTCATGTGACCCGTACACGTCTTGGAGGGTGCATTTTTTCACATCTGACGACGCACTAAAATCACTACGCCTGTGCAGCTGTTTCTGTATAATATACCTATAACGTTTCGCTTCTCGTCATAGTCGCATTTTCGCGATAACTGACCGCACGTGTAATTATTGTGGCCGCCAACGCTTTATTCAGGCGGACCACTAGAAAGGCTGTACACAGTATTCGGTTTTCCTTGATTATTTGTTTCAGACGTCCATAACTGGTATTGTAAAATACAGTTTTTTCATATATATATATATGCCTGTACAATTATGTACGTAGGTACATAAAACTACGTAATCACTCATTTAATGTAATGCATATTATCACAGTGTATATGCGATAGTCTCGTTTACGTTTATTGTATTTATCTACATTGGGTGTCCTACGACTACGATACACGAACCGAGTATTATTCGAAAATTTTAATTTTTCTCATACACCATTTTAAAAGAATAATTAAACTACCAACGATTTTAAGCGAAAATATTATTTTCTATGTTTTAGATTCTGAGTGAAGCAAAGGATCTATTTCCATCACAATGATATTTGTTTTTTCTGTAAACACTTTTTGGTACACCTACATTTGTCCAAAAGTCTCATTCAGTATCTTTAAAGATCGTAAATTTCATCTAGTTGGTACTTTTAAGAGCTCATTTTTCCTAATTATTAATAGATTTTCCAGGCGTGATCACGCGTGAGGAAAACTACCGATAAACTGAGTGAACATTTTTTGTAATCGACATTTTCACAACAATTAAAATTACCTATAAATATGTTTTCTTTAATTGTAATTTATTCTCGTCATTATTTTTTCACAAAAATATCGTTTTATTTCATGTTTTAAACTGTACACACGGAAATAATTAATTCGAATGCATGCATTGTACAGACTAAAATGGCCACCAGTAAATCCGGACAACGTCATAGACAGTAAAATTTATTCACCACCATCGGTCTCAGCCGAACTACCAGACGGATTTCACGCACAAGCATGCGCACGGGGTGAACTGGTCGAGCTCGTGATCGACCGGAAATTTCATAGATGCATTGAAAAATATACGTGTGGTGCATATTCAATATTGCACAAGCGCAATAACATTTGAGATTTTCCTGTGCTCGAGATCGGGCTACTCAATACAGTATTTATAGAGGTGATATAAATGCATAAAAAAAATTCCTCTATTCGCTCGGCTCAAAATAAATGATTTGAATTTATAGGAATATAAATCAATAACAAAACGTGCATTATATTTTAAATTTTTCACTATTTCCACTGCAATAAAATATTAATATAATAATAACACTTTTCATTTCCATTGCCTGCTCTTATTAATTGTTATGCCAAAACAAGCCTGCAAATAAAATACTCGGAACGTTGAGTTTACATTTAAATAAGAGTTTTAACTTAAATAAATAATTAAAAAAAAACCAGACGCATATCCCAAGAATAAGAACATCACAATTATTATTCTAGACCAGGCTGAAAATCGGAGTCTGCGTATACCTCAATGATGATCAAAAATTAAAAAAGCAAAAACCCTCCTGATCACACGCTCTCGTGATCACAGAAACCTTTTTTTTCAATTTCCGGATCTCGCGACGTCGCGTTTACTCGGGGCTGCAATGCGTGTACAACGTACAGTCCAGTCGTGCGCGCCTTTAGTCGGATTAACATTTACAGCGCCGTCGAACCTACTCGCATTAGTGCGGCTGTGGTTTATTTTATTTATCGCCTTTTTTCGTGAGATCTCCATCGCCGTGCCGTGGCGCCGTGGTCGATTGGAAAGAATAAAAAAGAAGAAAAAATCGAAACGACACGTGAAACGCGCGTTTAATATTACGGTCACGCGGTGCAGTGCATTTGAACAACCGAACACAAGACGGCGGCGATGTTTTTGGACCGAATTCAAAACCGACGAGTCACCGCGTGCACATAATATCACACAGTCAGTATGGAAACGAAATTGTTTTATTGTATTATATTAGGAGACACACACACACATCGATATTTCATACAGATGTGTTTCGATTACGTGGCGTGCGTGTGTGTGTTCTTGCATTGCAATCAACGTGATACAACTTTGAGAATATTCGCACCGGTGAATCGCAGAAAATTTATTTTCATCTTTAGCCATTGTCTTTGCACATCGCCGTACATTTCGAAAACCAACCGTGCTGAAAAATTATAATTATTCGACAATACGTGTTATTATTGTAGTCGGTGATGTTCCCATCATTTACTATGAGAGTGTATACCATGGTGCACGATGCGAAAATAAATTAACTAATAAGAAGAGAACCCTTTTTAAAAATCCAAGTAAAAAGAACATATCGCTAAAAAGCTAACTTCAAGTTTATTTCACCGGACAGATTTACGGTTGCTTTTGGAAAGAGAATATATATATATATTGTAATGACGTCTCAAAGACAGGGAATATGCAGTAATTTTATTTAGCTTCCTACGACTTTTTCGCGAAAAATGAAGTAGTATACGGTAAAAATCCTAACACATATAAATTAGCAAGCGAAGCGGTCAGTTTTTTTTTTTTAGTTTTATGGGCCTATCAAAATGTTTGCCCCTCTCTAAAAAAATTTGATGACGCCACTGTCGCCGATGGATCAGTAAATAACTACTATATTTTTATTCGTCGTACGAGCTCCAACAATATAGTATCAATTATAATATTATACTACTTCAGTGTTTAGAACTATGTAAAAAAATAAGCCAAAAATTAAAAAAACAAAATAAGTATATTTCTTCATTTTTTTTTAAATATTCGTTTGAGAGTATACGTAGTGTTGTTATGATTTTTTACTGAAAGCTCGAGAAAATACGACGCATATATATATATATATATATATGGTATGCTTTATTGGAACACTACTGATTGCAGTCGACTCATCTGCAGCCGTCGTCGTAATGTCACGCATGTACGATTCCGATGTATCGATTCTTGGAGAGTACGTGCATTGTTGATCGCAGTCGGCATGATTACTGCAGCATATTTACGTAGGTATGTAATTTAATAATCGACGAAGACCACTCCCACGGGGAAAAAATTCCAACTACGTTTTCCTGCATTTGGTTTTGAATTATTATCGTTTTTGTAAGTTGTTCATGTTATGCTATAAAATTATGCAGAGACATAATCCGGGGTGTGGTGGGACTATGATATTTGTCACACTCTTAGCAATTTTTAAATTTTTAAATTAGCAATTTTCTAAACAATTTTTTGTCTCGTAATGTTCAAATATAGACATGTCATAACCCATAATAGTTTGTTTTTCAACAGTATCTAGCGGAAATTTGGATTTTTATAAACACTAGTTAGCTCTAAGTAGATTATCACATAATCTAGTAGCAGATATTGAGAGTTTTGCCCACTACACATCCAGAAATCACTGATTATTTTAAAATCTTACCGTACGTTATCGTAATAATCGTTATATTGATTTATTTATTTTCTTTAAAAAATATTTGCTATGCATAGAAACACATGAACGTTATACTGTGTAAGTCAGCAAACGTAACCGTCTCCGAGTGGTGGTTAGGTTGAATATAAATTTGTTTTACGAATACTTAACTGTATTTGTTTATTAATGAGTTGGCACGTATACATTTTTTTCCTTAAAGTTAGCAAATTAAGTCTTTTTTATATGTATATATAGCACTTAGGATTTAATGAGACATTTACATGCATATTTGACAACATTCTTGCAGTCTTAAATTCATTATATTTTGATGATTGTGACGTATGAAAAAATAATTGCTGCAAAAAGTGTGTCAAACAACCGAAAAATCCAATACTGAGTGTGTTAGTTATATCACATAAACATTGTAAAAATAATGGTGAATCTCTAGATTGTTCAACACCGATACGATGTAAAATAGAAAAAAATCAAATAGTAGTACAACAGTTAGTAGTCGAGGTTGAGTATTGTTTGTTCCAAATATAACTGTTAAAGTGACTTACGTTCAAGAGAAGAACATTCTGTGTGCAAATTCTAAGGAGTCAACTTTATGATAAAGCATTCCTGGAATGTATATCAAACGTATAATGTTATGAAACAACAGATACATATATATGTTTATATCGGACTTGTTCGGTCTTAAGAGGAATACTGTAACAAGACGACGAGCATACCTATTGTAAAGTGTATAGTTCTGAGATAATACATAAAATACATTAAAAATACAATAAATTCGAAGTAATAATAAAAAAAGAAGTGATATAAAAATTGTAAAAACGGTAAGCATAAAAACCGATATGTGCTTGGACAGCACTTAAAATGTGTAATATAAAATACCAATTATGTTTATTGTAAGGTAAAAACAATCAAGTAGAATTGGATTTATTATTTTAACTGAATCGGCATTGATTTTAAATCAAGTTTATTATAGTTATGGTATTCGTTATGTAAGAATTTTTAAATAGTTGAAGTATTTAGTAAAATGCGTGATGGTAGATGATGATAAATAAGTTAAAGTTGCCTCAAGGTTGACGAATTCTATCGAAAAACGTTTCCATTAGTATCACGTTTGAGCTATAATAATATACAGAGTGTAACAGGTTCATTTTTTTAAACTTTTTTTTTCAAATAAATACTGAACCCTTGCGTTACAATACTGTCGATTTCAAATATTTTTTTTGTACTTTGGAAACTCAAATTTGAAAATTTAAAATTTAATTTTACCGTTTGAAAAAAAATCAGAATAGCCATTTTGTAGACCGGATTTTTAGAAAAATTATGGTATTAAAATATCTTATTAAAGTTTGATCATTTATTTCTTATGATTTTTTAAACTTTTTGAAAATGTGAATTAAATTACTAAAATTATTTTACAATTAATACTGTACGGGTCTATCAAGAAGTCGGTGATTTGATTAAAGTTTCCTTGAAAGCATACACTTGATTAAAAATATTCCATTCATATTAATTCGTAATTGACTTGGACTCATAAAAATAAATATCAATTTAATGATAAAATATGTAAGCGATAAAAAAAATATTGGAATAAAAATTAAATTTCGATCAGCCATTTATTTAATAGTGTTATACAATAATATGTGTTATAATATTATGTGGTATACAATAAAATTCTAAACTTTTTCACAAACTTTGAAAAATCATAGAAAATAAATAGATCAACCTTTATTAGAATTTTAAACACTAATATTTTTCTAAAAATCAGGTTTACAAAATGGCTATTTCGAATTTTTTTTTTTTAAACGGTAAAATTAAATTTTAAATTTTAAAATTTGAGTTTCAAAAGAAAATAGTATTAGTAGACAATTTTTCAACAAAAAATTCAAAACGTTTTGTTCTATCTGTATTCAAGGTTTCATAATGATTGAATGGATTGTTATTCTTTAAAAAATATTTTAAAGTTAAAAATTTACATAAAAACGGTTATTTACGTGAAAATCGTATCTATTTAAACAGATAATCAAAAAAATCCTGAGTAACGATTTTTGTAATTTTTTTAATATCGCTAATTTAGTTTATGAGTAAGGCCATATTGTATTTTCAAAACGTTTTGTCAAATTTTAAAAACTTTATTAGTGATAAGTTTAAAAAACAAGGTATTCTAAAGTTTTATTTTTAGCCCAAAAGTTGATAATTTTTTTTTTTTGAAATTTTCGTAAATACGAAAAAAATATGCCTTGAACAACATTTTAAGTTTTGAGCTATATCACTTTCTGAGTTATGAGTAAATAATTAAAATCGACTTTGTGAAAATTCCGTTTATGGCATTTACCACTTTTACTCAGTTTTTCGTCTGTATATCGTCAGTTTTTCGTCACGCGTAGAAAAACTATATTGATAGGAGAGAAAAATTAACTCTCTAAGTACCATCTACGTTCGATTTTCGATATAATGTGGTGCTGGGTGAAACTTTTAGACAAAGTAAAGTGTACTAAAAAGTGTCTACAGAAAAAAAAACATTATTGTAAAACCATAAAATCTTTCACTTCACTCAGAATATAAAATGTTATTGAATACAACAAAAATGGTCCATTGTTCAATTATAATTGTCAAATTATCATAATTTGCTATCAAAGTTTGTGCGGTAATGAATTGTGATGGTAATTTATTTAGTAATTATGTCTAAAAGTGCATCTGTCGCAATGTTTAATGAAGCTAAGCTTACTTTCAATGTATCTTTCGTCGTGGCCTGCGTGTGTGTTATATAGTATGAACACTGTACATTCGAGTCTATATATAGATCTATATATCTATAGAGACGTATATAAATATACGCGAATTTAAATTGTAAACTCGTTTCGTGTCATATTATTTAATCGTGATTCGACTATAATTTCCATTATTATTTGATCTTTTATATTTTTATTTTTACTCAGAGCGTGGTTTGTAAAAACTCATACGTGTCATCATTTATTGATCTATAAAATTGTTCGAGTTATGTGTAAACGATTATTTGATCATTTTTTATTTATTAATTTTTTTGATTTAGGTTGACATTACCGTTTGAGCTTTTGTTATTTTCAGATTAAATACTTTAAAACTTGTAATCACGTCATCGGTGTATGTTATAAAATGTTATTATTTCAGGCGATGAACTTTAGAGAGTCAAAAATGCATTGGAAACGATTTATTTTGATGGTGGGTATTGAAAATGTGACCCATAGAAAAAAAAAAATGATGTTAGAGTCATTATATGGATAGGGTATAATAATATAATGTGGTAGCGTATGAACAATGTATAGTATTCATAAATTATATCTATACACACACACACACACACACACACACACACACACACACACACACACACACACACACACACACACACACACACACACACACACACACACATACGCACACACACACACACACACACACGCACACACACACACACACACACACACACACACACACAGCACACAGGCGTGCGCGCACGCACAGTAACTAGTTTAATGTACTACGTCAAATTGAACGCAAAAAAGTTATAATATGCATCGCGGTACGTCGTGCTCATGTTCCGGTGTACGTATAACATAAAACCACTTAAAACATCCTTCGAGTGAAATCAACACATTTATCTCGACTAGGTATAGTATACTCGAAGACTGCTGCAGTGCACGGAGACCGTGATGCTAGCGACACTTGTGTCGCATAGCCAAACGTGCGGGAACAGGTAGCAGTGTTTTGTAATTATTATTATAATTTCAAACTTACGCTCTGTTATCAGCGATTAGTTGCATTAGTGCCGTAGCATACAATTGTTTATTATTATTTATTTCCTCGTCAAAATGGAAATCAAATTAATTACACAAGGATTGACTGAAAATCATTTAGTATTTACTCGAGAGACGACTAGCATAGATAATGTGATTTGCTACATTTCTCTCGTAAATTCAAAAGATTTGATTGCTAAACATTATTGTCTATGCATGAATTCCAAGGAGACGAGTCAAGAAAGACCACGTTTTTAATTAAATTCAAATCGAATTATGAATTTAATTTGGCTGTTTGCGTCGTGTGAAAATATAAATATCGCGGCGGCGTGGTTACAGTATAGCGTTATTGGTGACCGTTGTCGATTCTGTCCACTAGAACATAATGTCGGGTTATACTTACGGGTATTCGGGGTGTAACAAACATATTTGACACATGGCACGATTTTTATTCTATTTATTGATTTTTTTCTTCAAATCAATACTATGTTACTGCTCTATATCTATAATGTTTTCAATTTTGTATTTCAAAATTTAAAATTTTATTTTATTTTTCCATTGAAAAATAAAAATGGTCATTTTGTGAATCCGATTTAAAAAAATGTTTGTTCTTAAAAATCTTATAAAAGTTCATCCGTCAGTTATTATTTTCTATGATTTTTCAATGTTCCTGAAAATTTCAATAATATTGTCTATAAATAATTTATAATTGAATTTTCCATGGCAAAATAAATCAAAATCACTGATTTATTCTTAATTGAACATACTACTTAATAACTACTCTTAATTTTGAGAAAGTCTGAAAAATCAAAATAATAATAATAATAACGTAACTTCAATAAGATATTAAACTATAAACATTTTTTTTTTTTTTTAATTGGAATACAAATATGGATATTTTAAATTTTTTTACTAGAATAAAATTAAAAATTCTCAAATGTGGGTTCTGAAAATAAAAAACATTTTAATACGTATTCATTGTAGCGGTGAGATGTAACAGTTTCAGTAATTAAAAAAGTTAAAAATTATGAATAGAAAAAAAAATCATTCCAAATGTAAGATATTCGTGATAAACTCTGTGTAGTTTCACATTTTTATGTACAATATAAACCTTTATTGGCGGACATTATTTAGCTAAAATTCAAAACTGTCATTTTTTTTAAATTTTAGAATCATATTTTATAATCTGAGCATAGTAAAGAATGTTCAATGGTTTTACAACGATGCGATTATTTTTTATGATATAACCACATTTTTTTGTAGTAAAAGTTGTCCAAAAGTTTTGTTTATCCTCTGATCAAACATATTTTTATTCACTCGAAACTCCAACATATAAACTGACAGTTTTTTTAAATTTTCAATATTTTTCCCGAGTATACATTTTATTACGAATTTGAGTAAAACAATAATATACGTCGTAAACTATATTTTCGTGCAATAGACTTTGACTATTTATTTTTAGCTCTTAATGTCTTAGACAGAGCGACTGTCGTCTATTATTTTTCATTAAAAATCACTGTTTTATTGAAAACGCACTTATGAGATTTCACATCTGTATTCTCGAAATAATAATTTGACCCATATTACATCAAGGTTACAGTACCTCCATAGGACGATTATATTGTACTAAAACTGTTTTCGATCACAATATTCTGATTTACATATTTTATACAGTACTTGCACTATTAAGTTCAATTATTCGTTGGCCTTAACTCTGACGAATTGATTAAAATGCATTTTTATTGGTATTTAACCTATAATAATTTATATTGCTTGACAACAAACGACGCAATCGACAAAATGTATACTAAATCGTACAAGTCACAATATGCTTTTGAATTTTATGTTGCATATCCAACCGTTTATGGCAAATATAAAAATCACGCCCACGTGAAACGCGTTGATTTCATTTTGATCAATCGTCTATGCTGATTACAAGGTAGTATTTTTCGTCTTTTTAGAGCTATTACTTGTTACAATCGCGTGTGTATATAAGGTTTTGTTTTTAAATAAAATGGAAATGTTACGTGCATGTACAGCGTAATAAAATATATTTCAATAGATCACAAACACTGTGATTTGGTAAAATTTACAAATCCTCTTGCTGCCAATATCTCGTTTAATGTTTTCAATGAAAATCACAAGCTAATAAAACGTTCACGTTGCAAGTACATATTGAATCTTAAACGATTGAATTTTATCGGAAATTTTATGTTTTTTTGACAGCTATAAAATATAAATCTTCGTCTGTATGTGTCTCCGTCCACTATACGAATATTAAATGTTTGAATGTTTACATTGTGAAACGACGGAAAAATTATAGAAAACGTATTTACTGTATCACAGTACCTATCGTGTTCGCACTTTACCGGGGAACAGAAAAATATTTATTTATCATTTTTGTTCTGTTCTAAAGAATAATCTGCATGTGAAATTATATCAAGTTATAAATTCTAAAATACTTGAACGTGTATCTTTTAGTTATTACGTTTCGAAAATACGGAACGAATAATAGCAAAAACTTTATCGTTGTTATTTTTAACTATACAATCGCATTATATTTTTATCGCAACATAGTTGCTATAATACAGAATAAAGAAAAAAAAATACAATCATTTTTTTCATTCCTCTTTTGGTTCGTTCGAATATTAAAAAACGTTTTCTAAAAATGTGGCAATTGAAACGAATAAACGAGGTAATTTTTATTTAATTGATTATTTCTCAATTGGTTTACTGCAGCTTTAAATGATAATAGCCGATGACGTATATTTTTATTGTAGTGAACATAAATGATACGCACTACCAATTATATCTTACAAAATAAATCACGTTTGAATGTAAAGTTATATAAATGCTTTGTAGCGTTTTATTATTAATATGTATATTTTTTCCAAATCTACTTTATTGGATCGTATAAATAGCAATAATTACACTAATTACCCGCCAGTTCAGTACACAAAATGTTCGAATATATTTTTGCTGTAATCGTCTGGAATAATTGGTTTGTTGCAATACATACCGTATAATATCATGTGAACTTTTTAGTTTTTTCATTTTAGATTCTGAGTGAAGCGAAGGATCTATTGATTTTACAATAACTGTAGTTAATTTTTTTCTGGAGACACTTTTTGGAACTGTAAATTTTGTACAAATGTATCGTCTAATAATTCTATACATCCGAAAGTGGGAATAAATATTCCTTAAAGAGTTCTTTTTTCTCTTCTCAGCAATTTTTTTCCCAAAAAATTGAGGGAAAATAGTAAAATTTGCCATAAAAGTGACTTCCACTAATTTGATTTTAATAATTTAGTGATAACTCACAAAGTAATGTTGCTACTGTTTAAAATACAGTTTTTTCCTCAAATATATAAAATGTTACTTACCACTTATATAATAGTCCTACATTTTTTTTAAAATTAAATATTTGTATGATCTACCTATAAAATAAATATATCACAATTAAACCACTTTGAAATCAACTTCCTTTTTTTATTATCCAAAAAAAAAAAAAAAAAATTAAAACACGAAACATAATTATAATAATTACAACAAACAACTTTGTTTCATTCATTACAATATTATATTTTCTGTATAGGTAGTTAATAACATAAAAATATAAAATAAATAATATCACGTTAAAAAAATGTATCTATTTAGGATTTTATTATGAACAAATAACAAGAAAAAAAAGACTTTAATATAATAGATTGAGTGAAAGCCAAAGAAAAAAACTGCGCCTACTTGTATCCTACCTATTAATGCCCTTGGTTTGAACCTCCAACTGCTTTGTATACGTCATTGTGGTATTTAATTAGCGAACAAGAATAAAATGTTGTGCTTGAAATTTCCGTGTATTTTTAAGTTATTAAATGTAAATTTAATATTTATTATAATTTTTATTTGAATTTTACTTATATTTGTAATAAAAAAATAAAAAGATTTGGCTACAATGGAAAAATGTATCAGTACACATATTTTATTAGTCACTATTATTTAAACGGAAAAAATAGCTTTAAAATATAATATGGGTGGTCTAGTAATTTTATCATTAAGATAATTATTGAGAGCCACAGTTTTTAAATAACGGCGATTATGGAGGAGATTCCAGGGATATTACATATATTCTCTCATTTAGAAAATTATAAATACGCCACTGGTTATGAGATTAATTTGTAGGTATACATTTTGATATGTTATAACTATATTCATTGTATGTATAGGTATCTACTCCACAGAGGCGTATCCAGAGTTTTGTTTTGGGGAGAAGGGAAGATGAAAATTAAAAAATAAACTTTTTAAACACATGTTTTTACATGTATTTAAATATACTATTGGTTGATACTTATCCACAGTTTAAAAAAATACTCGTAGGGGTCGTTATGGTCAGTTTAACTATTTTTTTTACAATTCGGTATGCACCTATTTTAACATGCAATCTTTTTTTTTTTTAAGTGAGTGTTATTCATTTTCAAGTGAGTATGTCAAATCTTGCGTATCGTACAATGACAAATTTTTCATGAATAATAGAGAATTTGGGATGCAACAGGTACATACGGTATTCTGTTCTATAAGAGAAGTTGTAGTGGATTTAACATTATGGTTCTGTGTAGGCTTTATAAATGAAATAGAGGATTGATTTTACAATGTAGTTCTACGTTTTTTCTATTTAAAAAATATACTGAGTGATCGGAACTCCAAACCAAACCCTAAACTGGGCATATTGTAAAATATTTCTAGGTTTTCGTATATAATAAATAAAACCAAAAATTATGGTAAACTCTCAGCACTTAAGCAGATATTTAAATTCTGTTAAGAAGTAGAACATATTTTAACTTCTACAAAATTAAAGATAACCAATGCAACTATAGTTAATTATTATCATTTGCCAGATCATTGTTACGTTTCAATTTAATCAATGACTAAGTTGATAACAGATAAAGTATAATTACTGTGATTGTTTGACAATACACTTTACGATAATTTAATTTTTCCAGATATTTTTGGGAGGGGATCTGCAACTATCCCAGCTCCCCCATAAACACACCCCTGGTACTCCATAAAACTAGTGTCTACAAAATATTGTACAATATTTAATAAAATATATTTAAATGATTACATTTAATAACATGTGTACTGACGAAACATAAGATTTTTGATTTACGAGTACCGTACTTCTTCTATTTTGTTAACATATATTGTTGACGTGTTTCTTGACTCTTCAAGCTATAAGGTAAGACTGATACTGACGTGCCATCGAACATAATTTCCGTTTCTTGAGTCTTAAAGTTGTTCGTAATTTTGAAGAGAATTAATTAAACATATATTGATTTAAATCAATTATTATTTAAAATTTATATTCATTGTTGAATCGTGCGTGGATAGAATTAGATCATAATATGATATAATTAATAAATAAACGAAATACATTCTAATAAACGAAATACAGATTTGTATCTTTGACGATATAGATAATGTAGTGTTTTTTGTGGACAGAATATATTGAGTTATGAACTATTAAAAGCCAATCGGTTTTGGTAAACGGTCGGTAGAATATGGTCTTCATCGTTTTGGCTCAGAGAATAAAAGTAATAACCATTTTTACGATTCACTCACGTCGGTACGTGATGGTTTTGTTTAATAATGTTTTAATTTGAAATCAGGCGATGGATATACTTTATAGCAATCGTACGATTAGTTTAGTTTTTAAAAGACGTAAAACCTTAATATAAAAATTATTGGTAAAAATTTCAAATGTCTAACAGGATCGTCACTTTGCGCATTAGAACAAAAAAATTGTTTATAGACTATAGTTATTGAAGAGTAAAACATCTTTATCATCGTGTCAATGATAAAAAAAAAGCTATACGTATCTAAAAACCACAAGCGATTAGTGATAATATTACATTTTTTCAAAAATATATCTTGGGAGAATATATAAACATAACAGCTGCAATGAGCATTGAAGTCTAACAACTCTACGGTACGTGTATTTGTATTTGTCTATTTATAATTCTGTATTCATACTGTGACTTAATCGAAAAACGTATAAATGAGTTTGACATATTAGTAGGACTTTATCGTGTTAAATCCTTTTTTGTAAATTCTTATTTTATAGATATTGACTTTGTAAACGGGAATCAGGCTATTATCAAAAACTAAATAAAGTTGAAACAACAGTTAATAAAATCATTTTGATTCAAAACGTCTTCATCGTACGCCTAACTCACTATGGGTGATTATAACATAATATGCAATATCAGAATCCAGCACCTTACGAAACAAAACTGTTGCAAACATAGGAAACGTATTAAAATAAAATTATTTTTCTTTCAATGTCAATAATAATTTTTAACGTAATAATGAAATATACAGTGGAATATTGTGCGCTATTGTTTACTAATATATTTTGAATATTATGCAACATTCCACTCACCTGATATATTTTTAATTGAAAATACTCGCGTGAATTATTGACATTTATAAAGCGTAATAAGCATTTGTGATGTACTGACAGTCCTGACTATTTATTAATCCATGTAGTTATTGAAAAAATTTATGCTGTAAATTTAATATACGTGATTTATTGAAGCCGAGTGCAATATCTAATGGAAATCGCAATGAGTTACATTTAAAAAACATGGTTCAAAAATACAGTATAATGTAACTGATTAATCATTATAATCATCATTGTCACAATTTTTTTGCTCACAGTTTATCGTGACTTTGATGTACATAACTGTAAACTGATTCATACATATTATCGGATAAGTTCACTGTTGTCATTATTATTTTTTTATTGTTTCATACCAAGTGTGTTAGAAAATTATGATATATAGAATTAAATTATGATGATTTAATTTACTACTATAACAATTAAGTATACGTATAAAAAGATTTTTTTTTTATTCTTGTAGCAGTGTGTTTGATTAGTAAAACTCAAAGACTTAAACTATGACGTAATGACGTATAATGATAACTATGGATTTCATTTATTCTAGGCTATAATTATTATATCTGTCTTTATTGATTTTAATAGACGCTCTAATTAATCTACAAAGTGATAGATCCATACAAATACGTGCATAACTATAACATTCAGTCATATTTCCCGTGCGTATCAGATAGAATAATGGTCGGATCGGTATTTTTTTTCACACGTATGTATACTTTTAAGTTTAGCGATATTTGTTTTATTCTCACAGCCGCTGGGCTTCTATTGAAATACAAAATAGCTATACACATCATATACTTTATAATATAACGCAGTTTAGTAGTAGGTGTTTCTCGTTTCAAGCTTTATAATGTTTATACATATAGATGTACGATTTGAAAACAAAATTGATTTTTCGGTATGGATAAAAAGTTTTAAATCAAAAGCTTTCATGGTTCGTCTTGAAATTAAAGTTTATGGTACATTTGCCACGATTACACTACTGATAACCAGATTCGTTTTGACTTTGATAAATATAATTTTACTCTCGTTGATACCAATGCCGTATCAATTCTAAGTTTTGACTGTTTGCCCGGAAAAATAAGACTCATTGAAAAAAAATCGTATTTTCAATGGAGTTTTGAAAATGAAAAAAATGAACCTCTGTTTTTTTATACAAATGTATTTCGTGTTTCGAAGTGTAGTTCCAGAATGACTTTGAACGAGACAAAAGTATAATTAAAAACACAAAAACGAATAACGACCTGGTCTGTCAACCACCGTGAATTCAAAATACGTCATAACGATCATATATTGTAAGGATTACAGATAATTATTTTTCAATTTTCGTCATTTGCTTATAAATTTCATAATATTATGGGTACAATATAATGCGATTGTATGAAGATATTTTAAAATATAGACACTGTCGTGGTCTGTGGTTTTTTTTCAGTCAACCAGTCCACGCTGGAAAATACCATTAGGATTTTTATCAATAAGCTTGCAGGACGCGTAATAAGGATTTTTTCACAAGAGTTGTGGGCGTAAGCCCGCGTGAATTTATTTTCAATCATTTGATTCGTATCGATATCGATCAATGATGGATGGTGGAGGTGGGAGCTTAATTTTCAAATCACAGAAAATCGTGAAATGCCAACTGCGTGCTTTATACACGCGCGCGTGTAAAGGATATTTGAACGTGAATGAGAGAAAAAGACTTAATTAAAACAGATTACTGTCAAAACGGGGTACTGGTGATTCTTATTGGGCCTCAAGCACATTCAAGCGTAGCTTACGAAACGTCTTCATGGTTTTTAACACTTAAATTAATTTTTTTTTAAATGATTTCGATTTAAATAATATTTCTCCTCTATTATACAAAATGTATCAGTACACAACAGCGTACGTCAGTGGTGAAAATACATATTTTTAAGTGAAACAATTAAAGTACACCACCTTTGGTATGAACATTTTCCATTTTAAAAATTGTGGATTGAATATCTTGAATTAGCCATATGCTCAAGACGATTGCCTATTCATTTCACTGAGCACGATCAACGATAATAATGAAAAAGCTAATTATTTTATAGATACCTACCTGTCTACCTACACCGTAACATAATTAAAGTATTTATACTATGAGAGTAATATAGATATGAAAGGGCTGAATAATGAAGCACCAATATTCTCATTCGCAATTCTTGATTGGTTGATTAGTTTTTTTTTTCATTATTTTCTATTTGTTTATTTATTTCTAGTTTATATAATTACATAATATGTATAAATAGAGTATAGGTAAACATTGTAAATTATGATGTTGCAAAAGGTCAGATTTCCTGCACCAAATATCAGAACGTAAATATCCTTTACAAGTGGGTCGGCGTTCCTCTAGTAGCCTATGCCTAAGCGTACGCAAAAGGTGGGTGTATTCCTTCGCCGGTAGTATTGCAATAATAAAAACAGATAAGTCGTAAAAAAAATAATAACAAAAATACAAAAAAATCTCGTCGTGTTACCTTACCCGAAACGGCTGCCACGGCAAGACTACAACCGATGCCGACGTTGGCGTCGCGTGCAGACGAAGACGACGACGATTTTGACATCATGATGTATTTGTTTATTGTTATTTCACCGCTCTTGGCGTCCGGACCGCGCGGCGACGAACACTTTTCGCACGACGGAAAAATCGACTTCGGCGACGAGCGACGGTATACCGCGGTTTCTCGCACAGTGACGGGTTATTAACATATGTAACCCGGAATTAAACGTTAAACTTCGTCGTTGTCGTCGTCGTCGTCGTTACCCGCGCGAGTTGCGAGCACGGCGTCCTGTAAAAATAATATTTCGTCACGCGTATTCAAAGCGTGCACGTGTGCATTATACAGGGTGTCACGCGATATTTCCTCAATTGTGCCGTAAAATATTTCCACAAAAACTAACGGAACTGAATTATTATGAAAGAAGTAATTTTTTTTGCTATTTTTTGTCTCTGCGGTTATTTTCAAAGTAAATGTTTTTGTTTTTAAGTATACACTTTAGATAAGTAAGAAAAATTATTTTGTCCGTGAAAACAAACGTAGACACAATAATGTTCTGAATCGAATGACAAAACAAGATTTGTGTTTGAAGTATTCGAATTCAAACCGTGTTGAATCGCTATTATCGAACCGTTGTGAGACACACTGTATGTATGTATTTATACTGCGGTCACGCTTAACGTTATACATTGTCACACGAGACCGTTGCACCATAGAGTATAGCAGAAACACGTCCGTTCGGTTGCGATTTTATCATAAATTGAATGATACCTAATTAATATTGTAATCGGTCCGGACCGGCGGCTTACGTCTCGTCTGTAAAATATGACTGCGATTTTCAGCGAGATTTTTTCGAAGAACGTGACTTCGTCGCGGATCCTCCGAGGCGTCACGATGTCGGTGTGATATTGAAAATATTTCATTACAGTCGAGATAAGACGAAGTCGAAGGTGAATCGGAAAAATTAATTATTATTCTAGTTTAATAATGAAAATCACCGAGGAAAAATAATCTGGGCGGTCGTCTTGAACTCTGATTCATTGAGTTTTCCGATTTGTCTACTTTCGATTCATAGAGACTCGACGGCAGTATATATTATTATAATTGACTACACACACACGCGCGCACTCGTCTACATACTGAACCGTCACGTATAGACTTAAAAGTTTTGTGTCGGAAGCATATTGTGGAGTCATAGTATTTACGTGTGCCAAGACGATGACGAGTTTATAAGTTGTAAAATATACAAGGTGGTTATTATTATTATTATTGTTGTCACTAGTATCGTTTGGGACATAATTCGTATTCTACTTGACGTTCGTAAGTAGTTTCGGTTTTTGGAAATTTTCGCAATGGTTAATTTGGTGTAGATTTTTTTTGAAGGATGACATTTAAAAAAACCCGCGTCACCACAGAAGTTTTTCCAAACGTTGTTGACGTTTGGTTTTCAAATATAAACTCGGGGGCGTGATTTTAGTACAACCTTTTCGATGGTGTCTTATTCCGACTTTCGCCTACCTACATACATATTCAACATCGGTTTATTATGTCCATTGTGAGAACTGCAATTTAATCATTTCAAGTTTTATCTGCAAATTGAATGAGACGGTCGCGTACGTTCTTTTTGTCGTGTCGCACACCGGTTTATACAATTAGCTGTTGTTCCAATATTTCCAATCTGCACTTAAAATATAGCTATGAAGTATACACAAACGTATACCTGTCGCATCATATAAACCATTACTGCTCTTAGTATTATTGTAGATTAATGCACGTCGGAATTTTTTCAGCATGTATAATACATTAGAAAATCCGATATCGATTTGGAGGGTGCTTTATTTTAAAATCAACATTTGATAAATTTTTTTTTAACTTAGTGGATAAAAATCAACACGTGACAGTGAAAAAAAAAATAGGAAAAAGGATTGGTTTCTTGATGTAGGTATAGAGAATATTACAAATATACGTATATAGGTACCTTCAGTATGTGCGTTGAGCATAAATAGATTTATAAAAAAAATAATCAATTTGAACAAATATCAAAAACGTTTTTCATTAGTTCCTAAATCTGATTTTAAAAAAAACATAAAAATCACCCTGTATATCTTATTTGTACGCTATTATGAGCCAGTGTTTTTTTCTCCTCGTGACCCTGTGCGGTCATCGGTATAGTGACTAATTTGCGTACATTGCCTCTTTTCAATATGCATATAATACATAATATGTATACATGCAGTATACGCTCGATGACGACGACGACGACAGTCAAGACAACGAGCCAAAACGTTTACGATCACGTATTATTATTCATGTTTACGAGTCGTCGTTATACTCATATCGACTTTACTCGATCGGTATTGAGTAACTAGCAAAAATTATTTAAATGTCCCGCTTCCGTTTCAATGTGCACTCGATGCTGTTTTTATGTGTGTACGTACGATTTGTAGGTAAGTAGCCAATGATAATTGTTACGGCCGTACGACGTTGTATTGTGCGTATTTTGTGCCGGTGTACGAACACGTCGTGTCGACTGACGCCGCGACGACGTACGCGTACTGGCAAAAAGTGTTTAGTAGTGATATTCACTTAAAATCAGACGTTTTGGTTCTTCTCTCAGGTTTGATCGTTTGAATATAACAAACCGTCGACCAGAAAACTTTTTACCTATGCATACGTACGCAATGCGCAATAGTGGTGGATCTAGAAATAATTCAAGTGAGGCGAAAATTCAAATTTATTCAATACCACATTTAGTTTTGTTCAACAGGACAATGCCTGCTGATAATTTGTGTCATGACCGTTGATTTTGATCGGTTCTTATACAATTTATACAACCATGTAAAAGCGCAGTATAAAACTTTTAAATCATTGGAAATATCTCGTATTTTGGAAGTATTTATCTGATGCAGTTTTAAATTTCTGATACAAAGACCTGGCAAATTAATTAATCTCATTTATATGCTTAAATAACAGTGATATAAGGTTTTTTTATGATTATATGATTTCTCGTTTAACATTACAACAGTTTAATGTTATTCTTTCCTGAATTTGATCGTTGTCTAGACGCCGTGTGCCATAAATTTATTTAGGTTAAGTTTTCGACGGAAGGTTTGTCGGCAGTACAATATAGTATATTATGTTTATGTTTGTTACTTTTTGTTGTTATTGTGTTTAGTTGAAATTGCGATGGATAAAAAAGTGTTAACAGCATAATTTTGTCGGCGCAATAATTAAAAGATTTGCTGATAATGATAATAATAATAATGAGTAATACATAATTCTATAAAATCATTTATAACTACTGTGCTAGAACTTTACTAACTAAATTATTTGCTTACTATTTTTGTGTACCTACGTGATATTTTAAGCTTATCTTAAATAGTGATTACTGATTACCATTTACACCATTATACCGGAAAATAAAAAATAAAAAATACTGTTTTTGAATATTTTAACATTAACAATTTTATTAACTCACCAATACTTAGAGTATTCAAATTTTAGAAAAGTGGAGAGCAGAATTCTAGTGATCCTGTTAAAATATACTACCATTATTCTGTTGCTTTAATATTTTAATATATATATATATATATGTGTCACGATGGGGGTATTGGAAAATTCGGGGTCGGTAAATTGCGTCCCTATAAGTTTTAAAACATAGGTACGTAAATTGCGGCCCGTGTACTTTTAAAACATACGTAAATTGCGGCCCGAGTATTTTTAAAACATACGTAAATTGCGTCCCGGGAACTTACGAAAAAAAATGAACTTTGCTTCCTTTCAGTCTCCTATTGACACAACCAGACACAGAACAAGAAACCACCATGATGTTGAATTACTTGAATTGTACTTTATAGTTTATAGTTTATAAATTATAATCGAAAAATTGTGTTTCAATCCGAATCCATATAAAAAGATAACTGATATATTATAAAACAACATTTTTATATTATATCTTTGGTTTCAATCACAGAAAAATTATATTTCATGGAATAATATAAAATGTCATGGATTAATCAATCACATTTTGCCCTGTTCGCATATGGATTCTAGACTTCAATTTTATTCGTTGAGTCGGCTATCTAGTTGTTTTATATATCTGTGGTTGCTTTACAGTTTACAGTATTTTTTTTCAATCTAATAAAAATGGACGTTATGAAAAGTGAAAGGAATAAAACGTTAAAAATAGTTGATGGTTTCAAATTTCGTTTTCATAAATTTCGAAACAATGATATTCAACGTTGGTGTTGCACAGTTAAAACGTGTAAGTATTTTTTGAAATTTGATGATAATAATATTTGTATAGATAGTTTTAAGTCTGTTATAGTTATAGTCCTAAGTCTGAAAAATGGGAAGGAAAATATTGGTTTTGTGGAAAAAATGCTTAGACGTAATTTACATATTAATAAGAAATAGTTAGATAGGCATATGTATAAAAATATACCCGAGCCGCAATTTACGTATATATAAAATATACCCGGGCCGCAATTTACGTATGTATAAAATATACCTGGGCTGCAATTTATGTATGTATAAAATATGCCCGGGCTGCAATTTACATAAAAAATTCGAAATGGGACGCAATTTACAGAGACCCGGAAAATTAAAATAAACAAGAATAAACTTATAAAAGTGATAGTTTAATTTACTCATGGCTGGTATTAATTACTATTAGTACGTCGCTTAAAATTAATACAGTTCAGGTAGATTTTACATATACATATTACATAGGTATACATTAAGACATATATTTTACGATTTAATTCAATTCTAAATCAGCCTAAAGAGAACGATTTAAAGTAAATCACATATAAATTAACATTGAAGAGAGACTCCGTGAAAATTCCCTGAGGTGACATCTCGTTAATCAAAGTAAATTGGAAAATTGTCACAAAAAACGGGAAAACCTAAAAAAAGCATGTACATAACATCTAGTTGTATAATGGATAATGTATATACGATGTCGTATATTATGATAATTTAATAAGTCTAAACCAAAATTAAATTTCGTTTTAAAAGAGGAACATCTCCAACTCGTGTATATTTTATATATACATTCATTACACCAAGACCCTCTGGCGCGCATGTACAATTTATAAAATCTCAATGATTACAAATTGGAAACACTGACATATTGAATTATATATACATAATACATTGCATTTGTATTTGCACATGTAAACAAACTAAACATTATAATAGCTAAATAAAATAATTTAAAATTACATTTTATCATTAAGTGCACGCATGTTTTAAATGTACTGATAAAACTCTGTAAAAAAAAAAAAAAAAAAAAAATAATAATAATAATAATAATTGCACTTATTACGGGCAAATATTTCAAGTATTTCAACAAATTCTCATAAAACATAAACTTCATGAAATACAGTTAAAATCTATTTTATCGTCTACTCATTTGAAAATATTAAAAGTCAATGTATTATTATGTTCGTTTCATTTGCCCAGTAAAAGTTACGATGTCAAATTTATTTTTTTATCCTCAAAATTACTTTTGTATCTTCAAAGATTATTTTTACGATAGTTATAATTTATTATACTTAAGTCATTACATAAGAACCACACTTTTTATATCTTGTAAGATAATTAGAAAAAACACTGTATTCCTCGATATTACAATACTTAGACTAAAACAAAGATAAAACGGTATTTAAAAAAAAAAATGTCAATTATTTTGTTATATGATTCAAGTTGATATTATGTATTGATATTTTTATTCATACATTGAAAACACTAAATGTTTGCATTATCATATGAATGTTTTGATATTCTTAAGTCAAAAAGAAAACTAATATGTAGTCTAAATTATCTAATTGAAAAAAGCTGGTAAGTGAGATGATGGTGGTATAAGTTCGTCCTTCGTCCCTTCGGTCCTCGAAAAAGATATTGGTGATGAATGTATTAAGTTTTAAAGAAATGATGACTCATTTCTTTAGTATAAAACGATTCTGAGCAAAGCTTCAGTGTAATATAATATATTATTATTTAAATACTGTTTACGTATTTTACGGTTATTAGTATAATTTTTGGTGAGTTATAATAATTTATTAAAGTGTGTATAAAAAAAAATCCTGACTCACGATTTTTGAATTTTCGTTAGGATAATTAGGTAGGTATATGAGTAAGGCCATATTAAATTTTCAGAACTTTTTGTCACATATTTAAAATAATATTACATAAAAACTTTCAAACAATTTGGTAAATTATAAGTTCTATATTTAAGTCAAAAGTGCTCTAATTGTTCTGAAAATGTTGTCCAATATAAAAAAGTATGTATTTGATATTGGATAAAATTTTCAAGTTTCTAGCTTCAATACTTTTCGATTTATGACTAAATATCTAAAATCTGAACAGTGAAAATCTCGTTTACAGCGGACTTTTACCGATTTTACCGTTTTTACTCAGTTTTTCGATCGTTATTCTTGATTACTGGAAAAATTATGGAGATTTTGGAAAAATGACCTCTCTAAAGTACCATCTTAGTTCAATTTCGAATCTTAAAGGTTGCTGTACGAAACTTTTAGACAAGGATTTCTATACGAAAAAGTGTTTACAGAAAAAAAAAAAAAAATAATAAACATCATTGTAAAACCATAAGATCATTCGCTTCACTCAGAATCTAAAATAACTAAATAGTGTACTTCAGTTTAACTTAATTTTCGTAGAACTCTTTTTTTTTTGTCATCCATCTCGATTTATTTTCATTTTATTCATTATCACGTGCATCAAAATAGCTCAATTGGTTATATCTCATAACGTTTGGTTGAATAGATTGATTCATCTGTATAATTTGTATTTTGGGTGAGAAATAACGCCTATGAGAACTTGTATTTTAAAAAGCACTCATTTAGTCATTTCGCGTTAACCTTTCATTGTGTATTACATACGTGTTAATGATTTTAATATAGAGTACTTACATTATTAAAAGGATAACCAAAAATTAGTATGTCTAATTTTATTTTATTTGTGGGTATTTAAAATAATTTTAGAAGCTTTTTTGAAATATTTTTTTTTTATAGTGATTAAAATCCTAAACCTAGTAATAACCTTCTTTTCTATTAATTCTTTTAGGGCCATTTTTTTTTGTGAGGTCTAAAAGTCACAAGTCTCTAAGTAAACGAACGAGCCAAAACATATGCGATTTCAACATTTTTGACAAAATGGATATGACATATACATCATTACTCATTTTTCTTATTTTACACATTACGTACGTGGCCCTTGAGACATAAATAGAAATATAATGCGGCCTCCGATCCGAAAAAGGTTGGAGACCTCTGGGAATCGCCTACAATATTATATGTTATACAGCTGCTGCAGTATAATATAGGTTTGCTACTATCCGAGAGTGGCTTAATCGGTGCCGCGTGTTTGTGATGAAATATACGCGAGCGCTATTCTGGTCGAATTTTCGGGGTCGCTAAATTATTCGTGTCATATAAATCGTGTAGTTGTTCCTTCGTCCTGGTTTCATCTATCGGTTTAGATTCTTTACTTGTACGTGCTGCACACATAAAACATGCTCGAAAACAATCCAAAAACAACGTTTTTTTTTCTCCGGGAGCTACTTGCAGTTATTTGTCGAGTGTTATTGACCGTGTAGGCAACTACGAACTCGGGAGAGCTTGCACTATGAAATCTGAGTGTGTGGATGACGGCACCTCTTAGCACCGGCCGAATCTCGCCTGTTGGTCAGTATGGCACCGACACACGAGACCTGTCAAAGCGTCGAAATAAAACGGACACACGACGCGTACTGTTGCTACGATACTGTGGCTCAGTGCTATTATACTACTAATCGTACTGACACGCATACGTTGGAGTTATAACTCAATATACTGTGGACGTTTGATTAATCGCTAAGGACTCAGGTTATATGGGCCTTTCACAAACACGTATGCATAGGTTTTATTTATTAATATCCGCCACCGAGGAAAAACCATCCGACCTTTTCCGCAGAACGGATATGATGTATAAAAAGATAATATATTCTTCTGGGTAGATATAAATCAAGACGTGATCATAATATAAAAAATCACATGAAACAGCTGTAGTAACTTACTCGATACGTTTTAAATAGGTATGAATTCACTCACACACTCAATTATTTTACCTTACTTTAGTATAATCTAGTGGAAAATTAATTTTCATTGAGTATGAGACACGTACCGTTGTACTAAGACCTTAAAATACTATATTACTACATTTTTTTATTACTAATGACACAGATTATCGTTAAATGTTTTGTAAAATAATTTTGTAATTAATTTTTAGAATATGATCACTGATTTGAGATATTATTAAGGTTGTTTACACGACATAAAATCAAAATTTTAAATTGATAAGTAGTTTCTGATTATTTATACATTTAAAATGAAACCAATAGCTTATAGCATTTTAAAATTAAATTAGAATTATTTTAAAAATATTTTTGATTGTTATTCACAACAGTATCGTAAGCGATCTATGGCGTGTATCAGTATTGAACTGATGTGGAACTGTAAGCAACCTACCGATCGTTCCCTGAAGTCATAAACGATCTATTTTTTTTTGATAAAAATGATTATTAAGAACAGGTGTCCATGATGTATTCAACGTACATTGCATGTTGCTTTCATTAAAGATAACACGAAAAAAAATTGACTAAAGCATATAAAAATATCGACTGTTTATTAAGTTAATATGTTTTCTGTAAACACGTGCACAATGTATTAATTTGTTATAGTGAGAGGGAGCGGGCGGCTCTATTATGTTGTTCGAGAAGCAAAAGTCTTAATTCGGCCCTGAAGGCATGAATATGCGTACAGTCGTACACACTACACATATATGTGGTTGTGTTATACAATGCATGTATACACTGAAAGTGACGAGTGGTATACTCTATAATTCACCTCTTGTAAATAATAAATCATTATTTCTACATAACGCAGTTTTCGTGATATTTTTATTGAAAAGATGATGGCGGGCCTTGAATGTCGGCAACACGAGTCCAGACTATGGAAAAAGTGAATTGGATTTGGAGTGGATTCAAGAAGGCACCTACACATCACGTCTACGAACGTTTGTCATGAACTCGTGGCACTAGAGCCATGCATGATTTGAAAAAGAAAATATATAATACCGGAAAAATACCTCATGGTGAAGTGTTGTCGGCTCTTGTGTACACTGCGGTGTCAAACATCAACATCGAAGCGTCATGTTTTGCCAGAAGTTATTATGTGGACAGACAAAATGCTTAAAAAAAAAAAAAAAAATCAATTGACCTACATGCCTACACAATCTTTATGTTTTCTAACGTGGTGCATGTAGAGGATTTAAAAAAATATTCGGGAACAGGAGGTCTAAGAAAAAATTGTATTTGCCATCAGAGATGGATTTATAAATAGAAGAGATTTAATACAAATATGCATTATAACATAACTTTTGACTTTCTATAAGTATATAATATGTCTTAGACAATTTCATATAACTGATTATGTATCTAAATAATATCACCATAAATAATTTCATCACGTAACATTTTTTACAAGTAGTACAGACAATAGAATTTTACTTTTGTTCGATCGCATTTATAATTTAAAAACATATACCTAATTGAAACTAAAAATGTGTGATAAACAGTGTTGATGTTAGTAAAATAATTATCTGATATACAATGGCGTATAAGTTATAAAATTTAACATCAAAGAGAGAGGACCATCATGGACCGTCTCTGTAAACCACTTCTGTTTATAATATAATAATATTGCAGCTTACTATCAAAACCGGATTAACAATTCTACGGTTGTAAGCATATTCGCTCTGCTGGCCATTTAAGCAACAAGGTGTTAGGCAATTTATTCTTTAAATTTTTTTTTCAGTAATTATTATTTCAATAACGACTATTTAGATAAGCGTCATAATATTCAAGAATGACCAATATTTTAGAAATAATAAAAGCAAAAAAATAAAATAAAAAATGTTTTTTTTTTCTTTCAGGATTTCGGAGCGAATTTTCATGGGCCAAAATACGTTCGCCTATCCCAGCTGTCCATTAACCCGACTCTACGCTCACATCACGACGACGTTATAACACGCACGCCGCGCCAAGTGTCGCGCACACTTACCTCGTCACGTCGTGTCAATGTTTCGGCGTATGTCGTCGTGTCAATGTTTCGGCGTATGTCGTCGTAATGGCGACGTGTCATTCGGCCGACCAGTCGCCCCAATGATTCCCGACGACTTCCCGGACTGGGCGGCGCCGCGTGGTTCGAGTTCGCGACGATATTATATACCGTGACCGCGGTATACCGACTGTGACTTGGTGCACACGTGCGCCCGCGGTGTACGCTCGCTCAATGGCCGGTCGGTCCCGAGCGGACGAGGTTCGGGCGTCGTGTCGCGATCGTTTCCTTCGGCAGGCGAGCAGGGTGAGAGTGAAACGCGCCGGAGAGAACGGGCGAGCCGCAGCAGGGAGTCATCCGCTCCGCGCGTATACAGACGCGTCGTAGACGGTGTGACGGCGCGTGCCGGAATCGTGACCGGAAATCGATTCGGTCGTCGAAAAGACCGGAAGGTTCGGTTCGGATCCGACGGGCGGGCAAACGGGACGGCGGGCGAAGCGGAAAAAAGGAAGGGAATAGCGAACGGAGGAAAAAAAGTGGCCGGAAAGACGACACGCTTTGGTGTGCACGCGCCGCCGACATCGAAAGTCGCGCGGGTCGCGGTCGGAGTGACGTCGACGCGGGTGCGGGCGTAAAAACACGGCACCCCGAAGGTCCGGACGTTCGACGTGCGGCGTCGTCCGCACTCCTCGCCGACAGAACGTCGTCGACGACAGGACATTCTAGTCGGTCGGAACGTATCCGGCGCGGACGTGATACGCCCGTCACGACGGTTTCGAACAGAATTTCAAAGGCCGATCAGACCATGTGAAAAACCACTTTATTTATTTTTTGTCGTGTATATATATATAAAAAAAAAAAAAAAAAAAAATACCACGGTCGTAGGCGAAATTGTAAATCGTGTAATAAGCTAGTGCGCGTACGAACACATGACACGCGAAATCATTATTACACACATATTTTATCAAAATGTTCTACAATATTGACTTGTTTTACCCATTTTCATCTTCTACTAATTTAATGTCTTACTCGGCGATTAATCGCTTGTTGAAATCAGCAAAAAAGTTTAATTTAGATCCATTTATAAACATTTCATATGAATTTGAAAGAAATGTTAACCTAGTATAGTTAAATGATTTATTGTATATTGGTATAATAATATTATTGTAATTGGACTTTTCAGTCCGTATGAAACAAGAAATAAAATAAAGTAAAATACATATAAATATAAGTTGTAACCGAAAATATGCTTGCGCGGCGTGATTTCAGAAACATTTCTCATCAAATCGTTATGCTTACGTGATGCTTACGTGATGCTTACGTTATGCTTACTCCCATCCCCTCCATTTCTAGTGCAAAACATTTGATCTTGTACCCATAACGATATGTACAAAATTTACAAACAACACCTATAACGATTTTATAACATAAAAACAAAAAGACAATGTCGAGAGTACAGAGATATCGATGGTCGTCATCGGCGACCAAACGCATAACCAGTCAGGCCGTGTTCTCACCAAAGCAACTTGCAACCGCAACTTGATTGCAACGCAACTGCAACGCAACGCAGCACAGACAAATTAACGAACATGTTCCCACTGGTTGCAACTCGACCGAAAAGCGATCAAACTTGCATGAAACTTAATTGCAATCGATTGAAAGCAACTCGACATGCACGGTTTTTTCTCCAGTTGCGTATTAGTTACCACCGTATGATCATATATTTACAAGGATTGTAAATGTTTCAGGATTCATGCGATAGTAACCATGAAATTTTTCTGGACCTTGATCCAACTCTTTTGAAACAATAAATGTACTGTAGCACACATTTCTAATATAGTGTGGATGAATCCAAAACCGCCTCTTTCTTTGCCTCTTTCTTTTTTTAAGTATAAATAGGCAACAACAACGTCATCCTCAGATGAAGACATATTTAATTACCAAAAATATTAAATTACTGACTTCACTACTTGAGATACACTGGGTGACAACTGACTACTGAGAGGATATAACACTCACTAAACAACATAATAATAAAAAACAAACAGTTGCAGTTGCAAAGTAGGTAAATAATTTGTTCAATGAGAACACTGAACGCAATGCAATTTAAACTCGACTGCAACCCAACGAGTCGCACGATCGAGTTGCGGTTGCAAGTTGCTTTGGTGAGAACAATCTCTCACGGAGTCGGCCCATCAGGTAGATACGTCTCAATTGAAGACCTATCAATGAGATTAGTGTATGTTACAATATTTTCAAAAACCGTTTTATTATACAAATTGATAAAACTCGGTGTTATCAATATGTTATGGTTCATATATTTTTTTTAATTAATTTTTTCACTATTTGTTTTTAATTAAAATTAAAATTTTTAAAAGTGACCACTCTCGAGTAAAAACCAAGAAAAATATTCAAATTTGGTGAGACAACAACGCTGGGCAAAACCAAACACGTAACATTGGGTTTTTCTATGATATATATCGTAGCTATTGGTACTAAACGTGCACATCTCCGATCTCGATAAACTGTTATCAGTTATTTGCCTCTCGCGGACACTTTTTTTTTTTGTTACATACACCTATCTCTTTGATAAGTCTTCAATTGTTAATTGTTCGGAGTGTTTGACAAACTCTTTACGTGTGTGTTAAATATTTCGATATATTTTTCACATATTATTATACTTGTCTGTACGTGTGCGTGTGCGTATATGATATACAAATAATATATTATAAATACATATTCTTAATGTCCATCGATCACTGAGGCGTCACTACGATGTTAGTGTGCCCGACTAACAATCGGAACATGACAACTATTTATTATAATATGTAATGATAATGATTATACGTATTTACCTTTTTACTTTATGTCACACTTGACGCAGTGAAAATAAATTTGTGAATGAATTATGAATTCTGTATATATTTATTAATTATTGCTCATTGAATCAACTAAGATGTATATTAAATAACTAGTTTTAAGAAAATTTCATTCAGTTTTGATTCGTCATAATTTTATTAAATTCGACTGAAAATACAAAATTAGATTTTATACTAGCTTTGGACTTAAGATACATTTTCTCAATCTCAGATCATTAGTAATTTAAGTCATTTTATACACAAGATTTCAGCCATCATATATAAATATAGGTATTATACTATGTATATTAATGGATATTTTGACAAAATGATTCAAGTGATGACTGTATTCAATTTTATATATACTATTTACACATTAATCAATGAAATTGTGTTCTAAAATTAATGAATTTACATTTTAAGCACGTAGATTCACATCAATAATTTATTTAAGACGAATGATTTAGTAAAATATAGTATTATAAAAAAATACTCGTTGTGGAATTTCAATAACCCCGCAATATTTATTTTTCTATAGGTTTTGTGTTTTAAAAGACAAGTAAATTGTATTTCTATACCTGCCTACTAACCTAAAAACTGTTTTATATCATCTATCATAAACGTATAATTCCAATAAAAAATCGCAGAATTTATTTTTAAAAGCGTTTAAACTAAATTCTTATATTAAAATTACATTAATTTAATAATTTTGTTTCGATAAATTCAACCGTTTTTACGTCTAATTTAAAATTTAAATGCGTTCACATAATTTGTGTATATAGTCATTAGGAAACTTTTTAAATAAACACAAAAACATGTTTTTAATAATATGTTGGCAGCTCACATTTCTTCCGTATTAAGAAAAAAAATCATAAGGTTTTGATTAAAAAAAAAAACTATCGATAATTTAATCTAAAAACAGTAAAATATGTTAATAGTACCTATATGTAAATTATTATACCATGTTTATGTAATAAACTGTTTTAAGTAAATTTTAAACATTAAGAATTTATTTGAAGAAATTGGTGAATCCGATCTTAATTAAACTTTGAATAGGTACAGATAGAAAAACGAGTTTACAATCTTTTGGTTTTAAAAATGTCTTCTTGGTTCAACAAAAAAACTAGATAATTTTGTAAATATAACTTACCGGTAATTGACAAAAAATCGTGGAATATATGAACGGTATATTAAATTCTGAAGTTTTGCTCTGAGTTGTTTAATCAAGGAAGTCTATATCATTACTTTTAAATTTAATACACCCATCACCGACAATTTTTCTGAGAAACGAAAAATATCACATGGGATGAAGTAGGTACGTACTTTTTCTTTGACTTTCCAGCGCACGTGAGTAATGTTCCTATTTAGGGTTCTTAATTTGAAATATTTCAATGAAATTATGAAATATAAATTTTTTTTTAAATACATGACATGATGTTGGTAATTGGTAAATAAGAATATTATATTATGTATTAGTGAAATGTTATCAATCAGATTCTATCCTCTTTGATTATAGACTTACAGTTTGACCATAATATAAACTAATAATTATTTTGTTACCTACGCACTGAATTTATAAAAATCTATGCGACACGGCGTATTGTGAAGGCTCCATGTTTTATACCAGGTACCAAATAATAAAACATATTGAGTTTTATAAAGTTTAGGTTGTAACCACGGTCTTACAAGATATCTTCTAAGACCGTGGTTGTAACTATTAATGATTTTTGGAGCTAGAAAAATTTGATTTACTAGTTCGTTATTTCGTAATGATTACTTATTGTTTTATTGACTTGACATTTGTTAAGCAGTAAAGAGTAAATTCTTGGAACAATTAGCATATTATTTCTTATCAGAAACTAAATTTAAAAGTTCAAAAAGTGAAACAGCCCATTTATTTTAATTTATTAGTTATTAATTATTATTTTATTAATACGGGTAAAATAAAACATGATATAAACAGATGTTTTCGCGATGAGTGTTCTGAAGATGGAAATAAGTCATTACATAAAAAAATATGTAATTTTTGTTCTTGGTCAACATTTCCAAACGCTACTAGATAAAAAAAACATATTTTAAATTGCAATAGCTGTCCCTCTGATGTGAAAAAAAATTTAAAACACAGTGAAAAATATGTTGGCAAGTCTTCTATAATAAGTAAGTAAATTTAATACAGATATATAAATTGCATTATCTAAATGTTTATTAAAGTTAAAAAATCCATAATAAACATATTATGTACATATTTTGTTAATATTTCCATTTTTTTACATGTTTCTATAAACATCACTTTAGTACTGATAATTAAGATTTAAGTACCTTATATAGGTAATTCTATAAATATTAAATCTCTTACCAACCAAAATAAAAAAATAAAATAGCCAAGTTTTTGCTTATGAAATGAAAATGGTATTTTCTAAATGTTATTACTTAGTTTTATTTGTTTTGATTATGTTTTCATAATTATTTGTATAAAAACTTGGTTTAAAATAGGTACCTACATATGTATTTTTTGATTTACAAATTTACAATACATGAGTAATGAGCATCATAAAATTTCATAGTTGACATTTTTTCTAGTATTTAATTTTAAATATGTAGATTAATTTATATTAAAAAAAAATGATATCTAATTACTATACTATTATTATGGTTGAACAATGTTTAAATCTAACTAAGAAAATAATTACTGAATTACAAACTATTGTGTATTTTTTTAATTTTTAAAATTCTTAATGAAATTCAATAAATTGTTTTGTAAAAAATAAATGTATAGATAACATTCACAAATGCAAGGGTTAAAAATGAATAGTAAGTATGTTTTATGTATAAGTATAACTGTATAAGTGTATATAATTTGGTTCAGGCTATATTTAGGTATCACCTTTATTTATACATTATAAATTTAGTAATAAATTAAACACTATAGAACTAAAAGTAACATAAAAAAACATAGGCATTGGGCACTTTGTGCTTAAAAATCATTTATGTTTTCAATGTTTTCATAGAATAGAATAGATATACTACCTAATTAAAACGTGTTTTCTCATCTTTATTACATAATATATTTATTACATAATAGCTGAATAGCTCTAATATGTATTAATTGGAAAACAACCCTTTTTTTAATTTATTTTGGGAAAATTTTTATTTTTCGTGTAAATGAAATATTTCATGAAACTTTCATGAAATATTTCACGAAATATTTCAAGAAAATAAATTTCATGAAATTTTAGAACCCCATTCCTATTGTTATTGTCGTGTAGCTGGTGATATGGCTAAGTTGTCGACCCGCGGTACTGTAGGCGTGGGATACTCTGCGGCTAACCGTAACCGCAGACCGAGGTTCGTCATACGAACAAATAATTCACGACGATTTTCGGCAACACGGAGAACTCGACGTATTTAAATTACTCATGCCGTACAAAAACTAAAAATGATCGCAATTTCGCTATTAGAACTAATCGCTACAGCAAAAACGTAAAAATATTCTATTTTAATTTAAATTTTTGAACCATTTATCGGTTTATCGTGATTTTACAAAATACACTTTTCTTTTCTATTATTAGGAACGATCTTTTTGTACAAGATATATTTTAATTTTTCATTCATCAACGATTTTCTCAGTTTCTGTAGATAATTCGTTAAATTCTCGCTACACGATATTATTATTATTTTTTTTTTTTTAAAGACACAATCTCATTTAATATAATAACATATTCTATGCCAGTTTACATCTCGTATTACTTTCTACAATGGGTACTAGTACTATAGTAGGTTATTACATCGACATGATTTATAACTGAGGGTCACATTAAAATGTAACACAAAAAATTCGAATCCAAAATGCGTTTGGCAAAAAACTCAGTCTCTTAACGAGTGATTTAAATAATTCAATCAAAAGATAAGTTCTTACTTAGTGCATATAATACATCGTATACTCCAACTATTTGATATCTTCAAGGTCTAATTGCATCTTTTCTGCTTTCGTATGTGATTATGGTCTAAACATCGGGTGATTCCATGTAAAAAGTTTTCTATAGAATATAATTATTCACACTTTCATTTTGCTGTCTGTGAAAATTGGCGCCCAAGCAGCTTCTTATTTTGTCAAAACATTCAGTCAGCTGTGACTTTGTTGCATAGATATTTTTGGAGGATTTTTTTTTATAAATATAACCAGGATAGTTATAAAAATGAAGAGACGACTTGACTCAACATCGCTGGTACTTTGGATTTTGAGTGAAGCGAATAATCTATAACTTTTATAATGATGTTTATTTTTAAAATTTTTGTTTTTTGCTTTTTTGTGGAGTAAATTTTCGGTAAACTCTACATTTACGTGTCCAAAAGTTTAATTTTTCCACTCTATAGATCAGAAATCGCATGCAGATGGTATTTTTGAGGGTTCTTTTTCCTCTCTTCTCAATAGTTTTTTCAAGTGTAATGAGAATCTATTAAAAACCAAGTAAAAACTAAAAATGATAAAATCTGTCATTAACCAGACTTTGACTTAATTTTAGTTATTTAGCTATCGCTCCAAAAGTGATGTTGCTAGAAACTTGAAATCTTTACCATGTATCTATAACATACCGTTATTGAAATACTTTAACAACATTTCAAAGAAAGTTGATAACTTTTGGCTAAAAAAAAAGTTTTTGAAAATTAATTTCTTATAAAATTTGTATTCTTGACAAAAAGTTTCGAAAATGTAATATGGTCTTACTTATTTACTTTACTAACGGCACTGAAAACATTTCAAAAATCGAGATTCAGAAATTTTTTTATAACTAAAGTTTAACTAAATTCTTATTGATTTTTCCCGTTTTGATCATTTTTACATACATTTTAAAATGTATAAATGTATTAAAAATTATTGGTCACTCCATTAATTATGAAATTTTGAATACAGATAGTACAACATTTGTTTAATCTTTTGTAAAAAAATTGTTGTTCAAACAAAATATTTTTAAACGGCTTTTATAAAAGAAAAACGTACCGATAATTAGCCTAATAACAGTATAATATAAAAACGGTACATTTTTACACTGAAGCTTTGCTCAAAATCATTGAATTTAAGAAATTATTTATCCACTCCTTAAAATTCAATACACCAATCTCCATTATTTTATCCGAGAAGCAGATGAGGGAACTGTTACGATTTAATTTTAATAGAATTTACTATACAGTTATTGATGTTTCAACTTTTTATTTTTATTGACTTAACAATTTTACTGATATTTATTGCTTCATGATTTATTAATCTACAATTTAACACCTGATAAAAATTATCTATGAATTATAATTATTAGTTGATAATAATAACAATACAATAATAATAGTATTAAATGTGAGCAATATTTTATATTACCTGTGTGGAAACAAAAATAAATATTAAAAATCATTAAGGTAATAAAAATAAAAAAAAATTGAAACGTCTAAATTTCCCAAAAAAATAAACTTTATAAAATGAAAACTTTTTGAAAATATTAAAATAAAAAAGTTATTTTTTAAATTGTTTACCAATACATTTCAATTGATTAAAATATAAATTGATTGTGGCCTTAGTCTTGCAAGTCTCCTGAAAAGAAAAACAGAACTCGGTTTTTTTTCATTATATCTGTAAATACTACAAGGATTCAATACTCGTGGGACAGTTGTACACTAAATTAACAATATTTCAGAAGACTTCTTATATATTTTAGTGGTTTGATAATATATATGTCTGTAAAAAGCAATTTTATTTTAAAACGTTGCATATTTTTTTAATGCATATTTGTTATCAATTCATAGAATTCGCTTTGTTAATCACGCATTTTCATTAAAGCGTAAAAATAAAAAAAAACATAGTTTTTTTAAAGTACCTAGGTTTCATTAATTGTTGATTATTAGTTCTCTTTGATTTTTAAAATAATAATGATAAAAACAAAAAAAATACATTTTTCTATGTTTATACGTGTACAATGTACATGTTACTATTGTCACAATTTAGTGAATACTAAATAGTATTATGCATATTATGTGGATATAGCATATGTGGTTCAACTACTTCAAAAGGATTTTAATACCGGTGGGACTGTAAGGATTACAAATTAAAATAAATTATAACAAAGATAATTATTATTTATTTTTGAAATCAAGTGTATCAAGTGATTATTTTTTCTCCGTAATATATTTTATAAATACTTTTTTTGTATCATCGATAGGTATAGTATATTAATTATGTGTACTATTATTTTTATTACTAAACACAGTTTTGTTAAATAGATATTTTGATTTAAAAATCAAGTCAACGATCACAATTTTATTTTATTCCTTTATTCCATTTTATGGTTTCATTAAATATATACTTAAGAAGAAAATTATTTATATTTTACGTCAAATTGTGTTAATATTCTGCAAGAAGCGAAAAATCTTAAGGTTTTACATTGATATTTATTTTTTTTCATAAAGTTAACACTTGTTTTGAGATGTAATAATATTTCAAAAGTTTCATCCTGCAACTCTATAGATTAGTATTTAATCTAGACAGTACTTTAAAAAGGTTATTTTTTTATTTTCCCGATTGTTATTCAAGGTTTAGGGAAAAACTGTTGAAAAACTCGGAAAAACTATTATATTTGCCGTAAACAACCCCGTCACAACATCGATTTTAATTATTTAGTCATAACTTGGAAAGTGATATTGCTAGAAGCTTGAAAATTTCATCATTTACTATAGTTAAATGGTTTGTTTTAACAATTTTGAAAAATTTAAAAAAATCAAGATTCAAGATTTTTTTATATGCGTTTAAGTAAATATTATCATACAGTTTTTACGGAATTGCCTCTTCTTGTGTCAACTTTCCACATTAAAATGTTTATTAAAGAATATTGATCCATCCAATCATTATTATACTTTAGGTGATAGATAGAACAACATGTATTGAATTTTTCGGTAAAAAATAATTTCTCATTTGTGCAACAAGAAAACTTGAAACAGATTTGATAAAAACATTTTCCAATAATTTAACTGAAAACAGTTAAATATATAAACAGTATATTTTTGTTTACACTGAAGTTTTACTTCGAATCATTAAATTAAATTAAATACATTCATCCTCATTACTTGTCCAGAGAGTAAAAGAACACCCCATGTTGTGAAGTACGTAATTTTGTTATGAATAATTTTCACAAATAAAAAATGTCTAGGTAATTCTCTTCAAGAAAAAAAAGTCTTACCTACTTTTAGATTATATATAATGGTAAATTGTCACCAGTTTAACAATCCATTTTAAATCCAATTTAATTCCAGACTACAAGTGTTCAGAGTATATTCAAAAATTTTAGAAACACAAGTATATAAATACAGAAGACGTTTTAGAAATATGAAACAGAATTCGTATACATTTTATATTTTGTAGCTTAACCTTATAGATATAATTTAAATTTAATTAGTCTTTTTTATTTTTAGTCGAAATATTCCTCTCTTATAAATCTTTTACTTAATCCTTTTAATGAATACGTTATGAAAAACATGTGTGATGAATTCCAAACTCATAGCAAAATGACGGTTGATTGGCTAATTTATTTTTCAAATATTTATATAGTTCGTACGATTAATGAATACTAGCATTTACAGACAATTAATCCACAGATATGATTAATGGCAAAAGTTAGTTAACGAGTTTTCATGGAATTTAAAGCGTATACGTACGTGCTTGTTGGGTCTGAAGTCATTACTTAATGGTCAACAATCGTTCGTGTGAGTTGCTTTATCGTTTGTCTGTACAACTATTTCAATTAAACTTATTTTTTCCTACATCGTACAGGGGATAAAGTTATCGTAATTTGTTACTATTATAATTACTCATCAATCAAATATATTATTTAATTTAATTTAATGTAATTAAAGTTCATTATTAAATACAATTTTTCTCGCTTAATTGCTTTTTACATCTATGAATATGGATCAATGGATGTACTAATTTATACGGTTTAATTTTTCTAAATCGATGGAAATTAAAAAGTATTAAGCGATAAGTGTACCGTATACAATTAAAGATACTAAGAATTCAACGCCAATATATAAATCAACAATATTCAGACACATAATATGTAATACTAAATTCACTGAGAAAATGATGTGGATGATCACGCTTTAAGCGTCGTTAGAATTATGGAGGAATTTGAAAATTAAAGAGAACCACTTGACTGAAGTAGTGAACTATGGACATTTTTAGACAGGCAGGTTTGGGGTTTTTAAGTTTTTTTAACATTGAGATCTCGGGTAAGTTTTCATTTCATATGAACCAAGGTGCATTTGTTATACTAATAAAACTTTGAAAAATTTGAATTTATTTTGAAGTAGATTGCGATGGTCATTTTAGAAGAGGTGTGGGCTATAACCTCCTCCGAATGTTGGCAAGCAATATTTTTAGTTGGCATTAATTATAAAACAACATTATGTGTATAACAAGTTTGTTTTTACCATTTAAAAATTACTGTCACAAGTAGGCAAAGAATATACTAAGCACATAGTAAAGAAATATTCACTTATGACGTTATACTAATTTCGTCTAAGGGTTCATACTATAGACAGTGAATAGAGTCGAGTGGTATTCTCGGCAGTAGTAGTCGTTTTTGATGTCACGGTATTTTCCAGTCACATCAATAAAATAAAGAAATATTGTGATAAATACGAACGGTTTAAAATTGTGTAACTTCATTGTTTTAGATTTTGAGTGAAGCGAACTTTTATTTCATATTGGTTTGACAATGATGTTTATTTTTTTTTTCAGAGATATTTTTTGGTACACTTAATTTTGTCCGAAAGTTATATATCAAGCAACTCATTAGATCGGAAATCGTATGTAGAAATACTTTAAGGGTTCATTTTCCCCCTCCTCTAATAGTTTTTCTAGGCGTAAGGAATAACCACCGAAAAACCGGGTGAAAACGATAAAAGTGACCAAAAACAACATATTATGTACACCAATTCGATTTTAGTTATTTAATCATAACTTGCGGAATGTAGCGAAAAACTTGCAATGTTCACTAATTACTGGGTACTAATTACGGATAAAGGCGGTGCCCCGATTACATTGTCGTCAGGGGGTCTATTTTGTACGCCATACGAATATTGTTCGTATACGAAAATTTGACATTATTCGTATGAATTGCTGATTCTGTATTTTGTAACTACTTTCGAATACGGAAACTTACCGTACATACGATTGAATTCCGTACGTACGAATAATGTTCGTATGTGTCACAAAAATGGTATTTTGTACATCATCATACGAAAAAAACGTTCGTGCGAAGGTATTTTGTAACTATATTCGTACGGTGTAATTGTTCATATACACGAATGGTTTTCGTATATTTTCATCGGATGGTAGCGAGCATGTGAAAGCCCGTGATTGTATAAATATTAAAAATTAAAACTTTATCCAACGTTGAATAATATTGTTGTAAACTGAAAATTTTGTTATTATAGATTTATTATTATTGTAAAAAGACTATTTAAATTTTAAATTGTAAATTTTAAATGTTTTAATTTTCAACGTTTATAAAATATTTAAGAATAAAGCTCGTGTCGCATCCGTTCGGTTCGGCCGAGCGCATTAAAATCGATAACGATCCTCGATTTGCTGTTTAGTAAATGTACAAAAAAAGAAGTTTATTATGACCAAATTAAAAATCTATGATGCTGTTTAAGATAAATATACTAATACTACGGTAAGGAGTACTGCCGTAATCATTTCATTTTTAGACGGACGGCTATTCAATATACGTATTTTATAATTTATCCACACGCTGATCGTATACGAAAATAAAATACGGAAATACGTCATCATATAATGACGTCATACGTACGAATATTATTCGTATTCGAAAAATATCCGTATGATCAACGATTCGTACACCTAAATTTCGTATGGCCTTATAAAATACCAAATTCCGTTCGTATACGAAAAAATTGCACACGAACGATAGTATGCACGAACAATATTCGTATAGCGTACAAAATAGACCCCCAGGTACCGACAGTAATGACGACGATGAGGTTGTCAGACCGGTTTTCCTCACTTAACCGATCAATTTGATCGCTTGGTGCTATTAGTTTCACAAAGGTTTTTGTCAGTCGTCGCCATTCGGTGTGAGACGTGGTGTCCGACCCTTTCATCGTCTTTTCTCTGCGTCCGCACGCGAACAATTTCGTCCTGTTGTTTTGTTCCCGTGCGTCTGCGCCGGCGATCTCATTTGCCCTTGGTCATCTGTCATCGTGTTTGTGTCCGATTCGACTTTGTACAATTGCAAGTTTCCTACAGTCAGACTTTTCGTTGGCTCCACCGACGACGTACTTCGGTCACAAGTGACTCACAGCCGCAAATCGTATCCACCTTTTGCCCACATCTATATTCTTGTTAGTAATAGCTTATTGTACTTTTCGATTATATTTATGTATGTAAGTTGTTACTAATAATGTATTTGTATTAGTTATTTATGCTTATTATATTTAATTGTAGAATGGTTAATATAATGATTTTTTTGTAGTTCATAATATATATTTATCGATAATTGTATGAGCTACCTTTATTATCTATACAATTACAGGTCGTCTGTAGTCGTCCAAGTCCATACGGTCCACCGCCATTCAATTGCTATTCCTTTTAAAATAATACGTCTAACGTCTTTCACTCCGGGCTTCGTCTGTGTGTTTTTGGTGTCATTGTGCACACTATACATTAATGGAATATTTGTATATACTATACAAAAGTTTCGAAAAATTTGAAAACATTTTGGCATTTTAAATTTCACATTTTATATCTAATAATAGTAAATTCTTTTAAATGAGATATCAGCCAATTTTATAGCTCTCAAAGACATATGGCAATTAATAAAAATTGGAGTTTTCAAAATTCAGATTTTGGTTTTTTTTTTTTAATTTTAAATGGGATATTGACATGAATTATTACATAGATTTTGGCATTTAACATATTTTTATGATGTGAAATTTTAAAGATCTGATGTTAATGAACTAATAATAGTATAATTCTGAAACACTTGATTTTACTTTTTCTATAGAATATGACTCTAATAAGATCCTAAACAATAAATCCGTTCTCCAGTTTCAAAAATCTGAGTTGTTCAAACAAAAATTTTACATACATTTTGTATATACCTGACACACCCTTTTTAATGAGCTACCAACCAACTTTATAGCTCTTATAGTTCAAGAGAAAAGTTAAAAATAGAGGTTCCAGGGCTGAAAATGCTAAGTTTTTCTTAGTTTAAATCATTATACTGCTTGGGCAAAGGGCATGATATCGGATCTATCTCCTTAATATCTTAAAGTTAACTTAATTATTCTCTTACCAAGAATACGTGAGTTAACTTTTTCTTATTTTCCTTTGTACAAAAAACTTTGGGAGTTTTGAAAATACAGACTTTTTCATTTCAATTACAATAATTACTTGATAAAAAATTAAGGGAAAGTAAAATTAATAAATGAATGAAACAAAAATAATTTCTTTTGAGTATAATCCATCAAAAATTGTATATTCTAGGTATTTAAATTATTGTTTTCAATAACAAATTTATTAATAATTTGAAATATTTCACTGGCTTCTTGTACTTTAATATCGGCATGTATTTATAGAACACATAACTTAATATGTTATGCTTACCGTTTAAATTAGGTAACTATATATATATATATATATATAAAATCAGTTGTCAAATATCGCCTGCGAAATTTCTCAAAATTAGCTCCCCTCCCTCAATAAGTTCTACGATTGCATCTGTGTGTTGCTGAGCAATTCCCTCAGACAGGATGTAACAAGTTATGATTTTAAAACAACCATATTTCAAAATCTCTTATGTAGTTTAAAAACTAAAATATCATGTAACAAGGCAAGAGCACAGATAATGTTGTTACCTTTTAGTTTGTTAATAGACTGACTCAATTCGATATTAATTCTAACAACAAAATATGGTTGGTTCTGCCGAACGAAAATTTTCCCATTTTCTATGTTGGTACGACGGCGACAAGCCGCGGGTGCGACATCACATCCTCTTAATGGATCGCGAAATTTAATCCATTTCGACACTCACCCCGGTATAATCTACGCTCGTATAAAAAGTGCTTCAAAACGTGTGACGACGTACATTGGCTCAGGTCCAGCGACGTTGGGGTGCACGAGAACGTGTGAACGTCTCCGGAAGAAAATAATATATCACACACCTAACGCCACACCGTCGTGCACTCGTGCCAATGTGTGTGTATGTGTGTGAATATAATAAAAACAGTACGTAGTGTTGTGTGTGCACTAGAGTTCGGCCAGTCGTTCGGTGTCGATTGTGCCATTATCACATACAGGGTGTAACGGCAGGATTTAACAATTGATGCGGTCAAACGCTGTAAATGCCTGAAATGAAAACATTTTAGTTTTTGTTTTTCGCACGCGTGTTTTGAAATACCATTGAGATTGCATTTGTATATGACAAAAAACTAATGTCATCCTCGCGTTTTTTGTTTCCTCAAATACCCTAACATATTGCGTAAATAAAGAAATTATTTTTTCTCATAGGTAATATCATTTGTATACTATTAATATTTATACTTAACTAATTTTCGCACTTAACAGGATTAGATCGTATTTCTTAAAGTCTGCTGTAGTTTCACCCTATATGCGGTAGCCATCCCGACGCTACATGACCACGGCCGTGAAACCACAGTCAATAAACAGCAGCTTTCGTTCATACAGATTTTTCATACTTGCTCGAACGTGAACCCATTACTTTTTGGATGTATGTTTTTTAAACATTTTTTTTTATTTATTAAATTGATTGATTATACGATATAGGGTATAGTAATTATAATTCATTTTTTTTTTTTGTAACTTTCGGATTTATTCTCAAATTTGACGTTTCTACGCAACAGGCATGTAAAACTGATAAGTATTGTATTATAGCTAATGAGTAGCTTCGTGTAAACATTTGGAATCGTATGCATCACTAAATGTATTCGATCGACTTTCAAAAGTTGTTATAATATTCTTGAAATATTTTCATGATCACTTGAATAGTTAAAAACTTGTCATGATATGACACTGTACATTATAATCGTAATGTATATCTGCTGAAAGGTGTTAAAATCTGAGATTTTAATTTTAATTCATTGGTGAAGTCAGTTTCGGCGATGGTGGGGTAGGTCAACGTATTTTCATTAAAAATCACGATATTTTACGGGGCGTATCGCATAACATGACTTTTAATTACTAAATTCATTTAGATTATTAATATGTCATCAAATACTAAAAGTTGAGATTTGAAACAATTATGTACTGTTCATTCTATGTATTCAAGTTAAGTGCGAAATTTCAAGTTATTTCCAGATCGTTAATAAAATTGATATGCGAGCATTATTGAAACCGTCAACTCCGTGAACTTAGCTCGCTCTAGTCTCTACCCAACGACACTGCGGAAATCGATACTATTCTTGCTCAGTATTTTCATATCGTTCAACCGCGGTTTACCGATAAACGGGACCATAATGCAGATTACGACCGGCTGTGTTCCGGTAAATCGTGACGATAGGTAATTTTTTAATTAAATTAAACTAGTTTGTCGAAAAAATGCGAAAATGTGTTTAGTAAGAATCGAGTAGGAATTCATAAACAGTTCCTATAATCGTAAAAAGTCTGCACTGTGTAGTGTACTTAATTCATTATTTACTTTGAATATACGCTCGATGAGCATAGCAAATAAATCTCTGTGATATTAAATCATCATTTTAATCAACAAAAATACCACGAAACACACGACTAACATGATAAATCATAAAAATAATAAATGTCTATTATATTTAATAATTAATAATTCACTATTTATTAATGACTTTTAAATTTATTCCAACACAGTATAACTTAATAGTTAATATTATTTTATTCCATTAAACCTTGTGGCAGTGCATTAAATTTGTCCATGAGGTAGGACAAAAAAAGTAAAAAAAAAAATTGTTTCAACATCTTTTTCGGTATTTTAAAGATAATTTTTTGGTACGATCAGTTTCAGCATTCAATGAGTCATCTACCTAACGTATACCGTTAAATAGCTTTATCTTTTATAAACTTTCATTATTACATTTTTTAAATTATTTATTTAACAGTAAGTTTGAACCTACCCAATTCTAAGTTACTTTCCTAAGTAATTCCTTACGAGCACACAAGGTACCCAATTTGCATGAATTCAATTTTTTTTTTTTTTTATCAAACACTCTTGATATAAGGACCAAAATAACGTACCGTATGTTTCAAAATTCACTGAAAAAGAAAAAAGCAATAAAAAATAATTAAAATAATTTTCAAGCATTTTTATTAAAAAATAAAATCAGGGTAGCAAAAATTACGAATTATTAGCAAAAAATTAGATTAAAAAAAAAGGTGATGGAGTGAGTATTTCAGATTACGGGTTCCAGGTTAACGTCACTCCAAGAACTCATATACTTAAAATTTGTATTATGTTGAAATCTTTTGATAAAAAATTTCAAAATTAAGATTCACAAAAACCAAGAATACTTACAAAAATTAGTATAACTTTTAGACGGTAGTGCCAGGACATCTAATATAAATGTATCATGATGTATTTAACAGATCATTTCTTCAAATTGCTGAGTTCAAAGTTGTTACTTGCACGCCACACGTATAAATTATGTTGTTTTTGTTTTACAAAATACATGTTTTAAAATATTAATTAATTATACGTATCGTGTGTTTGCTTACGAGTATCGTTGTTTTAATATTCATATGCAATGTATAATACTGTTTGTTATCATTGTTGTGTAAGTAATGTTTAACAATTAATTATTTCATAAAGTATAAACTTAAAGAAAATCATCGTATACATTTCTAGTCTTTAACCCTACTTATATAATTAACAAACTACGTTTATTGCATTTATTGTGTTCCACGTCCAAAGACATAGCACCTAACAATAAATTGAGTGGGCACATTTTTTCATTTTTGAGTGACCAAGGAAAACACTTTTGAGAATTATATTATTGAGTGAGTATCATAATGATAGAATACTAGAAGTATTTGTAGAATACTATAATTGACATTCTGTCAGTGTTAGATATCAGTCCATTTTAAATTGTAATCCCAGATATATATAGGTGTAGACTGTAGTTCATATATTTGTATTTTGTACAATTATTTGTCATTAGTATATTGAATCATAATTATGAAAGTATAAGGTAAAACATTAAAATATAATACAATCATAATGTTCATGGCACATTTGTGATTTATGTGACACATTTTAATATTAAATTCATATTAAGAGTAACTTCGCCGACAAATGAAAACTTATGAAACAAATAATTTATTTTTGCATGATGAAATATTACGTCCTAGGTAAGTATTTATTTTAAATTCTATTTTAAATTTAATTCAGTAAAGTTCATGTATAATATTATACACATATTACACTTTGGTTGATACATTGACTATGCTGGTTATATTTTTTGACATGTTTAATGTATATTTTAAGAAACACGTATTATTCAGGAATAACTATTTTGAATATTTTATTTTCCATGACATCGTAATATTTATATTATTTAAGTCACGTTCATTAATCTAAAATAACTTTGCTTTCATATAGTGGCCTTTATTTGAAGTTGAATTTAAATAAAGAAAATGTTTTTTTTTTTTTGTATTGACCTATAAATTTGTGTCTTTTGGACCAGGAATCATCTCAATAATACAAATGTTTGAAATTCGACAGACAGAATGAAAAAAAATTGGTACATTCAGAAATTGTATTTTATCTTTCAATTTGTGTAGTAATAATATGTTTTTTTATAAGTATTGCCATTGTTTAAAACAGCTAATAATTATATGTCCAAATTAACTTGGTATCTAATATGCTTAATGTTCATTTCCTGAAAGTTGCATTTTTTTTTTGTTGCTCATTTCTTTATTAAATATGAAAGCAAATTTAAAATCTGTTTGGTATCTCTATATAATAAGTACATTTACAGTAAGACAACTATATACATTTCAAAATAACAGCGAAGCAGGAGCTATACCATATTAGGACTATAATTATTTGAGAATTCTGAAAATTAAAAATAATTGTTTCTATACCATGATATAGTATCATATTATTAAACTATTAAAAATAATATAAAAGTTAACAATATAAAAATTAATTAATTATTTTATATTTACAAAAAAAAAAAAAAAACAACTTCATTTAATTACAAAATATGTTAAAACATAACATTTCAAGTAATATCATCAAAGGAAAATAAATCGATCAAAATATAGTAATAAAAATTAAAAATATTTTATGACCTAGTATAGGATAATTAAATGTGTTATATTTTTTTTATGTATTAATGATAATTTTTAATGTGATTTTGAAACGTTTTCAAAGGTCGATACTGGAAATTAAAATAATTTTTTTTTCCAGCTTATTGGTATGTCCCATAAGGTTATCCGACTGTCCTCAATTAAAAACTCTATGGAGTTGTTCTTGGACTAAGTTTACAATACAAAAAAAATATCTCTTAAGAGTTGAAGGAAACAAACATCACTGCGAAATCGATAAAATTGTTTGTCTCATTTAGAATCTAAAACACCTTATACGTAGGACGTAGGTATAATCATTAATTTGTATTTCAATAGAATATTTATGAACTAACTTGTATATTTTCACGGACCATTATACTAATAATATCTAGTATGATAAATTTCTTGTTGACAAAATGTCAAGCTATGGATGATATTAAAAATATTGGCATTGTTGAAGTTTTCATGTAAAACAAATTATTAGACTGTTCATTTTTATTAAACTTCAAGCAATAAATACCAATAACCCTGTACTTTGTGTACGAACTTTATTCGATATAAGACGCATTGCATTTATTTAAGCATGTCGTTTTTAATTTAAAAATAATGTAACAATAAAAATATATACTTCGTACATACATTTTTTTTTTATTTTGAATGTTTTATGTCATCGTCATAATACATGATTTAACGATGTTTCAACATTTTTTATTGACAAGTAAAATAGTTGTAAATGGTGGATGTTTAGTGACAGGATCATTTGAAATCCATTCTATGATGTAATAAAAACATTTTAATAATAACTACTTGCAGATTTTTTTTATGCTCTTTTTTATGCATTAAAGAACTGTGCAATAATTGAACTCTTAAAATATAATGTATCAAGTCGAAAATTGAAATTATTTACTCAAACTCGAATTTTTAAAAATAATAGTTCTTTTTAATAAATTGGTCTTGTATGTAAAAATAGTCTATGTAAAATATCATTTTTATGAGAAATGATTGCCGGTGGGAAAAGATTGATACATATCATTAAGGTCAAATGATCTAATGGTTTATTTTTTTTACATTTCAGTTCAATTTCGTCGGCCTAACCTGTTACCTAACCTAACGCGTAGTCGCGTCTTAAACGATATCATTCCTCGTTCAGCTCACCGCGTACGAAGATCATCACAATGGCTTTGGAATTCGAAATATGGTCCTATCATCAAAGGGGCGCTATCAAAATCGTTGTACGTATATTATATAAACATTATTATTATACTCATCATTTTAGGAATCTGTTCGATGTCGGTAGTATTTGCCACGTCGTTCGCGTTTTTGGTATTTTATTATGACGTAACATAATTTGTTCACGAAAAATATGTTTTATTAAGTGTATACTAAGTCGACGCGGTGGCGGATATCGATGAGCGGTTATCTATATTCGAAATTGCGGGTTCATGCTCAACACGTGCAAAGGTACATGCTTGTGTAAACATACGTGTTTATAATTAATTTGATTTTTCGAAACTAGAAATTCATTTTAATTCGTGAATCTAAATTCAATCGAATCTAATAGCCGTTCGAGTCCATTCACTTGTTTGATTAAAAATTACACATTTTTATCAAAAATGTATTTCAATTATTTATTTTAGAAACCGTCATCATATCAGATATATTATATTTTTGTCGGCTACGGATAGGACTGAGACAGCTTAAGCTACACTTATCGGACGTCTTTGATTTTTTAGTATCAAATTCTCACTCGTTAATGATCGAAATCGTTAGTATTCAAAAAAATATTCACTGCCACGAATGTATACCAACACTGTGATTTAAGTCGTGAATATTGGAGTTCTAGATTCGTCGGTCGTGTTCTTGGATCAAAATATGTACAATTACATTTATTAGAATTTAAGGCTCTCGAGATGCGCACATTGAACAAAGTGTTTATTTATAATTATTAAAATGTCTTTAAACTCGCGGAAGGTAATGCGGAAAAATGACTGCACGACGAATACATAATAAATATGACGAAGATCAGCACATACTCGTACAGATATTTAAGAAGCTAAATTACTAAAATGGATCGATTTAAAAATAAAATAATTTGGGGAAAATAACATTTTTGCCACGATGGATGCAATACCCAAGGACAGCCTTTAAAGTTAAAACATTTGTCTGACTTTTATGCAACAGTTTCAAAGTTTTTTCCAGGAAACCTTCGAGGTGGTGTGCTTTATTAAATCTTACAGATTTGAAATTTTCAAGAGTTATCGAGATTGTAAAACGATTTGTGACTTTGTCACATTGAATTTCCATAAGCTGCTGCCACAAAAGCGGTTGTAATTGTCTAAACTTAACAGTAACTTTTAAATATAAAATATTTAATTGTATTAACGTATGCAACGGGTTAGCTCTAAAACACACGAGTTGTTAGTTCATAATTTTTTGAGGATTTTTAATCTAAGGTTTTCAGTTTTGTTTGACACATATATTACTATAAATTAACATAATATATGTAGTTTTCGAAATCAATTAACAAAATTATCCGGGACAGTGTTTTCAGTTTTGAAATTGTAATTTTTAAGAAATATTTATCAATTAATTAATGGACTTTTGGTGTACTAAATTATTAATTTGATCAAGTATAAATTTAACTATACGTAACACAAACAACTTTTTTTCTGTTTACCTCTCTTACCTTTTTACTTTCTTCGAGATCCGTCCTTGACAATAATTAATATGAGGCACGTGTGATACTGTACACTGAAATGCAAATAGCGTGCGTGAATTATTCGAGTGATTAAATGAACCGAGAAAATGATCAATTGATGTAAATAATGTTATTGTCCGTAATAGCGTACACGAAAAAATGTTATAAACCACCAAATACTCGTATTTAACAAAGATGAGAATCTTGAGACCATATCGGGCAAAATTAAAGTTGATATACCTACTTAATAGATTTAAAAATATCACTTTAGTATTAAAATATAAAATAATATTTAAGAAATTGGTGTAAACGTGACCGAATGAAAAAACTAATATAAATCTGATGATGAATGGGAAAAAATATGTTCAAACGGCAATGGAAAGTTTTACGGCTTATATTTATGTACGTTTTGTTGTCATTTCGAGTGCATAATACGTTTAGTATGTACGATTTATAGAGATCACATAGATGTACAAACAGTGAATAATTTTTAATTTCATTGATAATACATAGACAATGTTTTTGTGCTTCATCCTATGTTTTAAGAAGTTTGAAATTATTATGCTAATTGAAATAAAGAAAACACCACGAAGAAGAAACAACATGTATAAATAGTACGTTACTGCAAAAACTAGACAAGTTAATATCAGAGTTTTTACTTATATCCTAGTTTCATAAAAACGATAACTATATATTACTATACATATAGGCAACCATTGTTGATCAATATTGATATTGGTAGCTATATTATAGAATTATCGGAAAAACGTATATGGTGACGCAGAGCAACGATATTTTTTCCGAAACGCGTTTTCATGATTTTGACGGGATTGTGATAGCAAAAACATGTAAAACCATAATCGAGCAGACGGAATAAGATTATTTTACTAAATCAGAGTTAGAAAAAAATAGAATAATTTAACAATATCTACCATTGTTCTAATAATTTATTCTTTGAACGTATGTTATATTTAAAGATGTTTACTGTTTAGTCTTTTTGATTTCATGTTGTTAAATATGAGAACATTTCAGTTCAACGATCGTCTCGATATCATATAATATTATATCCTATGACCTAATTCATATAATTGATAAATAATTAAAATATATTGGCTATATTTAGCTATAATGTACCCTTAGCAGTTGTTATTGTTCTTATATGTTGTCTAGAAGTACAAGAGATGTATATACATGTATTTATATTTTCACTATACACATACCTATACATAAATATATATTATGCATATTTCGGAAAATTCATTTATAATTTTAATTTTCTGTAGTTTATAATTCGATTTGGCACCGGTCGATTTTTATTCGTTTCAAATCAACAACGAAGAATCAAAATTAACAAAATTCCTTGGTGTTGTACACAATATTGAAAATTGCAATGCCATTATCAAAGAACACGGTCTTTTCGCGTTAACCAGTTACCTGCCGCGCATAAAGTAATTACTGTAAAAGTTTTAATGCGAAGGAAAACGTGTATACTTTAGAAAATGTTTCGACGGAATTTTCCGTGAATACATTAATACCTTAGTAACTTTTTCTGACGCTCTTAAGACAATATTACTGCACGTAAAATGTATTCTATGTGTACATATTTATACACAGCGTGCGTGCGTGCGTGCGTGAATACGTGGACGCACAACTCATAAAAACGTAAAACTAAATAAAACTCTGTATAATACTTTTTTTTTTTTTATCATTTATACTCGGTGAAATGAAACAGAGTCAGCTTTCAAGGAAGGGGAGAGATCCAACGGTATCATAAAAAAGTCAAACCGTTCCTACTGTCTACATACTGACGACATCATCATATACATACCACACAGAGTTAGATATGTTTTTTGAACACTGCAATATATTCATTTATTTTAATATCGAACCATTACTCTATTTAATAGCGTTTGACCCGCCTAACAATTATATATGCCCCTTGAGTAAAATGTATAGTTTGTGTTAAAGTATACGTTATGCATAAACACATTGTTCACCTTGTCTTCATTGATACATACTGGCATTTTTTACAAGAAGTTTCGTTTAAAATCAATATTGTACAAAACAAAATATTATGATACTTTAAGTATATTTACTGAAACGATTTTACAGTATGCTTGTGATAGTGTTTGTTTGGTGTAAGATATTTTCGTACGAGTCGGCGCCTTGGCTTCTAAACAAATTTACTGAATAGCAAAGTGGCCAAAATCTCAAAAGACAATTACTTTTTTATGATGTCCACGACTTAGTTCAGTTTTATTCAAGTCTCTGTGAAACGAAATTTTGTGAAATCAAATATTTTCTGAAACTATTTTTACCACGTGGGAAATCACGTACGTATATTAATTTATGAGCAAATTTTTCCAACGATAAATTATCAAGAGATCTGCAAATAATATGCTTAACAATTAACTAATCAATGCTAACGTAAATATTCAATTGAGATTTTCTATATCAAAAATCATATTTAGCACCAATACATTGGTTAACACTATTCCAAGTCCAAAATCCCATTAACTTTTACTTAAATTTGAATATAATATTTGATTCGTCATTATAATTATAATTTTGTTTGCAAATACCTCATTAAATTGTTGTACCATTTATTCGGCTAAGTATTTAACTAAATTTGATGTGACTATACATTTCTTTTCATATAAAATAGGATGTATCCAAATTGAGGCCTGTGAAAAAGTTTGATTATATTTTAGATTCTGAACGAAGTGAAGAATGTATTGATTTTACTATGATGTGTGTTTTTTTTTTTTTTTTTTGTTTTTTTTTTTGTTTTTGTGTCTGTGTACACCATAACTACTCGAAATAATGCTTCAATTTTGAACTTCAGGGTATGTTTTCGGTGGCAAAACGAATATCGGAGGTACCTTAGAGAGGTCACAAGTGAAAATTCCCAAAAGTTTTCAAATGCCACGGGAAAAACAAACAAAAAATGAGGAAAAACCGGTACTTTTTGTGCAAAACCCGTTTTCGACGAAATCGATTTTTTTATTTAGCCGTTACTCAAAAACCAAAAATTGTAGATACTTGAAATTTTCACCAAATGTTTATATTGAAATCATCTATACGTGGTAAAATTTTTGAACACTTTTGACTTTTATTGAGCTAATTATAGACAATTGAAATTTTCAATTGTTTTAAGTATTTTTTTTTAAAATAACGATAAAATTTTTTTTTTTTGCCAGAAAATCTTGAAAATTTAATACAAGGTTTCTTATAAGTTGTTCCATAACTGATAAAAAAAAATCCAAAATCGTAAGTCACAATTTTTTTTTATAAGTGCTCAAAGTTCCAATTTATACGAAATATGTAAAAATTGCGAAAATTTGCAAATAATTTTGTTGTTGAAAAATCGTAAAATTTTTTTATTTTATAACTAAGTTTTGAAAATTTGGTACAAGGTTTTTCATTAGTTTTTCTTCAATTATCTGCAAAAAAAACTCTACCGGATTCAGACAAAAAAATTTTATGAGTGTTTGAAATTTAAATTTTTACAAAAACACGTTAAACAACGGTTTAGCCTCAAACGATTTTTGCTAATTGTTTTTTTTTTCAAAAAGTATAAGTTGTAGAAACTTGAAAATTTTATCAGTTGTTTATATTGGCATTTTCTTTATATAATTTTATTTTCAAAAGATTTCACTCATTTTTAATCAATTTATAGGCATTTGAAATATTCGATTTTTTTTATTTTTTTTTTTTATAAATGTTGATAAAAAAGATGTAGCTCGGACGAAATACTTGAAAATTTAATAGAAGGGTCCACATAAGTTGTTCTAACTCCCATTCAAAAATTATAAAAATACATAGGCACAAAATTTTTTTATAAGCGTTTATAAGTGCTAATATTGACAAAATTCGTCAAAATCATGTATATTTGCTATGTATTTTGCAGTTGAAAATTCATAAAATTTTAAGTATTCAAAACTAAGAATTGTAAATTCGGTACAAAGTTTGAAATACGTTTTCCTTCAATTATCTGTAAAAAAATTTGCACTGGAATAAAATCAAAAATTTTTATGAGTGTTTGAAATTACAATTTTTTCACATAATCGCGTAAAATAACAATTTAGGCATCATTGATTTTTGATATTTGTTCTTATTCAAAAAGTATAGGTCGTAGAAACTTAAAACTTTTACAAAATGTTTAAATAGGCATTTTCTTTACATAGTTGTATTTTCAAAATATTTCGTTTATTTTTGAGCTATTTATAGGCATTTGAATAATTCGATTTTTCTTAGATTTTTTTTTATAAAAGTCGATAACAATTTTTTGGCCCTACCAAATCGCTTGAAAATTTAATAGAAGGTTTTGAATAAGTTGATCTAAGAGTGATTCAAAAATTATTCAAATACATAGGCACAATTTTTTTTTATAAGCAGTTGAAGTTCAAAAATCGACAAAATTTGTCAAAATCACGAATATTTGCAAATTATTTTGTAGTTGAAAATGTATAAAAATTTTTGTATTCAAAGATAAGAAATGAAAATTTAATACAAGATTGTTAATAAATTTTGCTTACGATAAGTATAAAAATACCGCGATACGTTAAATTAAAAAAAAATTTGAATAATTGTCTGAATCTATAATTTTTACAAAATCAAAAATTGACGCGTTGAATAACGATTTACTATAAAAATATTATAGAATTTTGTTATTCTTCATAAGTATTAGCCGTACAAACTTTAAACTTTCTCCAAATGTTAATTTTGGCATCATCTATTCGTGGTATAATTGTTGAAAAGTTTTTAGCTATTTTTAAGACTATTTATCTTATTATTTTTTCTGAAATGTGAATAAAAATGTAATACAAGGTTCTTATGAAAGTTGTACTTACTGGTATAAAAAAAAATTCAAAGCAAAAGTCAAAATTTTTTGTGTAAAAATCGTAAAAATTTGAAGTTATTAGATTCTGAACGAAGTGAATTTTACAGTTGAAAATTCATAACATTTTAAGAATTGAAAGATAATAAAGAAATGAGTACATGGATTTCCATAAGTTTTCCTTTAATTATCTGTAAAAAAAACTCTACCGGAATATTATCAATTTTTATGTGTGTTTGAAATTAAATTTTTTACGCGATTGCGTAAAATCACAATTCACTGTGTCTAAAGGTGCCTAGTTATCACTTCATAATAAAAAGTAATAGTATTTTCAGTGTTATTCTTGGGAACGTTTACCTACAGCGGCAAGAACATTGTTGTTAGGAAGTAAAGTCTTTTAGAGTTTAAAAACTTAAAACTCCACTACATGACTTCTGTGCTAATCTAGTTTGATTTAAAAAAAAAAATAAATAAAGGCAAAAGCTTTATGTTTCAGTGTATAAAAATATTTAATTTTATTTATATGTTAAAAAAATCACAGATTTAACAATTATATCAGCACATGTATAATATGTGTACAAATATATTATTTATATATATACAGATTTATAAAATAGTGTCATTCACAGATTGTGATAAAAACGAAAAATGTAATATAGTGAGTACACCAATGTCTGGTGATGTACAAGGAGTGATTGCGTTCCAATATATTTGCCATTTTAAGAATATCCTGTAACATAATATCAAAATAAGTTAATATTTACATATTATGTTTTTGTATAATAATAACTTTACAAAAAAATGTCTATATTATTTTTAGTGCATTAGTCAATAAATCAATCTAATAAAATAAAATATCTATGAATGATATATATTTATAAATAATTATAACATAATCTACGAGTAAAAACTATATTATATATTATGTGGAATATTTTGTATAAAAGTGTCTGTCGAATAAGAAAACATTTAGATAAAAATAATAATTTTAATAGGTACATACAATTATATAAATTGTATACATTTTTGTATAAAATTTAATCACATTCTCAATTATAATTCACCAAGGATGTAAACGTTGACTGGAAACTTCTAAAGTGAAATGTTTATGCAATAATTCTAATCTGATCTTTTGTAATTTGATTTGATGCCAAAATATGAAAACCTTATCATATCTGTCAACAGTTGCAAATTCTAACTCTTTTGATAAATGTTTATGAATTTAACTCATTTGAATAATATGACCAAAATCGTATTTCAATTCCAATTCTTTAATCTGTATTATATTCACATTGGAAATTTGTTTGGAAAAAAAAATCAGAGCCTGAAAAAAAAGGTGAAAAGAATTGTCAAACGTTTTTAATTAATGCAATTTGGAACAACATATTATGGTTTTATTAACTTAACCATACACTTAGAAACACTATACAATAATGGTTTTGGTGTAAAAGCCATTAAAAAATGCCAAAATAAAGAAACCTCTACCTATCAAAAGTCTAGTATGCAATTGCTGACACAAGTGACACTGAATATAACATATTATTTAGGGTGCATTTAATCAATTAAAAATGAATCTATACTATTATTTACTTCAAAAGTATGACAGTTTGTGATAGATATTTGTGGCATAATGATAGTAATGATAGTGTTAAAATGTGTTTTCACACATCCAAATGAATTTTTAAACATATTAAAATATAGGCATACTTAATAAATATGAATTTACCTTATTTTAGTAATCAAATGTCCAACCTCAGCGTAGGAAAATACATTGAACTGCTTATTAAGAGGACGCCACACCCGCATGTGTTGTCTCCGTCTTACAAACGTATAACATAGCAAAATCTGTTTAGCGCGGGACAAGTTTTCTTCCTCAATATTTATATTAGAATTTTCAAAATTTCACAACGCATAGGTAAGAACTTTATCTATGTCGTAGCGTCGTTATTTTTTTGATAACATAAATATAATTAAAGTTATAAGCTTAAGAAAATACATTTATTTTTTATTTTTTCATTAAAATACTAAAAAATATTGGTTTGTGCTACCAAAAAAATAACGACGCTACGACACAGATAAAGTTCTTACCTATGCGTTGTGAAATTTTGGTAATTCTATTATAAATATTGAGGGAGAAAACTTGTCCCACGCTAAACAGATTTTGCTATGTTATACGTTTGTAAGACGGAGACAAAACATGCGGGTGTGGCGTCCTCTTAATGTTTTATAACAACCATAGGACACATCTATTAAAAGAAAAAATTATTTAATAAAGTATATTAAGTAGTAGATATATAATAATATTAAGATGTATTTACCTGATAATAATTAATAACAATGTAGGTATGGCCATGTTGAAGTGATATACTGCACTACTGCAGTAATTATTTTTACGGGCATATCTGATTTGAACACAAATAAATTCACTATTATGTACTGTCTCATTCATATAAAACAAAAAGTTTATCAAAACGAAGAAGAAAAAACATTTTCATGAACTATACAACAAAATAGGTATTAGTGTATTATGCACATATTTGTTATTTACCTGATGATGAATGATGATATCTGAATGCGTTTGTTATAACGCTGCAGTAATACCGTATAGTAGTAATGATAATTCGTACATAAAAATCAATCAGAGAAAACACTATTTTATTATAATAATATAAGGTTCGTCGAATACGGAATAACACGGAAAGAAGGATACAGCCATACAGGTACTAGGTACTCAGTAGTCGGTCAGTACTCACGTCGAAATAAAAATTAATAAGTAATTATTATTGTTTTTATTCGCATCGTTATAATGTGGTAATAATAACGGTTAGTGGTTACCTATATTCATTATTAACGGGATACGCGGTGTGCTAAGGGAAATCAGTGTCACCACGGATCGAGAATCGGCTGATCGGGCAACACTGTCTACCTACATTAGATTTTCGATTAGTGTAGTCACCCATGGGCCATGGCTGAAATATATAATGAAAGTCTAATATTTCAACCATGATTTTACCGTTTTAATGTTTTATTAGTAGAAGAAAAAAAGAGTACGTATATAACGCTTGTTTGCATAATGCACTTTGCTACACTAATGACATAAGTACATAACTCAAAAAACTTAATTTTACCCAAAACGAATTTGTAAATTTAATTTACAATAAAATGATGATAAATCATGTTTCATGTTAAGATTTCTTTAGAAACTTTTTTTAATAGATCAATGCTAATCACAGTAATCACACACTTAATAATTAATACCTATGCGTTCTTACCAAGCGAATAGTTTAATTTATCAACATAACTGTTGCATTCGAAACACAATGATAATAATTGGTTCTCGTTTCGTCAAGGTATGTTTATATTTTGAATATAATTGGTTTAATAATGGTTTCCGTTTGAGAATTAATTATTATTTCCATAATAAATAGTCATTTGAGTAATTAGTTTTTTTTTCTTAACAACTGTAAGTCGTTTCGTCAGATTGAAATATACTTGGACCAATACCTTTAACATTTTAAATGCATTTTGAACACCAACCAATAATGGGCAACTGCTGTGCCTACACATTTCAATGCAATTATACAATGTCTAGGTATTAAGAACACTGTTGTACAATTTTCGGTGAGTACTTTATATGTATATACATTGAGAGTCACTATTTGTGATACATTTATCTATGACTTTTTTAATACTGATTTACTTACTTAACACAATTCACCTATATTTTTTTAGAAGTCCTAGTACCCTAGTGGGAATCCAACATGCATTAATGAGGATGTGGATTTAAAATAGTATACTTAATTATGTATTATGCAGGCCACCATATATGTGATTGCTACAACCTCCAAAACTCATTGACAAGCAACAAGACAATGTATCGCAGGTAAAGTTACATTACCTATATTTTATACAATGTTTTTTATTTTTGTTTATGAACCAAGATGTACCTATGAATGATTAAAAAAATCAAAAATGAATAACGGTCATGTAGTTATTATAAATATAATTTTTATTTTTTTTAAAATTTAATTAAATTCCCCCTCTCTTCGTCCATGGCATCGTCCTCTTCGTCCTGGTCTTGATTTGTTTCCTATAACAGAATTTAATACTAGTTTGTATTTATTATAAATTATAGTGATTATACAACAAAACTAGTTCTGCAATGCATTAGTGTAGCATTGTCATGTTTAAGGATTATAGCTTTGTTATATTTTTTTATAAATACTTGTGGTGTATCCAAGATAGTTTTTTTCTGGGGGAAAGATAATCTGTTGCATTTTAAATTACCAAAATAAAATGATGTTAACACTTTGGGGTATAATTTGGTTATGCAAACAACATATTTTACCTATGTATCAGACATTATTTAATTAAATAAATAAAAATTTATAAAATTCTTAAAAAAAATTGGGGTGGGGCTGTAGGTAGCTCTCTAGGATACGCCGCTGATAAGTATATTATATGAAAAAATGGTCTGATTAAAATTGTCTGCATGTTTATTAGTACACACTATTTCAATGCAGTTATTCCATGTGTTAATATTATTCAAATAATGATACTTCTGAATCATAAACTTACCCTACTCTTCTTTTCGTTTATTTTTTCACGCAAGTCTCGCTGCTGAAATAAATAAGGTTTTATTAATTCATAAAAATTCTAAAAACCTTATGCATTATAAAAAGCACAGTGATACCTATTATATTAAACTAGTACTATAGAATGATAATTCTGATTTAATAAATGTTGATAATGCAAAACACCACTTAATAAAAAATGTTGTTGGTATTTGAATGATTTAATACGAAAATACATATAGAGCGGCAAAGATAATTATATTATATAGTTAAATTTGAATAATAAAAACAGAATCTAAAAAAAAAATTCAGATTTTTGCTTATATAAAAAAGGATGAAGTTGATTAGTTAAATAATCATTTTCAAATTGTAACAAATTAACAGACACGTAATGTACCTAATTAAGACACTGTTATTTACAATTTAAAAATTACCTTCTTCTCTTGTCTCCACCAGCATCGGCCAACGTGTCTCTTTTTGCATACTTTGCACTCTTAAAAAAAATTAAATAAATTAAGGATCTGATAGTAATTACATAAATTACTCAATATACATACTAGGTTTTTTTTTATTTTTTTGTTGGGGGGGGGAGTTTTTTTGTTTTTTTTCTTCTTTATTATTATCTAAATAAATAAAACAATTAAAAACTAAAAAAAAAAAAATTACTTTGGCATGCTTACTTTGGGTTTCTTCATTTTTTAGATTGTAATAGTGATTGTGCACTATGGTAGCCATCTATATAATACATAAATAACAGTTTTCAATATATTTGAATTATAAAATTGATAATATATTTTAAAGCATTCACAATCCAACATTTCAAATTATACTATTATGTATAACACATTAATTTAATTCTGTTAACAAAAGAAATAATAGATAATTACCTTAATTTTTAATGTTGTGTGATATATAAAAAATAAATGTTGAATAGAATGTAAAAGAAAAAATTTCAAATATTACCAAAAATAAAAAAAAAATTAAATAAATATAATTAAATATTAGTAGCTCCACACCAGCCACAAACCTCGACATTTTTGACTACATGTTGGTATACAAATATATACCAAATTGATAATTTATTCATTCTCCTTTATTAAACGATATGTAATGTGTAAAATTTTAAAAAAATATGTGAAGTTAAAATATCAAATTAAATTTATAAATTAGTTATGTTTTTTACTTCTTTTCTCACATTGCCTATAAGGTTCATTCACAGTAGGTCCAGTACAAACCTCTACCGTGTAAAGATTGTGGATTGTTAGTTAAAAATGATCAGAATAAACAAAATATTGAGGTTTTGATGGTTTTTTTTTAAATATATACAGAGTGTTCAAAAGTTTGGAAACGGTCATTAGACTAGTTAGGACTGATAAACAATAATGGTAAAATATTTAATCATTTCATTCATTATATCAAAATATTGTTGGATCAGTACCAATAATTGCAGTGACTGTATCCAAACTTTTGAACACCCTGTATATTAATAGCTTATTGTCATTAAAAATATACTAAATATTGACGAATTTTGACTGTGTAGATACATAAACTACAACTAAAGTAATTAAAGCAATTTATATTTATTTACTTTTATAATTATTTTTGATTATCATATACCGGCGTAGAATAAGGTATGTTGTAAATTATAATAATTGATTGATAGAAATCTAATGTTTCTCTGTTACTGGCATATTCATTATTTTTGTAGCCAAAAAATAAACCTCTAATGCACTTTTATTGGAAACCGTAATAGGTGGGTAGATGGAATTCATAGTGTACCTAAGCGTACATCGGGAATATAGAAAATTAAATTTTGTATACCAACAAAAATGTGTGTTTATTATTATAATCCTTTACAATCACGGTTATTAAAGACTTGAATTTAAAACTTAATTAAATTATTTACTGCACCTAACGAACATTTATTACATCCAACAAAAATTATTTGATTTATTCAAGATTTTCAATTTTGTATTTGTCAAAAATGTTTTTTAGACCTTAAAGTTTCATTAACGACTAATATTTTATCTAAAAAATCTTTGACGAATATGGTTATCCGTTGATAAAACATGAGGTTTTAATTGGTCAATATAAATTCATAAAACTATAGAGGGTTGAAAAAGAAGTTAACCTATCTAATTTATTTTCGATTATAAATTATAATACAATTATAGATAGATAATCTAGGTACACAAGGTTTTTTTATAAAACGAATTGTAAGTAGAACCTTCTTAGGTATATGGATTCATTAAAATATATATGTACCATACATCCAAACAAATCCATTAATCGAGTTTGGTACATTATAAATAAACAATTTAATTAATGAGGTGTACCTAATATTATTATGAACCAACAAGTTGAAAACACAATAAAGTAAATCAATAAAATACACGTTGTGATTTTATATTTTTATATAATTTTATTTTATTATTTTTAATATTATCAAGCGTTAAAAAAAAATAATACTGTGGCGTTGTTTAACAGAAGAAAGCCGGACAATGTAAAAGTATTGATATTTATAAATTATATTTAATAAATTTCGTTCAAAATAAAAGAACAGCTCTGAGGTATGGCGTTAGGTCTTACGGATCACCTCCCGTAATTACGCCACTGCACCTCTCTACCTAGCTTTTATTAAAATTATAAATTTAAGCAGTTACTCACCTGAAAAACAATGTAGGTAGACCAATGAAAATTGTGTGTTAAAATTTGGCCTCTCTCGTCGACCGCTAAAAACACATTAAATCAGAATTGAAAATAAAATATGAAGTCGTCGAGTTGGTGCTGATAACTATAGGCAGGGCAAGGTATATAGAAAAAACCTATTTTGATATTTTGTTGCGCGTGTCGGCAATTACTTAACTTAACGATTGCAATTTTCGTAATTTATTGTCTTTACGCTCGATATAATATTTCCAGTTTTCTATCTATGCTGTTCGACGTATGTCTATATCATAAGATGTTCGCTGTAATAAATAAGATTTTTCTTTTGACTTTTGAAATTGCAACCGTTATCTGAAGTAATTGTCTACACGCGCAACAAAATATAAAAATAGGTTTTTTCTATATACCTCACCCTACCTATAGTTATCAGCGCCAACTAGACGATTTCATATTTTATTTTCAATTTTATTTTAGGGTGTTTTCAGCTATCGACGAGAGAGGTACTTGATTTCATCCGTTTCCTATATGCATCATATACATTGTTTTCCTGGTGAGTAACTGCTTAAATTTATAATTTCAATAAAAACTAGGTACAGAGGTGCAGTGGTGTACTTATGGAAGGTGATCCGTAAGATACATCATACCTCAAAGTAGTATTTTGAACGAAATTTATTACATATAATTTATAAATATCAATATTTTTGTATTGTCCGGCCTTTCCTGTGTTAAACAATGCCGGATGCCAATGACCATTTTAGTGGATCTCGCATAATTGTTAATGGGCGAATGTAAGTTCCCACACGAGATATAGCAGGTAAAAACTACCTCTAGGTATGCACACGAAAAAAAAATACAAATTTCTTTCCCACTTTTTTCAGACTTATGACTGACAACTTAGTTGGTATGGTTAAAATTTGTTTGTTCTTAGATTTGGTACAAATGTCTAATCCAATTTTTAATCGAATCCAGTCTGTATATAATTTTAAGTCTATATGTTGTACGTTGTAGGTATGTATGATTTATAAAATATTAATTATAATAATACTTAAAATTACATTTTATATGGCTAATTATGGAAGCTCAAACACTTAACATAGTCATATTGTGTTGTTATTTTTAGATTCTGAACGAACTGTTTTTAAGTTGTTGGTATTTTTTGTTATTAATATAATTTTGTTTTTCTTCTTTTCTTTTACTTATTTTTTGAGGTATATAGTAAGATGATGTTTTTATTTTAGATTCTGAATGAAGTGTTTATGTATGTATTTGTTTGAAACATTGTTAAAACTTCAATTATTTTGAATATATTAGGATGATGATGATAAAAATTTTAAATTTATCAAATCATAGGTGATAGAAAGTAGATAGTAATCGCGTTGTATCGCTGCGTAGGGAAGTAAACACGTCTGTGTATATTTTTTGTTTGTGTAGGGACTTAAGCCCCTTGTTAACGCCACTACATCAGTATCTAACGCTTGATTATATTAAAAAAAAAAAAAAAAATAATAATTTAACTTTATTTTGCTATTTTAATTTCAAATATTTCAATTTTACATATTACAAATCATTTAAAAAAGGAAAATGAATAAATTATCAATTTGGTATATATTTGTATACCAACATGTAGTCTAAAATGTCTAGATTGGTGTTCTATCATAAGTGGTGCTGTAAATATTTTAATATTTAATTATTTTTATTTTATATTTCATTTTGGTAACATATTGAAAAAACCTATTTTGATATTTTGTTGCGCGTGTCGGCAATTACTTAACTTAACGATTGCAATTTTCGTAATTTATTGTCTTTACGCTCGATATAATATTTCCAGTTTTCTATCTATGCTGTTCGACGTATGTCTATATCATAAGATGTTCGCTGTAATAAATAAGATTTTTCTTTTGACTTTTGAAATTGCAACCGTTATCTGAAGTAATTGTCTACACGCGCAACAAAATATAAAAATAGGTTTTTTCTATATACCTCACCCTACCTATAGTTATCAGCGCCAACTAGACGATTTCATATTTTATTTTCAATTTTATTTTAGGGTGTTTTCAGCTATCGACGAGAGAGGTACTTGATTTCATCCGTTTCCTATACGCATCATATACATTGTTTTCCTGGTGAGTAACTGCTTAAATTTATAATTTCAATAAAAACTAGGTACAAAGGTGCAGTGGTGTACTTACGGAAGGTGATCCGTAAGATACATCATACCTCAAAGTAGTATTTTGAACGAAATTTATTACATATAATTTATAAATATCAATATTTTTGTATTGTCCGGCCTTTCCTGTGTTAAACAATGCCGGATGCCAATGACCATTTTAGTGGATCTCGCATAATTGTTAATGGGCGAATGTAAGTTCCCACACGAGATATAGCAGGTAAAAACTACCTCTAGGTATGCACACGAAAAAAAAATACAAATTTCTTTCCCACTTTTTTCAGACTTATGACTGACAACTTAGTTTGTATGGTTAAAATTTGTTTGTTCTTAGATTTGGTACAAATGTCTAATCCAATTTTTAATCGAATCCAGTATATTTTACGTATATTTTATTGATTTACTTTAATTATATTTTCAACTTTTTTGTTCATATTATGTACACCTCATATATTAAATTGTTTATTTATTATGTATTTCTAATGAAGAGGATATTTATATTTTTTTTTCCGTTTTTGTTGATTGTGAAATCAATATCTTTGTTTAAAGGTGTCTATTTACCATTTGGCTAAATACATACATATATGTAAATCCTATATGATGTTCGTATTACGACTCGTAAACGTGGTTTAGTACACATATATGTAGTCTTTTTTTATACAAAAGATCTAGCTGTAAGTGAACCGCAATTGTGGGCGTCCCGTACACCGTATTTTCGGATGAATCTCTTTTTTTCGGAAGGAACACTTGATTCGTGCAATAAAAAATGTAGGCAAAAAGTACTTATCCCACGGGCACGCGGGCTGATATTCGCGTTACGTTCATATATATTCTACATATAATATATGTAGAATATTATTTATTTAATTGTTCCCTCCTATATTATGTTTTGTATCACGACACGTAACCGATTTCCAGTGATAGTGTTGAGTTAAGACTCGTGCAGTTTTATCAATAAAATAATATCAGTTGCAAAGTGAATATTGTATAGAGGTGTACAAACCACGATTTAACATAATATGGTTACCCAACGGCCTATGGCTTTGTACTTATTTCGCGGCCACGAAGTTAATCTAAAACATAATTGTTTCGATTCACTACTAGCGCACTAGGTGGTATAATTTTAAATAATCATACATTTTAATTATTTAATTAATTTATAATTATTATTAAATGATCAAAGTTTACATATATTATTTTATTTAAATAAAGTTATAAAATTATGTTTTTAAATTATTTGAATACTTATATCTACTATATATACTAAATTCTTATATATCTACTTTTAACTGTCAAAATTTCAATGAGATAATAATTGATTATTGAAATTGAAAATATTGTCCGCTGGGAATGCTAATATCAAATCGAGTTTGTTTGGGATTAACTTTGTTGGTCACTTAATCTTTTACGGATGGGCAACCATATTATCTTAAATTGTGGTACAAACTTCGCGTAATAATTGATTGAAAAATGTACACCACTTGTGAATGCTGCTAGGAGAGTTGGTAACCCGACGAGGTCTGATAATTCTATTTTCTATACTAGAGTCTAGACTCTAGAATGCACAATGATTGCTTAACTATAAAAGTATAAAATATATTTATATATTAAATAAAATTAGATAAATTTTCTACAACACAAATATGAAATAAATCTTAGTACCTCAGAGATGTATTTTAATATATAAAAATAAACAATTTTATAAAATATGAAAAAAAAAAGATTGCTCATAATATAAAAAGTGTATACAAATCCTAAATAGTAATAATTTATAACTTTGGTCAAACAAACTAAAAATACTGCTGCCCAAATACTGTGGGCACTGGTATTCAGTTGAAACTTCTTTTTTATTGTAGTTTTTTGTATATATATATTAAGTAAAAAAAAAATACTCAAGTATTATTTCCATTATAAAATTAAATCATATAAATATATTTTTAAAACCCCTCAAATTTATTCAACTATTGCCACTCCTCGAAATTTAACCTGTTTAGCTCTTGGGTAAATATGCCACAAGAGTACTTATACAATTAAATTCTTAATTTCTTTATTTATATACAAATTTTTAATTAAATAAAAGTAATAACTTAAGCAATAACTATAATATTTTAATTTCAGTTCTAAATACAATATGTTACTATTACAATCTAATTTGGTAAAAAGTAAGTTATTGTAATCATTGCCATTGTAAACATAAATATGAATATTGGAAATCATTTCGGTAATTTGGTATAAAGACTTACATTCTGGATATAGAATCTCAGTTCATATGTATATGTGTATATACATACCAGCTTTAATATTGTTTGATTCATAAACATTCAATTTGTATGGCATAAGCTGCAAGTGTTTTTCAGTCCGCTTTCATAATGGTATTAATGTAAGATTAGAAATTTGTACACCTCTATACATTCACCTTGAACTTGCCATAGGCGTTGTATGATTATTTTTTAGATTCTGAAAGAAGTGTTTTATTTTTGATTTTTTTTCCCCACTGTCTCACTGTATTTAATTATAGTTACCATACAATATACATTGACCATACATACATTATGTACACTTTAATGTAGAGTGAAAGAGTAAAACAAAACTAAAAGAACTTGCCATTAGGGTATCCTCTCCTACATTAAGGTTTTTATTTATTTTTAATGACAATAAGTCATAAACATACAGGGTGATCAAAAAGTTTAGAAACAGTCACTACACTAATTATTGGTTTCTGATAAACAATATTTTGATATAATTAATGAAGTGATTAAATATTTTACCATTATTGTTTATCAGTCCTAACTGGTCTAATTAACTTGTTAACTTTTGAACACGTATAATATGTTAAAAAAAAAAAACATTCAAATCTCAACATTTTGTTTATGATGACCATTTTTTTACTGACAATCGACATTCTTTGGTCCCACTGTGAATGAACTTTATAGGCAAGTAAGAAAAGTAGAAAAAAAAACAATTATTTTTTTTTTTTAACTTTATTTTGCTATTTTAATTTCAAATATTTCAATTTTACATATTACAAATCATTTAAAAAAGGAAAATGAATAAATTATCAATTTGGTATATATTTGTATACCAACATGTAGTCTAAAATGTCTAGATTGGTGTTCTATCATAAGTGGTGCTGTAAATATTTTAATATTTAATTATTTTTATTTTATATTTCATTTTGGTAACATATATTATTTTGTTATAGATTCTTATCGTTTGACTTTAATTGGGCTAACGTTCTTTGGATTGTGACTTGTTTTAAGGTAATTTTCTGTTACTTTTATGGTATTCACTGTAATTTTAGGTATGTAATTTTGTTTTTTAGATTCTGGGCGGTTTTTTTTTTTTTTTTGTGTAGCAGTAAGCATTGAGTAAAGTTTTAACTATTTTAAACTCTTATTAGTATTTTTAGATTCTGAACGAAGTGAAGAATGTATTGATTTTACTATGATGTGTGTTTTTTTTTTTTTTTTTTTTTTGTTTTTTTTAGATTCTGAACGAAGTGAAGAATGTATTGATTTTACTATGATGTGTGTTTTTTTTTTTTTTTTTTTTTGTTTTTTTTTGTTTTTTTTTTTTTTGTTTTTTTTTTTTTTTGTTTTTGTGTCTGTGTACACCATAACTACTCGAAATAATGCTTCAATTTTGAACTTCAGGGTATGTTTTCGGTGGCAAAACGAATATCGGAGGTACCTTAGAGAGGTCACAAGTGAAAATTCCCAAAAGTTTTCAAATGCCACGGGAAAAACAAACAAAAAATGAGGAAAAACCGGTACTTTTTGTGCAAAACCCGTTTTCGACGAAATCGATTTTTTTATTTAGCCGTTACTCAAAAACCAAAAATTGTAGTTACTTGAAATTTTCACCAAATGTTTATATTGAAATCATCTATACGTGGTAAAATTTTTGAACACTTTTGACTTTTATTGAGCTAATTATAGACAATTGAAATTTTCAATTTTTTTAAGTATTTTTTTTTAAAATAACGATAAAATTTTTTTTTTTTGCCAGAAAATCTTGAAAATTTAATACAAGGTTTCTTATAAGTTGTTCCATAACTGATAAAAAAAAATCCAAAATCGTAAGTCACAATTTTTTTTTATAAGTGCTCAAAGTTCCAATTTATACGAAATATGTAAAAATTGCGAAAATTTGCAAATAATTTTGTTGTTGAAAAATCGTAAAATTTTTTTCTTTTATAACTAAGTTTTGAAAATTTGGTACAAGGTTTTTCATTAGTTTTTCTTCAATTATCTGCAAAAAAAACTCTACCGGATTCAGACAAAAAAATTTTATGAGTGTTTGAAATTTAAATTTTTACAAAAACACGTTAAACAACGGTTTAGCCTCAAACGATTTTTGCTATTTGTTTTTTTTTCAAAAAGTATAAGTTGTAGAAACTTGAAAATTTTATCAGTTGTTTATATTGGCATTTTCTTTATATAATTTTATTTTCAAAAGATTTCACTCATTTTTAATCAATTTATAGGCATTTGAAATATTCGATTTTTTTTATTTTTTTTTTTATAAATGTTGATAAAAAAAATGTAGCTCGGACGAAATACATGAAAATTTAATAGAAGGGTCCACATAAGTTGTTCTAACTCCCATTCAAAAATTATAAAAATACATAGGCACAAAATTTTTTTATAAGCGTTTATAAGTGCTAATATTGACAAAATTCGTCAAAATCATGTATATTTGCTATGTATTTTGCAGTTGAAAATTCATAAAATTTTAAGTATTCAAAACTAAGAATTGTAAATTCGGTACAAAGTTTGACATACGTTTTCCTTCAATTATCTGTAAAAAAATTTGCACTGGAATAAAATCAAAAATTTTTATGAGTGTTTGAAATTACAATTTTTTCACATAATCGCGTAAAATAACAATTTAGGCATCATTGATTTTTGATATTTGTTCTTATTCAAAAAGTATAGGTCGTAGAAACTTAAAACTTTTACAAAATGTTTAAATAGGCATTTTCTTTACATAGTTGTATTTTCAAAATATTTCGTTTATTTTTTAGCTATTTATAGGCATTTGAATAATTCGATTTTTCTTAGATTTTTTTTTATAAAAGTCGATAACAATTTTTTGGCCCTACCAAATCGCTTGAAAATTTAATAGAAGGTTTTGAATAAGTTGATCTAAGAGTGATTCAAAAATTATTCAAATACATAGGCACAATTTTTTTTTATAAGCAGTTGAAGTTCAAAAATCGACAAAATTTGTCAAAATCACGAATATTTGCAAATTATTTTGTAGTTGAAAATGTATAAAAATTTTTGTATTCAAAGATAAGAAATGAAAATATTATGTAATATCACAGCTGATAAAGATAATTAAATAGATTAAGTTTATTATAATATAATCAGTAGCTGACAGCTGTTCTATACAAAATATTGGTAGATTGTAAACACAAGGTGTATAACGTACCTTTACATGGTTGAATAGAACGTTACTAACTTCCAATTTTCAGTTATTTTAATGTGTGTATCAGTTCCATAAACATGAGGATTTTATATATTATTATTAATTATTAATATTTAAATAGACGTAGCCACGGAGCATTCAGCATATATGGACGGCGGGGTCGGGTGGTACCGTCACGATAGTGCATTTAGGCAAATAATATGGTATTTACCTACGCCCTATCTATGCACATCCTGGTTTGTCCAATGCTCACGAGCAGAAGTCACATGAATAGACAAATGTAAATTTAACCCAATCTAGGATATTAAAATAAAATATATATTACAATTTAAGGCTGACATCTTCATCTTCGTTCAGAATCGTTTTTTTTTTTTATAATATAAAATAATTCCAAAATCTATCCAATAATGCCTAATCTAGCAATGCATCTCGTGTATCCCACCCAACTACTGTATCCTGTACTTAACTTACAATGATTTATCATTGCATACAAATGTAAAGTACCATACAACTAAACTATCGTAAACCAGGTGATCCCATGATAGAAAGTGCTATACACTCCTCACCATTATCTTGTCCGAGGAGCGAAGCGACGAAGGACGAACTTCCACCACCATTATCTTATCGGCTTTTTTTTTTGTTGATGTCACATATGGCGGAGCTCGTTATACGACATTAGCGACTATGGTCATTATCGATAAACTTGGTGGTCGTGTTACACGTAAATCTAAGGCAATATGCTAATGTGCCTCAGCCCTGCCGATTTGGCGGCTACCCCACATCTTGTTGTAATGGAATTAAACATTTACACTGATCAGAAGAGCCGTGACTTAATGCCTTAATGATTTCAATCGGGATTTGAATCACGGTCTATTTTACAAGGTAAGGAACCCGTGCAGCTTTGGATATTAAACTATTGTATAAAAATGTATAATTTATATTATCATTATTATTTATTTTATGTATAGAATACATAAATATTTATATATGTATATATATTTTTTAAATTTTATAAAATTTTAAAATTTATTTTTTTTATTTTAAAATGTCCAAAAGCTCAGAGAATCACAAAAAACTAATTTATTATTATTTTGAAGTTGTTTAAATTATAAAATATGATTTAATCAGTAAAATTCTCGCATAACATAAAATGAATGAATGATTAATAATTGTTTATTGATGTAGAACTGAGTTACAGCAGAATAATTCACTGAAACCGGATGATGATTTGAAAGTATTCCCATTTACCAAAATCAATTAGAAAGCTTAAAGTTTAAATAGTATACTGCATTAAGCTATATATACATGGTATATAGTGTTCTGTGGGCGTGCAGAACAAAATAAATATAAACGACAAAACAAAAATACATAATACTTAATTGAATTATGAATTTTGAAAAGGACGCAAATCTAAAAATTTAATTTTTTCAAGGAATAAAAATAAAATTTAATGATAGATCATTTCTTTAGTTGAATGATTCTAAGAAAAGCTTCAAGATAAACAAAAATACACCGTTTATATATTTAACCGTTTTAATTAAATTACCGGTATTTTTTTTTTCAGTAATTTTCACAGTAGGTAATTTAATTATTTCGTAAGCTTGTATCCGTGAATATCATGCATTTCATTATATTATAACATTTTGGTGAGTTTAATATACGCAGTGAAATGACGTGGATCAAACTTTTACGGTGATAAACGCCCAGCTGTAAGAAAATCAAAAATCGAAAAATTAAATACAATGATGATCGCATAAATTTTATCGCGATCAATAAATATAGTTAGCCGGAGTTTAATATACGCAGTAAAATAACGTGGATCAAACTTTTACGGCGATAAACACCCAGATGTAAGGTTAGGTTAGGTTAGGTTAGGTTAGGTAAGCACTTTACAGAATCGTAAAACGGAGGTTCTTAATCGGCATTGCTTTAAATACGCTAGGTTTATTATATTATACTATTTATAACGTAGGTTTATTTGCTAATGATTGACGTCGCAAATGGGGATAAAGACGGGCGTATGGGGTGTGGTGTGTTTTTGAGGAATTTTTAAGTTAATCAACGATAACAGATATGGAGAATCGATTTAACCAGATAAAAAATCCATGTAGGAATGTTAGTTACAAAGTACGTCTACGATCAGCTAGTGAGTCAAGGAGGTTATCAATGGGTGTGTAGTAATTGGTGCATGGGAAACACCTATTACAAAACCAGTGAATCGAAGAAATCTATGTTTTTCGTGATCTTTCTTTTTTTTATCTTTCTAATAAACAAAATTTATTATTAAAATTATTATATTAGAAGTCCGCATAGCCTATTTTTAGAGATCAAACTAAAATTTTATCGAACCTAACTGAAATAACGAATAAATATTATAAATAATTTAAACACACTCGTTTTCTCATCATTTTAATTGAATTGAGTAAAAGCTTTTAAGAAAGGCCAACTTTCTTAAAAGCTTTTATTCAATGTTTAATTGATTTATTTGGAAAATGTATTACGTTCATATGTCTATTTGTACATGTAATTTATATCAAATTTCAATTTGGACAATACATAAAAGAGAAAATGTCCACGTGATATATATTAATTCGAATAGGTTTTAAATGAAAATTAGTCTTTTTTTTTTTACTCTTAGCTCTAGATGAGTACATATTAGTGAATACAATCTCAATGTTTTCAAAATTATCTGAAATTTACTAGTTAACTACTAAGTATTATGTATTTAAACTTATGATAAACCCAGTAGACAGTGGCCAAAAATGTTTGAACGAACATTTGCTTGCAAGAGCTTCACCGGACTTAAAAAGCGAAATACATTAATTTTCGACTTATTTTATATATAGTTATAAAAAACTATTGTTCGCGACACTGATGGAGAAGACTAGTGTGTGAGAAGTGAGATTAAAGAAAAGGGTTGTTAATTGGTGTGTGTGTGTGTGCGTTTTGCGTTGCTGCGTTTGACTTTAAGTATTGTTATTCATGTTAATAGCAAGTATGTAAAAAGTAATTTATTATGTTGTGAAACTAAATCAGTATACCTAACAACAGTCTTTATTTTAAATTTTACATTTCGAACTTAATATCGCGTAGACCGTTTTGTCTATTGATCGTTATTTAACGAAAGTTTATTGGGTCGGTAAAAAGGCTTATTTTATTTTAATTACTAATTTGATCGAAAAGACATGACTAAATATTTAATTTTATAGTGAATATTAAATAAATCCAGCTAACATATAGTTGAGACTTTGGTTTTTGACGCGTCTTGCAGTGTTCAATTTATCTGTAAAAATATAGCTCTTACTCAATATGTCATCGATTAAAACAAATACAGAGAGACTGACGATATATTTTTAACTTCTTCAAATGAAATCGAAATTAGATTCATTGGCAACAGCACAAACCCCGGACTTGTGCGGACTTGTGTGTAAATAAATGAGTATTTTCAGGCGAATTTGTGGAATCGTGTACCTATTTACGTGAACATCATTCCTTGAGATGGCATACTATAGGTGGTCAGACCGACAGGTAATGGTTATTGGTCAATACTTATCATAGAACCAATCAAGCGGGTCCTGAATAAAACGATCCTTTTTAGGCTTTTTATTCTTTACTTTTATTGAGGTTAGCCGATCCCTGGGATAAAAGTCGTGTCTAACTAAGCCAATCTTTGAGGAGGCCAGCTTGCCGAAGCCCTTATAAAGTTTTATTTAAAAAACCCTTTTGAACATACGAATTTAAACTTTGGGGTGCTGCCAAAATTCAAATATGAAAAATATACAAACATTTCGAAACATTTCGTTCCATAAAATTATAAATAATCCTTTTTTGTTTTTAGTCATACTCTCAACAACGATCTCCATATCAAAGCGACTGATGAAGAAGCCAATATTTAATACAACTATTACTATTTTTCCTCGTTTCTCGTTTCATTTCTATCATTCATTTTCTCATTCAATGCATTAACTAATGAACTAGCCGCTGGTTCCCTAATTTAAAATTAATCCATAAATAATATGTAAACATATATTGACTTTTTTTCTTTTTTCTTCTTCTGCCACCTTTGTAATACTTATAATCGCCTTGCTATATTTATGATAATATAAAGCAAATTAAATAATAAAAATAATAAAACTAATTCTAATTCAAACTTGCCTTCCACTCCACTCACTTATAAATACATCCCAAGCTTTCCCCGAAATCCCGGTCGCAGGTTAAATTTAAAAAAAATTTTGGAGGCTCGGCTACAATGCTATAGGTTGTGCTGTTTACATTAGTTACACTAATTACTTTTCACATAGTTTTTGTTTATTGTTTTTTAAATAAAAAAATATCTTATTTACTATCTTATTATGTGTTTTATGTTATGAGCTACTAAATTAGTTTGTACATATAAATGTATTTCGTGAATATTATAGTTTTGCTGATGGTATAACGTCGGCAGAGCGAAGTGAGTCTTGATGGTATTTGGATACGATGAATTTTTGCCGTGTTTCCAGTGTGTCATTGCATTCCATGAATACTTCTTTGGCTGATGTTGAAGTCCCACGTGTTAGGCATATTTTTGGTGGCTCTCTATTCACATGATAGACATTAATATACAAATTGTGGATAATACTCAGTCGATTTGATATAATTATGTATCTTATTGGTCCAATGAACATTTTTATTTTATCACCACAAATTGTAAACATTAGCACCGCACAAATTAACCACTGTAGTGAACCACGAACAGTTTACCTATACATTTTTAAATCCTGTTGGTTGGTCGACACCGTTCGCCTCCAATATTAGGGCATATTTAATGTCAAATTATTTTTATATGTTTTACATTTAATATTACACAACCATACCATTATAAAATACATAAAAACGTATTCGAAATAAGTTCACGATGCATGGTGTTCCCCTATTCAATATCAGTTACGAGCTTCAGATTGGTCGGAAAATATAACAAATATTTACCAAACATAAAAAAAAGAATCATCAAATGTAAACAATTTAAGGAAAATGTATTGTGCCGACCTTATTCATATAACCTATATTTAATTAAATCTTAAAATATGCAAAATTAAATTTCGTGTAAGATCAAATAGGGATGTAAAACGAATTTATGTCAAATTCTTTTTTTTTTTTGAGAATTTACAAAAAAAAAAGAAATACGTAAACGCTTGAATGTACAGCCTTGACAAAATTAAGTGAACAATATATTCATGTTTTTTCAATGTATGAAGTACTTAATCATTGCGGACTTTTAACCACATGCATTGGATTAGATTTTATTACTCTTAACTTATCGTTGCCGTTAGCAAAGTAACACTCAAAATAGGTACGGTGCATGTCAAAGTATACTGTACGATGTGCAGGCAGAAAACGCCACAAGTATTTTTCATGATGACATGATTATAAACGTCATTTAATTGCTAGCTGACGAGACGTGACCTTAGGTTAGGACAAGAAATTGAATCAACAAATGCAGATGTTGAAAACCGTGTGCTTATTGAACTCACCGAATTATTAATATTTTTCCGGAAAATGATTACAAGGAAAACAAAACTCGACTCTTGCAAACAACATTCACCCGGCGTTGTAGTCTGTAGTGGATGATTTCTTTGAGATGACAAAACCATGTTTTCGCCAGCTTTGTGTAAAATGTCTTCTGACACGATTATAGCTCTTAACGCTCCTTGAAAAAAATAGCGAACACACGGGTGTTCATATACCTAGAGGCAGATGGTAGGTACTGTAAACGCAGTTTCCACATATATAATGACGAACTAGCTGTACAAAGCTCAGACGGTTAAATACGTAATGCACGAGTAAGAACAGTGGCGCATTGTGAAGACGTTAATTTTTAATTTAGCCCTTCAAGTTTTCGTCGTTTAGCAAAACGCCTCGAGATATCCAACATACCGTTTGTAGTTCTGAACATCATGTACTCAGCGTTCCGTTTAAAGCTGCAAAAGCGAGTGTATATTATAGTGTAAACGACTCACACGTGTTTCCAAACATCCGTTACCCTTCCGTCAGAAATCAATCTGATTCAGATTTGTCGTGGGAAGTAAGGCCACGAGTACACATTGCAAAAATATATATGTTTTTATCCCTCGATAAAAAAAAGGGTAATTTGTCATAGCCATAACTGGATACTAACCGCCGTTCGACGTCGAAATGAACGACGTGTTATTATGTACTTATTGTGCTGCGATAAGGATATAACACCACACGTCCATTTATCTAGTTCAAAGCAAGTCGGCTAAAAAAGTCCGAAGGAATGATCGCCAAATCGTTGCCCGCTTCTCCTCCAATCGGCACTGCACACAAAGATGTTACGGTCGATTTCCCTCTGCGTGAATTTTGCGACACGTCTATTGATCAGTAGACGAAAAATAACGACACCGAGCGGTAACTCCTCCGTGTGTCGTGTGTATAACATTATGATATTACAATGTACGTGCACAAAACGTTGACGGACGACAAGATTCGTCGAAAGTGCGATAAAATAAACAATACAATAAGGTCGTTCCGCCGCGGCGTGCCGCACGTGTGTACACTTTGTAACAATAAGCGTCACCGTTTGTTTTTTCGTATTGATTATCGAGTGAATAATAAAAATAAAAACGCGTGCGAACGAACTGTTTACCCCCGGTCGAGTTTTCCCCATAAACCAATACCTACGGTTTTTTTTAATTTTTTTCCCCTTCGCGCGTCGTTCACACGACCGTATAGCCAGAACACCGAACGGTCCGTGCAGGAGCTACATATATATGATTTTAATGTGCACGGAATTTCCACTTACTCTCTAACACGTCCCGTACGTAGTATACCTACTACGCGATCGATATTAATTAAAACATAACTTGCCGCGATCATAATACGGTGGACTCCGATTCGAAGAACTGCAGCTGTCATCCGTGTGAAATCAGCATTGTGCAAAAATTATATAGGTGAAAAAAAGCAAAAGAATTATTTTCATCGTATGAACATAGTTTGAAATCATACGAGAAAAACAATTCAAATTTATGCTGGGTTAAATTTCATTGTGTAAACCTCCAAGACGTGTCGTAAATTTTCATAAATTGTTGCGTTTCGCCACGTGTTGTCTATGTTTTATACGTTATATACTCAATGTACATTGACACAGTATAGACCCAGAGATTCGTACGCCTCACACATATACACATTACAGCGCGCTGCGTGTTTTGCTCGCGTATTTATTATAATATTGGACACGATTTCGCCGCAAGTCATCTCGATAACGTTCGAGTCATTACGTTATAAATTATTGTGCCCGGTAGCCGATCAGCCCGTCTAACGCATGGAAATCGGATATTCTCATATCTAATTTCATATACCGCATATTATACACATGCTATCAACCGCTCCGAAATGATTTATACGTGTACGCGCAATATTATATGCATGCGTGCATACGTACGTACGTGTGTACGTGCATGCGTGCGTGCATGTGTGTTTGTGTGTGTTTGTGTGTGTGTGTGTGTGTGTGTGTGTGTGTGTGTGTGTGTGTGTGTGTGTGTGTGTGTGTGTGTGTGTGTGTGTGTGTGTGTGTGACGTGGTGCGTGCAGAATGTAACCGAGAGATTTAATTTTGCCTGAAGTGGTCGTTTTTCTCACTCACGGTATTTACGTTATCTCGACGACCCTCTCGCGCGATCTTTCAGCAATACTTTTCATTGTTGTTTTCCATCATCAAATACAAGAAATGTAACACACACACACACATGCACGTGCGTGCCATGTACCTCTGTCGGTATAAATAACAGTCCTTGTACAGCGAGACAAATCAGTTTGAGTTGACACGTTCTCGTGTTCACGGTTTGTGTTGATAGAACAGAGTTTTTTTCACTTTTTTCTACAATAGACTCTTTCGATCTTTATAAAATAACATTCGTGACCATTTTCCGTATAGTGCGTATAGTGCGCTATTGGAAAAGTTCCAGTGACTCTTTGGGGTTCTACGTCAAGGGTTCAGCTCAAAGTTACCCCGACTTGTGCCGCTAAAATGACTTTAAAACATTTCTATAGACGTATCTGAATCGGATTATTCGATGGTTGTGACGTACGTGAAATAGTACACACACACACACACACACACACACACACACACACACACACACACACACACCACAATTCCCGTTGTGTGTACATATAAATTCGTATAATATATTATGTATATTTTGCGTATATTCAAATATTTATAGCAGAGGTTTTCGCGAGGAGATTATGTTCCGTGAGTGAACGTGGGGGAGGACTGAGGAGACGACGAATTTCGCACAGTCTCTCTACGTGTACGGCAGGGATTTACCAAATCATCCGGTCTGCCTGTGCTGTATTGAACTATTGACGTCATCGTTTGTGACGGCCAAACACGCGGGTCCTTAAATAATACGCAGTCTAGCGCGTGACACGCACTCGAACACCGACAAATTCCTAACACTTCGATTTACTTTTTCGAGGCACGTAGCGGACTGGACCGCGAGATTAAACTTTTTGGAAGCACTACGCTTTTGGGTTAGTTTTTCTCTGTTCTCAATACTTTTTCCAAGCGTAAGAAAAAAAAACTGTAGAAAATTTGAGTAAAAACGGTAAAATGTGCCGTAAACAAGTCTTTTACTCAATCTATTTTAGCCATGCAGCCATAACTTCAAAAGCCGTATTGCTTAAAACTTGAAATTCTCAACAAATGCCAACGCTCTAATATAGAATTGAAAAAGTTTGATAATTTTTAAACTAAAATAAAGATGGGCGCCTCACATCAACGATCTCACCAAATGTTTTGCTAGCTAGTCTAATTATCTTAAATCCATGGTAAACGTTTAGTGGGGATCTCATCCTACATCTTTATAAACTATATACAAATCAGTTATTCGATCTAAACTCGAATATGGTAGCTTTTTTAGGCTCGTCCGGTCTATCCCATCGTTCCAAACTCAATAAACTACAAATTTCGTGCATCAGATCCATCCTAGGTGTCCCAAAATCAACTCTATCGTCCGTTATTGAAATCGAAGCGGTTTTTCAACTTCTTAATGTTAGATGCAAATGGCTAGCTGGTAATTTTCTCTTCAAAAATTTGTCCAAACATAATCCCAATATTACAATACCTTCATAGATGTTTTTTTTGCTTGGTGTTACGTAAGTAAGTCCGTTCCAGTCCTCGCCTCCGTGGTACACTCTCTTATGTCATGCTAGTCATCCAATAGGCCTTCTCAAAACGTATGCACCTAACTTTGTTAACGGTCTTTTTCAAGAATACATTCATAAAACGTTTCCACATTTCACCTTAATATACACCAACGGCTCGGTCTCTCCGATATCAGCCGGTTTATCATTCTTCATACCACATTTATGTATCTCCTTTATCAATAACCTACCACCAACAGCATCGTCTTATACGGCAAAATGCTTTGCCATTATTGAGTCGCTGAAACTCATCTCCACTTTACAGCCCAACAAGTTTCTAATCGCCACTGACTCTCTCTCCTGCTTACAATCCCTCACGTCCAATATATTTACATCACTGCCAAACTCTCTCATTTTCCAAATCCGAATTCATTTATCCTCTCTTAACGATATAGGCTTTGATATCCAATTTCTTTGGCTTCCAAGGCACACAGAGATTATTGGTAATGAATCCGCCAACTCCTTAGCCGAAAGTACATCTCTTATTCAACTGCCCCCCTAGTTATCCAATTCCCTAATCTGACTTCTGTCCTAAACTTAAAGTTTGTATCCTCCTCTTTCTGTTCGATTATTAAAATAATCTTCCACTCCTCTTCGACACTTGGTATAGAGCTCTAAATCCCACTATCCCACCTAAACCATGGTTCCATAATTTAAAACTATCTAGGAAGTAATATGTTCATACTCCCGTCTTCACTTTGGACACAGTCTTTTCCCTTCAAACTCCTTCACATTATCCCTCAACGACTCACCCTTCTGTACATTTTCCCATGCTCCAGCCGTCTGTGATTTCAATCATGAAAATTAATCTTGTTATTTTCCACTCTCCTGCCCTGTCAGTTAAACGCCTACGCCTATTTCATCTCCTTCACTCCCTCAACATCCCTCTTCATCAACATCACATACTATCAACCCGAACGCCTCTCGCAATCTTAGCGACAATTTCTTTTCCAGATTTCTTTTCCGATTTCAGAGTCCGAAACTCTGGGCTACTAGTATAAAATTGTTATGTTAATAACTGTCGAGACTATTTGTCAACCACAAAGTTTAAAAAAAATAAAAAATAAAAAAATAAAAAAATAAATAAAAAAGTTTTTTTAAATTTGCAGCCTATAATCCGTTGCATCATGCTGTCAAATATAATGTGGAATCATTTTTTTTTTTATTGATTAATAAATTAATTCGGTCAATATGGTTTGTTGGTTTTTTTTTTTTTTGAATCCAGCCTATCGAGTGTCAGCCGAAAGTCGATCGACCTATAATTGGGTGATGGCATTTTGTGTTATATACGCCTGTGGTCAAAACCTTTCGGTGGCCTAGGTCCTTCCAAATGTACGATGGAAACGACCTATTTAAAACTACCCCTTCCCCGCTGATGCGTGCGTGATTTCAGACGTGGCGTGGCCCGACAGTGATCCATTACGTGATCACAGGTCGTTGTCGTCGTCGTCGTCGTTGTCGTCAAACACGTCGGAGATTCACTAATGCACGGGGAAAATAATATGCAATCTCCATTACTGCGCCACTTTCGATATTGGAAAAATAAAATCCACACGAGACATCACGCCGTCTTTGCTTTTATTTATTGAGTGCCGGCTACAGTATGATAGTTTATAGAATTTTAATTAATTAATTAATTTTTTGATTAATATTTTTTTTTGTGTACCTAATTATTTGGAACTCAAATATTTTCTCCTGGACGAATGGTTACAATAATTTTATCGACTTTTCTAGTCAGAAAATATTATATATGTATATTCTAATTCTACGTCCGTATACTCTTTTTAAACTTAAAATTGGGTAAATATTTTTTTTTCAAATATTAATAAAGTTCATGAAGTATTTAATATTTAATAATATTTATTTTAATTTTTTTTTCTATTAAAGCTACCAGTATAAAATTATTACAGCTTAACAGTTTCAAATTTAGTTATATTACAGAAACAATATAACAAAAAACAAGGGTACTTAGCGAAAACGTAATACCATTATTTTTAACATTAAATACTTATTTTTCTCGAACTCTTGGTACAATATCAACAATTTAAACACCAATATTTAAAAAAGAAATAATAATAATAATTATTAAATTTGTTTTCGTAATGGTATTAAGTTTTGAGAAACTTTATTTAAGTAAACTAAAAAAAAAATCTCGAAGGTAAAATTAGTAAGATAAATATGCTTTTATAAATAATGTAGTTTTCTCAGCGTTTTAAATTTTGTATATGAAAATAGTTTAAATATAATATGCATTATACTGCATTGACTACCTAAAGATTGCCAATTGATCGTGATAGACGAGGAATACCATACACCTATTAGCTATATACTCATCTACTGTCATTCACACCACTTCGTTCGACTGTGAAAATATGTGCATATAATAGACACGTGAACCGGGGTGCTAAACACTGCGAGTACAATAAAAGAATGGCAAGAGACGAAGATGAAATACAGCAGCTTTTAAAGAACAGAATAATAATAATCCGTTCCACCGTCACCGTCGAGTTTTATTTGCACATGCATTTTTACACGTCTGCGTATAATATTTCTTCGTTTTGTTTTAACCGTGTGAGACGTATTATCTAACGTTTCGAGTGAAATGTCGAGACTTGTTATTAAGAAGCGCACGGTCGAATGACTGCGATTGTCATAAAAAAAAAAAAAAAAAAAAAAATACAAAGAATAAAAAAGTAAAGTTATACGTCATATTTTATTATTTTTGTTGTTGTTGTTGTTGTTGCTGTTGTTGTTTTCATTAACACGTGCGTTGTTCCAGGAAGTGTATGTCTAACCAGCATAACGGGTTGATCGTCAGACAGAAGAGTCTATAATATGTTCTATAAATTATATCATACGTGTATTGTGTGTACACGGGGTGGAAAAGAAAAAAATGGCAACCAATATTATATATTTTGTACTCATTACATCGAACATAACAACCTAGTTTTTTTCCCTTTTTAGTTTCCGAGTGAACCGTTAGATTTATTGGTTTTACAATACACAATATTTATTTTGTCCTTCTTTTATTTAGTCTGTGACCGCTTTTTCTAGGAGTAGACTTCGTATAATAGTTACGTTTCGTCCCTTTTTAGATCAGAAATCGCTCCCTTTGCGTACTTGAAAAAGGTTTCTCATTTCACAAAAGTTAAATTAAGAACTAGGAAAAATTACGAAAACGTCGAGAAAAATCGACAAAAATTTACTATAAACGTGTTTCTATCAAATCGGTTTTAATTGTTTATTCATAGGTCATAATTATAAAAATAACGTAACAAGAAACTTGAAAGTTTTCAATTTATTTTCCATCAGACAATAATATCATATATAGTACTTTGGTGCCTTTTTAGATCTTGAAAACAGTATAGAAGTTATTTTCTCTTCGGTATACAAAAAAAAAAAAAAAAAAAAAATGTAATGAGCATTAAATTTCCATAAAAATAAAAAATCGTGATGAGCTTTAAAATGTTATAATCCGTATAGATATCTAGCAAATATCCGAACATATAAAAAGGTTGTATCAGGTAAGATTACCATAAAAATGTGTGTTTGGGTATAATAACTGATTCGCAGTTCGACGGGGAGGCGTGAAGGATCGTTTTTGAACGATGAAATACGTCCGACGAAGACCGTCATATATCGTAAAACCATGCAATATATTTGTCAAACTTTTTTCTACGGTGGCAGGTGGAAGAAGTTAAACTGGTTTTATCGACGATTCGGAAGTTTAAAATTTTTGAAGTTTGAATTAATTCCGTACATAAGACCGTGTAATGATAAACTACTAATTATTTTTATGTTTCACGCGATTTCTGCGATATAATGAGAAATCCCTAAAGAACGCGACGGTTTATGTAAAAATGCAAGGTGTTCCGTAGATTTTATACATTATGATTTCACCCGGTGTAATGCATGAATTTAAATTTTTTTCGTGTAGGTATGATTATATAAAACATTATTGGCATTAAGTTTTTACGACAAGAATTTAATTTTTACAATTTTTTTATCCACGTGATTTTTAAATTGTTTGATTTCTCGAATGCCAACCACTAGGTTTTAATTCATATTTAGAATTAAGTTTCCCGAAATATCAGGAAATTGTTTTATCTATGCTCTATAGAACGGAAATTCCATATTTTTGTTTGAACTATTTATCTATTTTTCGTCCAACGATTTTAGTTGTAATAGTTCACTTATTTGACCCTTTAATGTCATATTGACTATTTTATATGAACCTTTTATTTGACCGTTGAATGTCATCAGTAATTACTAGTAACTTAATATTGGCAACAAGTTGTGACCATGGTGGCCGATGACAATAATCGATTTTTACAGTTGACCGTTGTTAACATAATATTATGTTCAATCGATAAATAAACATAGGATCTTAATGTTGTCCATACACTGGTATCGTTTTGACAAACAGTGCGAACCGGGAGAGGTGTTTTTTTAGAAGGACTTGACGAAATTTCATTTGACAAATTTACCAACACACTCTAATGAAAAATTTAAATTTATTATAATTTTTTTTATAATCATAATATTATGTATTGTATTTCATTATATGTTTTGTGAAAATAGTTCAAGACTACGTGAAACATACAAATTACAATTTAACACTGAATTCCTAATAAATTCAATAGATTGAGAATAATTAGGGAATTTCGTTTGGAAAAAATGCCTAGAGAATGCCAAAAAAATTATCTAATACGCCCTTGGGTTAAATAACTATGACCATTTTAATTTGAAATCGGTAAAGCGTTATGGTTGCAATGTAATCCTGCTTTTACACTGAATGAACTCCGCTACTCCTAACTTCAAACGCAAACGTTGCATACAGGTTTAAATCATGTGATAAACTCGCGGGGCACTCTGTGCAAACGGGTGTACACCCAAAATCGACCACTTTTTCGATTCGTAAACTTTACGCTCCAACACGTGTCGCATAGACGTGCACGTAGAAAGTGCGGGCGTCTGTACAATACGAATTCGTTTATTTATAAGTTTATAACCTATAAAGACGTTATCCGTCGGACGGGTCGCGACGTTTTCAGAGCGATGGTAAACACGGACGTCGTGTGCTGCAACGTGACGCGGCGTGGACGGCGAAACGAGATAGGAGAGTTTCCATTCAATTCCCAATTAGTTTCAAGCGCGTGAGTAAATTTCACGAGAATTTGATCTTTAGTAAACCCGACGACGTTAATTAGGACGCTTTCGAAACCAGTCGGTAGACGCGGTGGGTAATGCAAAATGTTTTTATCGAACTAATCGCGAATGAATACGTTTTAGATTTTGAATCGGCTCCGACCAGACGAGTGACTTTGCGCCGTCACTGCAGGGATAAAATATACAAGCTATCGTTGCCAATGCCATCGTCACGTTTTGCGTTCGTCGTTAATCTACTTTCAGGTCTTTTGTGAAAAAAAAAAAGACCTTTTTGTTTCCAAACGAAAAACGATAAACGTTTGAAAATTGATTTCGTCATCGAAATTCATAAAATGGCAACATAAAATGTGTTCACGTAAAGTTTTAACGAACACAACAATGACGTTGTACTGTGAATGTCCGTGAATCATTACGCTACGTCGCAAAACAATTACTTTTGTTGTCGATCGAAACGCTACCGACATATTGTCAAAGGCAACGACGACGCGTACGCCGTTGTTCGCGAAGACTACGTTTGTTGACGTTTAAAACTTTCGGTGTTTAATTCGCCGTTTTCCGACGAACCGTCGCCGGATCGCTACGAACTCGGGGAACAAACACCGCCGTACACGGCCGACGTGAATACCGAAAACCAACCGCGTAACCGCGGCGGTAGCGGTGTAATCATATACTTTAAGTTTTGCTCCGTCTCGTGTAATTATTATTATTTGCCCGGACCGCGTATATAAAACACTCATTGTTTGCCGTAAGCCACTAATTGATTGATGAACTAGTTGGCAGTTTTACCGCAAGACGTTTTACAGACAGAGAGCCGGGCCGACGTTAATGTAATATGACCGTCGGCCCGTTTACGACACGGTCTCGTATACCGTGTGCGACGCGGTCCTAGACTCTGCTGGACGCGTCCGGAGTACTTTTCGGCCGTTTTTTTTTTCCTCAAAAAAGTTTTTTCCCACTAATCGCCGTATTGTTATTCGCTCAGTCAGTCCCGCAACACGCGTCGTTTTTCACACAAAACCTCTTTGGGCACCGGTGTACGAGACGTGTTATTATTTTCCAGAATATCCTTCGTCGATGTTCGTCTGTCCCGAATTCGAACCCAACCCCACCCTATCTACAGCACCACGACACGTGCATAGGCCAGAAAACGAAGTTCGCTGATTTTCGGGACGAATGTTTTTCGCGCCACGGGCAGTTTGTCAATTTCGTCGTCTCTCTTTTTATCCGGCGCCGCCGGTAGCCGTAGAGGTATTAGGAGGAAATAACAAAACAATTTGAACCACCAAAATATTTTCTAATTACTAATATTGTTTATTTTCTAAGATTCTTTGTAACATTTAAAAATGTAACTTAACGATAATACACTACATGGAACGAATTATTGCAAAGATAATTTTCAACGAATCTCGTTATAATAGAGATCCGTAAGTCATACCGCTATTAAAAACGCACTTGCGTTTATTACACAAACAACAATTATTCACACATTTAACAATAACTGCAGCAGACTGCATTAAATATAAAATATAGTATTTCCAAGTATAACACAATAATAATAATAATGACAATATCAATACAAATGATGAAAATAATTATAATAATAATAATAATACAATAATCTACATCGCTATGGTTTAATATTATTTACAGACTTTTCTATACAACACGATATTATTATAATACATTGTGATAAAAACGAAATGTGATTTTTGGGGTTTTTGGGAACACTACACGCTAGAAAGATTGAAAACGGCTATAAAGCGACTATGTTACAGTGATTCTCAACCTTTTTTCTGTCGCAACCACCATCCACTACATATAGTTCACAAAATCGGACATGGACCGCTCTATTCGAAAAAAAATCTAATAACCTACCTATTTATTTTTTTACCTTCTTAACGTTCAAAATATTACTATCGTGATACGTGATAGTAATACGTGTATTTTTTTGATTGTTATATTTTTTCATGCCATGTAAGTTCATACGTTTACATTTCGTACGAATTGTTCAGTAAAAATTAGTTGGTATTTTCTGTAAAATGCTACACATCCATACGGCGTATATTATTCCCTTACGAGGTCAAAAATTATTGTCCTGTGAATGATTATTTTTGAAGAAACGATGAATCTATATTGCAAGTATAACCTGAGCGTCTGTAAAACTTTGTACTCGCCCCGAGCAACGTGAACGAACCAGCGGGTCAGTCCAAAGGCCGGACCAAGACGCTTTTCGCCTCGGGACGAGTGTTTTTTCCGCCTTTAAATGTACAAGACAATAATTTATGAACGCACATAAGTAAGTGTTTAAATGTACGAAGCTATCTATATATAATCAACCTTCGAAAGGCGAAATATATTTTTTTAAATAAATAAAAATCAACGAATCAAAATGCACGATTTTTTATTAACATTTAAATCACTTTTATACGTCGTCCCTGTTTAATTATGTGCATTTTTCGTAACGTGATACGAGTTTTCCATATCCTCTTTTAAAAAAATGGCGTGACCATTTGTTTACTCTGTTTTCTTCATTGATTGGAAATGAGACCTAGAACCACCATAAAGTATCGATTTACTATAGTGCCTCACGTAAGCTAAGAAGATCAAACCAAAAAAAAAAAAAAAAGAAGAACGCTTATCAAAGGCGTAGAGATCTGCATGGCAACACGTGATTACACACTGCCTTATACACAGCAACTTTAATTGAGAATGTATTCAATTGGTATATTTTTTTAATTCCCCCCTCCCGCGATCAAGCACCGAGTGATACCCGGCCAAAGATGAAATCGTCAATCACGTCGCAATACTTTGCATATTATAATGATTTATTCGAATTATTTTATGAACTTGAGACTTCAAACACTGGGAGGCAATAGCTATTCCATTAATTAGAGAGTACGGAAAAATGCCGTGCCACGTAATAAAAAAGGGCATAGAATCGAACGAACGCTAAGTGAAAAAACGATTGAAAATTTCGATAGAAATCTTTATGCCAGAAATTGGTGTTTTCAATCTATAAGGAATATTATATAATCTGTTCTCTGACATCCAGAGGTTGATTTTGAAATAGCCTTCGAAACGTATGTGTAGACATTTTATGTATCAACCGTTGCACGTGCAATCACGATTATTGATTGCCAAATGCGGGCACGCGGCGATACTATATAATATACTACTAATAAAAATGTATGGTGATCGGTGATAGTAAACTATCTCGATTGTAGTGTAAACTGCCCCGGATCGTTTTCTACTTAAATTCCTAATTTCATAAAAAAAAAAAGAAAAAAAAAGAAAACAGTATGAGCACTAGTAATGATTGGAAATTTTTCAAGTCAGTTCATATCATTTTTGTGTTTTTTTTTTGTTTTTATTTTATTTTATATTTTCCCAAAAACCACCTATCGTGCGAGTTGTACAGATTGTAAGAGGTTTAAAAAAACAAAATTACAATCAGGAGGATTTACAATCTCACAACGTATTATGTTACATTATTCCAGTACGAAACAAATACAATTTTCAGTTCATTCCAGCGACTCATAAATATAACAGCATGATATTATATCGTATATATATATATATATATTATATACGAGTAACACTGTAAAATTTTACGCGGTCCTAAAAAAACTCACTCCCTTCTCTCCTCTCCCCCCTCCTTCCAAGGTGTCTAACTTCGGTCATAACCCGTACGATTCGCTTACACGACGTTGTCGTCGTACCCGCGCTTAGGTACGTGATCACTGTTAAATTCCCTCCCCCTGCCGTCCGTACACTAAAAATTGAACGTCACACTGTATTATATTATATTATTGTGTGCGCGGCTAAAAATCACTGCCACTATTATAGTACGACGATAACGACAACGACTGCAACAACGTTTCCGGTCGTAACGGGCAGCAGAATGGTGTAATAATAATTCCCGGAACACACAATATCATCGTCGTCGAGCGATTCGCGCGCGCAGTGACCCGTGCGGAGGGTTTTTCTTTCCGACATCCGAACCCGCCACGTCACTCCGGCGACGGGACGGACTTAATAGTTGATCAAAACTCTTCGGAGATAGTTCTCACTTCGTCATCGCTGCACGTACGCTTTTATCAGGTAGGCACGTTTTCCCAAAGTCTAGGGCCGGGGTCACCAACTAAATTCTAAAGACGTCCGCGTTGAAAGTCACCTGACTTCCAGCTATCCAAAACACTGTTGATGACTTTTTTCTCACAGTGAAAAACATGTTTTATTTATTTATTTTTTTTTTTTGGAAATACTTATATCGTGTTATTGATCATTTATTCGAATCACACGCCTCATTCAAACATGTATTTAGAATGTATCCTGTAACGGAAAACATATATATGTTTTTTGTCTCTTCTCGAAAATGTGAAAACTGTATAATTACGCGACTACAAAGGTCCGTTGAAAATGTGTCCTCGATACGATTCCGGACCATGATTCACCAGTTGATGACCCCCTTGGCCAAGGAAGTCACACGTCTGAGTTCCGCCCCGAACGTAAATACCGAACTCGAAGACGTGTTGGCTCCGTTTAGTGTAATTTTTTTAACATTTTTACGTTTTACCATTTCATTTCGTATTTCACTTGGTTCATAAAATATTATATTGTCCACTGTAATCCCTATATATATATATATATTTGTTTTTATATCAGTGTAGACCGTATGTTTTTCTTTTATTGCAAATCTGTCGGGGCGCTTGGTTGTACAGGGTGCTGCGGACTCCCACATTTCCGAGGTGAATTAAAAAAACACAGTACAAGATATGGACATTTTTTTTTTATTTATTAAAACTACATTAAATAAGGTTTTTTTTTTAAAGTTGTTTGTTTTAAAATAATATTGTCCAAATGATTGCCTTTTCAATTGACGCACATTTGGAGCCGTTCTAGAAAATAATCCGTAATGGACTACAATATTTCAATACATCATTAGCACGTAATTAAATTGATCAGATAAAAGCGGTTTTTTTCACTGGATTAGGTCATCAATACGATTTTTAGTCGTCACAATGTCGTGGTCAGGTGAACAACGTGGTTTCGTTATCGAGGCGTTTTTCGAAAACGCCGAATGTGTGACAAAACATTACATGGCCTCCTCGCCTCCCTGATTTGAGTCCATGTGACTATATCTTATGAGGATACCTCAAAGCTGAAGTTTTCTAACATCGACCAAGAACCATCGAAGAACTAAAAGAGGCCATCCGTCAAAAAATCTCCGCGATTCCACTCGATATGCCGGCGAGAGTGATGGAAAACTTTCGAGAACGGCTCCATATGTGCGTTGCTCGTCAAGGCAATCATTTAGACGACATTATTTTAAAAAAAAGTAACTTAAAAAAACCTTATTTAATGTAGTTTTAATAAATAAAAAAAAAATTTCCATATCTTGTATAGTTTTTCTTTTAATTCCCCTCGGAAATGTGGGAGCCCATTATGCCACAACCTGTATAATATACTGAACGTAAATATAGCCTACGCTATGTTTCGTGTTTACGCCATTGAATTATTTTCGAACAATAAAATTATGAAACTTGTGGTGTGGCGAATTCAGTCGACGAGGTGGATTTGTGATTTTTATTATGCTTGTATTTGTATGAAATATTTTTTTTGTAATATTTTATTTATGTGATTAATTTTTTTCAAATTTTTACCCAAAGTGCATGTGTATGTACTCGGATACTCCCTGTTTCATTGGTATAGAGTATAGACCACATAATTATCTTTTTAATCGGGACGGAATTTCTATAAAATAAGGTTCTCAGGCGAAACTCAGGTACAGCCGTTTTAGATAATTATTCGTACGTTCGCCTCTATAAAAAGCCATGGTCCTTTTTTTTAGTATCACGTTTTTCATTGTCCCGGAAAATGTTGAATGAGATTAAAATCATCCCGTTTTTAGAAGATGGTCCCGTTTTGATCCTATCGTTGCCATATAAATAACACGTGTGTACAATTAAATATTGTCTAAAAAAAAGACCGAAAAACGAACATTGAAAATAGAGGAAAACCCTTTTGTAATAAAATCTAAATGAATTATTTAAACACCTAATACGTAAAGTGCTTCCTGGCTGCAAATAAGCGTTTTAATAAAATATCTCAATATCTGAAAATAATTTTGATTTTAACCGCTACCCGTAGATATATATTTTTGTGTGTAAAAATAATCATGCCATCTTTAGAACCCTTGTTTTTCAATTATTGCACTTCTCTTGTATTTTTCTTGTAAACATAACCAATTCCCTCAAACCGAGAATGTCGGTATTTTCGGTATCAATAAAAAAAAATAAGATAAATCCGCCCCTTGGAATGCGTCTCTGTCCGTCTTACGTCGAGAATATCACATACACACTTGAAACATACTATGTTTATAAAACCGAATAAAAAAAAAACCTGACTCGGCCATTTATAACGCGTCTAAAAAAACGTACCTCAAATATGAAATTTGATCCCGACCGATTATATTTTCAACCAAAACATCCGATGATGTTAGTGATGCGATAAAAAATCTGAAAACATATTGGAATTTATTAAGTTTGATTAGGTACTTGGAATCAATGATCCCGTGTATTTATTTATTTTTTCTATATCGCTTTTGAATTTGATTTCAAAGTTAAAAAAAATCCATTACATATTTACAACTATTGAAAAAAAACAAATTTTTTTCTTTTTTTTTTTTATAACAATTTTTGTTCGTGGATCGAGAGCGTCATCGTTGTTTAAACACACTCAGTAGCGTAGCGAGGACGACAAATGAGATTTCGGTCGAAATACAGTCGTCAGGTGCTTGGTTCACGTACAAACGACTATTGACAATGATTATTTGTACTCGTAACCATTCCGAGCGATGCTTTCAATTCTATCGCGGACCGAAACGACGTGTACACCTCATTCCACGTGAGAACGATGTACGCATCCGAAAACCGCACGCTTAACGAACCTTAAAAACTGGCCTACATATCAAAGCCACATACTGTGACAGCTCTTTAGAGGCACGCGAGTATTGTATCGACAATTTTCCAGTTTCAAAATTATAAAACGGTTTTTTTTCTAACTCGTGAATAAATACAAAACGATAGATATCGACGAATAATAGATAAAAAAAAAAAAAAAAATGAATAGATTCGACATTCGGTTTTATCATTCGAGTCGAGGAAAACGATAGAGAGAAGGAATATATTATTTTCCTCTATTTTTTCGGGACACGAACGAAACACGATAAAAACGCGCGGCCTAGTCGTGTGGTGCGAAGTGCGCGGTTTCCGGACGCGAGCGAAACACGTTTCGCCGCCGAGTTCAGGGGCCGCGGTGCTCCCGCACCGATATGACGGACACGGCGGTGTCCTCGTCGGCCGTGACGGTCACGTCGTCGTAATAGTCGACGGCCGTCACCGCGGCCGTACGTCAGGCGTTTTGCCCGTGGAGCGGCAACAGCTCCAGGTGCTGCTGGAGCGCGAGCACCGGCGGCGACGGCGACAGTTGGCGCTGGTCGTCGTGCTGCCGAAACGCGTAGCCGCCGCCAGCGCCGCCGGCCGCTTCGTTGGCGGCGCACTGCAGCTGGAGCTCCTGGAGCGGCGTCAGCGACCCGGGCCGGCACGTGACCACCGAGTCGACGGACGTGACGGTGGTCATGACGGATCCGCGGTGATGGTCGCTGCACCCGCCGACCAGACTGCGGTCGCCGTCGCCGGACCCGCAGCCGCCTCTGCCGCCGCCGTCGCCTCCACGGCAGCCGCCCACGCCGCCTCCACCGCCGCCGCCGCCGCGCCGGTCGTTGGACCGCCGGTCGTTGCCGCCGCCGCCGCCACCGCCACTTCTGCCTCCACCACCGCCACCGCCACCGCCGCCGCCGCCGCCGCGTTGGTCCTTGCGCCGGCGGCCGCACGGCACCGGGCCCGTGCCCTTGTACTCGTCCGCGCGGCGGCTGCACAGCCCGAACCGGCTGAGCAACACGAACAGGTCGCGGCGGTACTGTTGCGTGAGCAGCGCGTACAGGTACGGGTTGGCGCACGAGTTGAGCGGGTAGAAGAACACGAGCAGTATCTTCGTCTTGGGCACGTCGATGAGCGGGTAGCCGGCCAGCGCGGTGAGCCCGAAGAACGCGACCGGGGCCCAGCACGCGAAGTCGGTGAACACCAGCAGCGCCATGCGCTTGGCCACCGTCATGTCGGACCGGGCCGCGGGCGCCACCGCCTCGCGGCCGCCGCGGATCGACGCGTACATCTTGGAGTAGCACGCGCATATCACCACGAACGCCACGCCGTTGAACGTCAGCAGCGAGAACAGGTACAGCTTGTCCGTGAACGTGGCGCTGTCCATCGGCAGGCAGATGCTGCGAACACGCGCGAACCAGATTTTTTAAATATGCGTGCATTCATACGTACGTCGTTTTGTTCGCTTCGCGTTTTCACGAGACGTCGGTCCGGCTCGTGATGGCTTTTTATCGCTATTTAATATATATGTGTATATTATGTTGGCTTATACTATTGTATATTTAAAAATTTCAAAAATTGTTTTTTTTTACGTTAATGGGATTTTATTTTAAAATGCACTAATTGCAGGGAAACGTATAATAATTTTAACACAATTATAATTCGTTTTCAACATCTTTGATTTCAGTATGTTCCACATTACTTAAAAATTTCCGAACTTTTATATTTTTGGCGGTGGCCGATTTCACGCAATTGAATGAATTCATAATTGTTCAGAGAAAATAAAAAAAGTCAAAATGTTGACTTGCGAAGATTTTTTATGCAACGACGATATGATAATTCGACGGTCTAAAGGTAAAGTGATCGTTTTTGAAAATCTATATTTATACGTGTTATTTCTCAGTGTCATAATTGCTGATCAATAGATCCTACTCGTAAATCAATCGCCTGTGACGACCATTCATCGATGTTTGAACGTGGTCAGATAAACTTTGAAGAATTGACCAGGTTAAAAATATTTGGGTGTAAACTGCAGTTTAAAAATGTGAATGGCGTTCAGCATTAGATATTAGTATACGTCATGGTTATTTTAATATATCATTACTGTTAGTTTTGTCTGCACTGTAATGGGCGTAATAAAATCCGGCCGATAACAAAACGCAATATTCATGATAAACATCGCATTTTGTGGTTGACCCAAACAAGTATTCTGATGTTGACACCCTTACGTACTTTTACCGTCTAACCTTCAAATTATTGTATTTAAGATTTTGAGAAATATTCAATTTGTTGACAACTTTGTAAAATAATTTGTCATTTTTGTAAAAATCATTAAAAAAAAAAAAAGTGTAATTAAAATTCATATACTTTGTGGTATAGTTAGATAAATAGATTTCTTTATAATTGTTTAGCATACTGTCCACTTGTTATTTAATGTGCCACTATTATTTAAAAATTTAAAGAACTTCATTCACATTGTTCCAACACAAGATCGAGTTTAAATGGGTAGGTAATATTATTTGTTTACTACAAATGTGTAGTGAATCTAAAAAAAAAAAAAAAAGGAATAATAATATAAGCAAATCTGAAAATGTCTTAGTTTATCGTTTCAGAAGTTCAGCGTCAAAGAACTATTAAATGTAAAAGGTTCCACGTACTAGTGGGTAGTAAGTACGAAATCTAAGAATGGAAATATTGTTCATTTTTATATATTTTGCTAGACACGTGGTCGATTGTTATTGTTAAATTGTTTCCAGCCGTAAAAACAATCGCTGTTTTGAAGAAAAAATTTTTATGTTATGAGACAGTAATTTCAGAAAGCTAACTGTCGTTATGAATGATACGTGGATAATATTAAAGGTTCAGCTTTACTCCCAACGGTACTTAACTCTCTTGGGGAAAGCCTTCATCTTCCAAACAGAAATTTAGATTTTACACTCGGAACAACATGTTATAATTAGCAAAGTAGTGAACAAATTACGAAATTAGTTGTGTAAAAACCTAATTGTGTGACATTTGAAATAAATGAAAATAAAAAAATCAACATATTATTAAGTTTTATACTACTGTAGTTATACGTCCCAATCTTCATGCACCCCAAAGGTATTTTTGCAAATAAAAAAAAAGCAAATGCAGAAAAATCAATGATAAAAATGCTATAATTATGTATACGTATTGTTAAACCATCTTATTATCGTCGAAAAAACGCAGTTTTAGAACTTGACACTAATAAAGTAAGTCTCTACAGTAGTAATACGCAATAATTGTATAATGATTTTCCTTTAACTTTTTGAGTATTAAGATGTTTTTAAATAGGTACAATATGAAAGAGGGGCATATCGTGTCGTCTTTACACTATATGGTACTTGTATTATGATTTATGATTGCCAAACCGAATTGTTTTTGCAACTGTTTTTAAATTAAAAAAAAAAATCTTTTCATTTGTTGAAAAAAAAAAGAAGAAGAAAACGTGAAATTGGTTAAATAAAAGGTTATTGTTGAAAACCACTAGAGTGCTAGACTGCACTAACATGGAAAATTCACGTTAATAAATATATGACGCAATAAAATTGGAAATTATGGCTGCATCTGCAGGTACTAGCGATACATAGGTATATTGTGTGGTTTTATTTTTATTGTATCGAATTTTATGAAAGAATGTTGCATTGTAAAATTATACTTGAATCATACAAGAAAATAAAATAAACTCGTAATTTTTCACTTGAGCCGTAGACAAAGGTTAAAAACGATTTTAAATTACAAAAAATGCTCAACGAAATTTAGTTGTTCACTCATTATGGTGATTTGCAGTTATTAAAAAGTAATATTATTATAGCGAGGAAAGCATTGTCTTAGTTTTAGGAAAAAAAAAACAAATACTCAGACATCAACATCCGGACTCCGTGCTCTAGCAAGGAATATTCAATCAATTACGTATAAACGCGTTGTGCGAACTTTTTTTTTTAAATCGAGCATTCGATATATTTGAATAATTTGCTTTCGTATCGACCGACAGTAAAATAATCATTACACGACTGGAAAGTTTACGTTACTGTTTACGCTGTTGCGGTAAAAATCGAAAATTACGTATTAGTTGGGGTCACCCAAGTTTTGGTGGTATACTTGTTGTGATCACCCAATATTTGGTTCACATGCTATAATTGCAATGGCCCTGTTTTTGGTTACTATACGAATCGCCGTTTATCGTTTGCGCATCATGGTTTACTCGAGCCAAAATATCGTACATAATTTGTATGCAGAACCTATGTAATTGTTTATTGGATCACCCGACATGGTTTTTCATGACAAGTCGAGCAGTGTTTTTGATTCATGTTCAGAACTTAATGACCGATTGAGGCTGAAAGCCATCCCCGTAGTTATTAAATTATTTATTAAAATAATTATTAAAAATATTAAATAATATGAAAACTTTTAATTGTTCTTAAACACTTGTCGGTTGTATAATAATTAATATATGTAATATAAATACAACTATAGAGACAATAATCGACACGAATATTCTATGATTAGATTAGAAATGATTGGAATTAACAACACAACCGCGGATGCGAAATAAGTTTATCTCAAAAACCGTCACTGACTGCGATTCATATTCAACCTCTGTTACGTAGAGCCTGTTGCGACCGTTTTCGTCTGTGTGTTTTCGCGGTGTTGACACGTGTAACGATAACGACGCGTTAATATCCTCTCGAATGCGTGTATGTACATCATAAAATTATTTATCACACGACGTTATTGCGTACGTATATATATATATATATATATATATATATTTAATATGTATATATATAATATGTATATGCTACGAGCCCTAATCCTAAGTGACCTATGCAAACCACTTTTCTCCACAGAGCGATTCGATAAAGTTACACAGAAAAGTTTTACGGTCTCAGAGAAAATAGATCACGTTTTAAATTCAAAATGTCTCGATAAACATACCACTACACGTCTACCTACATAATACAACGTATCGGGCGTTTCGTAAATTAAAATAAGTGAAACGCGAGTGGTTTTCCGGCTGTAAACACGGTCGGAATATCGAGAGAGAGAGAAAAACGGAATCGCAAAATAACCGAGACGTTCGACGGTATCGTCGCGTGTAGGGTACACGACGTCCGTGGGGTATAGCGCGAAATGCAAATGTGATTTTAATTACCGATCGCTTTTGTCATACCGTCTCTCCCCTGCGACGTTTCGCGTCGTGTTTAGCGTGCCGTTGCCGCTATGAATACACGGTGAATATTGTGTTTTGTCGACGCGGCGCCGCAACAGAATCGATCATTTGAATGTTTGTTTGTTCGGCAACGTCGTCATAATTGTTTTTTTGTTTTTTCAATTCCATCGCAAGAGCCGGTCGTTCGTATCGATCACCAGACCTCCGGTACATAACGGTTTGTCGGATCCGTCCCCGGGCCTGCACGCCGGCAATAAATCATAAAACAAAACAGTACTATGGGCGACGAAATCGACCGCGTAGGACCGAGAAATCAATCGGGAAAACAGTAGGGTTTTCTCACATTTGCGGCGGGAGGTTACGATCATGCCCGTGATTAATTCCCCGCGGTGACATTGACGTGCCGGCGACGTCGGAGTACGAACGTTGAAAATATTTATTGTAAATCTCGTCGTACAAAGGCGCGATGTCAACTGCACGTTAGACGCGCGTACGCCGTACAAGTGTGCCGCGTAGGTATATACCTGCAGTAGGACGTCTCACGAAGATTTACGTGTTGTGTTTTAACCCGGTGTGTAATTTGTAAATTTAACATTTTTACTTTTCGCGTACGACTTAAAACACCGATATAGCTACGTTTTTAAGAAAAAAACAATTTTTACTTTTTTTCAACAGTGTCGATAATTTTTTACTTTTCTCTCGTGGCGACCCCTACACATCACCTAACCGTTTAAAGTCTTTTAGATTTCTCTCGCGGTGGATGCTGTATATCACGTGAACGTTTAAAGTTTAGAGTAGTAGAGTGAAAAAACAGAGGTCACCCGTATAAATTTACTACAGCTCAACTCTACTTTTTTATACTTTTATAGAGTTCCATTGGTCCGATAATAAAAATGTAAGTATCGAAATTTTCAAAACTAAAACAATTCAATGATATTATTATATTAGGAATAGTGGTCGACGTTTAATATAATTAAAACCTTAAAAATTCACGTAGACAAAAAATATTTTAACAAAATAGTTTTGCTTTGAAATCACAGAGGTATTAACTTTAATAGTCGAAAAATAAATAAATAAAATTCAAAACTGACCGAAAAAGTAAATGTATAAATATTATATATAATATATAGCTCGTATAATTCGATGTTTTAGTTTTTGCTGAAAATGTGCTGCATGTTATACAATCGTCATTACACATTATACGCATGCGATTTAGTGAATATGATTGTTCGCGTGTAGTATGTTTTATTTTATTATGTATACATTTTTTTAGTAACTTTTATTTAAAAAACTTACTCCGAACAGAACGAAACTTTCCGTTTGTTATAACAGTAAGGCGTGATGCGAAAAACGTTTTTCAATCATTAATCTCAATGGTATTATTACACCATATTGTAATGATATGTACTCGTATATAATTTCACGCTGTGTAAAATTACATATTTGTATTTCCGTCTCGAGAAAGCGATAATTATAATAACGATTAGTAATACGATAAAGCTACGGCGCGAGGAGTGAACGTCATAAATATATCTTCAATGAATATATAGAAGTCGGTGGGTTACCAAAAACAGTGGTTTGAAACTTAAATTTCCTTTAATACGTATTTATATTTTTATAGTAAGTTTAGTGTGTATGTGGTGTTTAATATTGAAAATAAATTTTAAAAAAATCTAGTTAATTTTAATTTACCGTGAATAGTAGTGTTAATTTTTGTTTTATTTTATTAATAGGTTACATGAAAATAAAATTTTAATTAAATGTGACTAATGAAACATTCAGCATTGGGTGATATTGAAACTTTGATTTGAATAATTTCTGTAAAATTGCATTGTGAAAAATATATTGCACATAATTATTTAATATGTATTTGAACTACATTGTAAGAATAAAAAAAGGTACCCACATCTATAGAAAAAATGGAGTTTAAAAAATAAATAATTTTTTCTTCAAAGAAAACAAAAATTAGGTTCGAGTTTTATAGGTGTTAAATTATATATCAAAATAATGAGGTACTTTTTTACGACCCACTACGATAAGTCAACACGATATGTGAAAAAATTGAATTCATTTATGAAAATATACAAAAATTTAGGAATAAAGAAACATATTTGGTTCGGTTAGGATATGAATAATTTTGAGAAAACATGACAAGAAGTATACTCACCTAAAGTTATTGGGTGTGAAACGTATATTGTTGGGGTGTAAACTAGTTCATCTACTCGTGGTGCGCCTTGAGTAGCTTTTAATAGGCTGGGACGTGATTTGACAAAGGTAAAAAAAACGTGTTTTTATTTATTTTTTTCGGGTAGGATGACGTCGCACTCAAGTCAATACGTCTTGTGGACGCACCTTTTGAAATACCGGTGGTTATATGTGATATACTATACGTGCACTAACACGACATGATATCGTTTGGTTGTAAAACGACGATTTCGAAACGTACGTTCTGCGACCGACAGCCTACACGCGGTTATTGACACGGTAATAGAAACGACAGATGCACGGAAAGATAACTAACACATACGTCTACTGCGTGGACCACGAGTGTCGGTGAACGACGAAGAGGAAACGGGATAACAAAGAGTTCAACACGTTGTGTACAATAAGTTCGTCCATCGTCGTGCAGTTTGGACGTTGAACAAACGAGTACCGTCGACTTAAAACATGATATATAATACTAACTGAGTAGTGTTACGACAAGCAGAAAATAAGTTGGTGTGTTATAAAAAATCAAAATAAATAAAAAGTATAAAATAATCGGATCCACACTTTTTATTTTTACTTCAAATAAGTATTTCGTGTTATGATTTTTTTTCTTCTGCATTATGCAATCACACAATAGATTTAAAAAAATCTTAAAAAATTAACTGATAAATCTTTATTAAAGATTTAGAAAATGTTTGTAAAAATCCGTTTTACAAAATAGATACATTTCTACATTTTAATTTGAGTTCTAAAAACAAAAAAAATCTTTAAATGAAATTTTGTTGTAGCGCATGACTCAAGAATGTATTTGGAAAAAAATTAATTAAAAATAATGAATAGAAAAAAAGTTATGTCATTGGCAAATAGATATTACTTGCATTATGTCTTTAAAATCATTGAAGTAATGAAAGTAAAAATTTTCAGAAATATGAACTCTATAAAATGGGCTATTTTCAATTTTTTCTAAACAATTTAAATAAAAGTTTTTCTCAAAGTTTTTTACGGAAATATTTAAATTAATTAAAATCTGAATTAATTGTAATCTTTTGTCCTGAGAGTATTCGAAACAAAAAAACAGAATTCAATTATCTTCATCGTCATCGTGAGATATCACATCGGTCAAATCCTCGTGGATACTTAATATATTTGTATATATATATATATATATATATATACTCGTATGTATATACATTTTACCGATATACGTATATCAAGATAAATAAAACTCACCATTTGACCGCGTTATGTCAGAAAAAAACCACTCGAAATGAAAACTATTAATGATTTTAGTGGTATACGTATACGGTTCGAGATATATTTTTCCCACGAGATTTTATTCGTCGTAAATCGAATCCCCCTTCGTTTTGTATTTATGTTCATATTCGTCTCGTAGGTACTAGGTAGTAAAAAGAAAAAAATAATACACCATCACACACACACACACAAGGATATCGGTACTATCTACTCGTATAATATAGTTATAAAATAAATTCTCCTGTAATTCGTATATTAGCAAGTCAAATGGATCGGAATCAGGAGTGGATAGGTCCACAGGGAAATTGGGCTTTTCGGCGCAGGGCTTGAATAATATAGTCAGTATTTATCAATAAAACGAAATCTTATTAAGATACAACCGAAGCTGTCGAAGAAGGTTTGGATATAATTTTTTCTTAAGACACGAGATTAATGAGGTCGGGATTTACACATTACATTATTCTTCGTGCTTAGAAATAATTGATAATAATGTTCCATATAGTCGGCTCGGACCATTTGTCAAATTAATGCGATAAGTTTTTGGTGAACATTCCGACATTCAATATTTGTATTTAAATAACGGTTAATTATAGTAAATACTGGATATGAAGATGGATGAAGTTGAACTAACCTATGAATACTGTTGATATTCTAAAGTAAATAATAATATCATTCTAGATCAGAACCATCTGTGTTTTCAAGATTCCATCATTTAATTTGTCAGCATATTATGTATTTATATGTAGCTAAAAACTTTTTGTAAAGAATATTATTACTGCGTAATTCATAAATTCTTAAAAGTATACTAATGTACTATAATGTTATGATATATTATGGGTATTTAGTGCAAAAACGTTGTAAGGAATAATCTACAAAAAATTACTTGAATTTTAACCCCGTTCGATGTTGAAAAAATCACATTCTCATAATAGTTAAATAAACTCTTAAATTCAATGATTAATTAGATTTTTGGAGGGTCATGATAAATAATGAAATATGAGTTTAATTTATCTGTCTCAAGTCGTTAGAAACGAGCCTACAAAACACCTGAACAAACTACCAAAGAAAAACATTTATCAGTTTTGTGGTGATATTTTAAAAACAGATAAAGACAACATAAAATATATTTTAGTTGCTATTAATGTAAGTTGGGCTAGAGTAAGACTTTTAGCGGGTTTTGAAGTCTATGTGGTTTTATAAATAATATGTGTACTACCTAAAATAAAAAGTCGTCAATCTTGTTGCTTTCAAAGGCCAACATTATTTAAATTTTAATGCTGGAGCCAAACATCGATTGGGGCATATTTTGCTTAAATCATGTTAGACAATTTTTAAAGGTGTAACATTTTATTTTCTATATACTATTGATAAACAACAAGTGACACGTTACGTAGCTATATATATACCATATGTATATATATATATATATATATATATATATATATGTATGTATGTATGTATGTAAGTATATTATATAGTAAACTAGAACTTCAGTAAAACGAATTATATTTAATACGTCAATGTAGATTTTGATATTCATATTGTATTTTGTAAAAAGTGTTTTTGGATACTTAGTCTTGTAGATAATAGGCCAAAGGGACTAATCGACACAAACCATTCAAAGATATTGAAGGTAATCGATTGAGTGTTTAAGAACTTCAATATTATTGGTATGATTTTTATATTTTTTACCCATTTTATGTAAAATATAAAAATTATTTATATATATATAATATATATATATATATATATAACTAAACCTATTTTATGTGATTTTGTGTAATTTCTTCTTTTTTTTTTTGTGAAAATCTCAAGCAAAATCGTTTATTTTTTATTTATTTTTTTACACGATATCGCTCAAGTGTTAAACGCACGATATCATACTTTTTATATTACGGTACAGCCCCTAGTGACACTCGTATTCGATACTGTACTACTTATAGTTTTTTTTTATATATTTTTTTGTGTCAAACGAAAGAAGAAGTAAAAAAAAAAAAAGAAAAGAAAAAAAAAACAAGCGTCGACTAACTCGGGCAAATAGCCCGCGTCCGCGCGACGCTCGTCGTCCGATGCCGCTCACCTGGTCTTGGAGTAGCCACTGGTGCCCATCAGCGGCAGCGCGCCCATGAGCACGGAGAACAGCCAGCCGACGGCCATTATGTTGACTGAGGCGCCCAGCTTGAGCCGGCGGTTCAGGTGTATGGCGTACGTGATGGTGTACCAACGCTCGCCGGTGATGATCATCAGCGTGAACACGGACAGCATGCACGAGAACACGGTCAGGAAGCCGGCCACCTGGCAGCCCACGCCTGTGGACAGACGGCAATCGCAAAGGTCGTGAGCAAAAAATAATAATAATAATAATAATAAATCAAACCACAAAGGCTCCTTACAGAAAATAATAGCACAAAGAAGTACGTGGTGGAAAATTAATTTATTGTATTTCAGTGTTTCGGTGAAACGGGGGGGGGGGGAATAAAATGCTAATCTAATGTCGAGATGGGCGCGACTGGTGTTTCGCCAACAACTTGTCGATGTTTGATTTGATTTTCGTGAAAAACGAGTTCCCACGGTCGGTTATTTGTGACTTTTGTTTTTGTCTTTTTTTTTTTAATAGATTGGCTCCTGTGTGGCTGTGTCAAACCTACTTTCGACTAAGTAGAATGATGGAAACGCACTAAAATGTTTTTGCCCGTTTTCAAAATCCAATGCCTCCTGATTTGGCTTGTGAATCCCATTGCTCTCTTAGCTACTTTTAGTGCCCCTAAAGAGACAATATCGCCCTCTTTGAGAAACACCATACGACGACTGTAAATTATTGAGTCGCGTATAATAACTGATTGCTTTTGCGTGAAAAACGATATCTGTTTTTTGCGAACAACTCATTCGAATATTAAAAAAAAGCCGGAAAGACGGTGCCGGCGCAAGTTCGATTTTCGTCCCTCTCCGGTCTTCGGACAAGATAATGGTGACGAGCGCATTGCATTTTAAACAAACGATAAATCACTGTTTTAGCAACATAATCCTGAGCAACGCTTTAGTGCAATATATACCATTCACTTATATTTTATCGTTTGTTGTCAAATTATCGGTAGTTTTTTATTTTTTATTCAAAAACGTATGAGATTTTGAATTTTAAATCCAGTAGACGTCTAATTTTGGTGAAAAATTTGAAACCTTCATATATATTCAGGTATACCTTAAGAGCTTGGATAGATCAGTTATTTTTTATATAAATTTAAAGTAAGAAAGGTACCTATGTAAAAACAATGAAGTCTGTCAAAATTCTTATAAAATGCTATTGTAAAAAAAAAAAACTCTGATCAACAGTTTTTGAGAATTTTTCAATATCGTTAATAACATTTATAATTAGTTGAAATTAAATTTCTAGATTTAACTATCAAGAATGTAAATTGTATTTAATAAAAACAAGGACATTTTTTAATTATATTTTAAGATCAAAAGCGGTCATATTTCTAACACCATTACTTTAAAAGTTTATATTCTAATATTTTTAATGTTCGGCAGTTTTTACTCAGACGTCTAATAAAAATGAAGGACACAAAAAATGACCTCTTCAAAATGCCACATTGAAACAATTTCCGATCTATTAAGAAAACGAAAACAATTTTTTTAGATAAACTCTATAATCGGTTCCCGATAAAAAAAAAAAATAAAAAAAAATAAAAAAAACTATATTAATAATGATAATCATCATTTAAACTCAAAAGATATCCTTCGTTGCATTAAAAATACAAAATTTTACTTGATTTTATTTGATTCAATGGGGAGAGATCTAAACTCGGTCGACCTTTTTCTCTCATAATCGCACTACTGGATGTGTGAGCGTGTGTCGTATTATTAATTCGTATGTTATATTATGCAAAGTTAAGAGTATTGCATTCACTGTCTTCCAGGCGGAAGTTTTTAATCACGTTACATTTATTATTAACATTTTAAACAGCAGTGTTCATAATTGTCTCGCAGACGAAATAGGTGTATGTGAGTCAGTTCTTATTTTTCTTTTACACGAGATCTTAGAACACGTTTAATGATTCATTTCTGTATGATCATGTATAAAACTATGTATACTATTTAAAACTAATAGTCGTATTATTCTTTCTAAGCTCGAAGTTTGTACAACAGCATTGATTTCCACTTTGATTTTGATAACGAACCTAAACTTATAGTTTTATGTTTTAAGTTAAATCAATAATTTTTACACGCACCTAAATTTTAGATTTGGTTGCGGAAAGAAAAAGCAGGTTTATCCCGAAAAAAAAGTGCCACTACTCCGACGCTCTCGATTTTATATGTTTAAAATATCTCAAACTATCGGTCTAATAACATAAATATAAGCCTCAAAATTGCACTGAGAAAAATATATTCATTTATAATATTATGTTATTACTAATGATTGTCCTATCTTTTTTTTTCTTTCTTTCTTTCTTTATTTTTTTTTAATAGGAAACACGAATAATTACAATTTACTGTATGTATAATAAGACATTTTAAATTGTATACCTAGATGATAAAAAGGAAGTAAAATAATGGTGGTAGAATTCCGTTCTTCGTTCATTCAATCCTCAGAAATGATAGTGATGATGGATGAGTAGAATTTGAAAAGGAACAAGAAACGAGTTCTTTAGTAAAATTATTTTGAACTGATCTTCAGTGTTATATATACACATTACATATTTTAACGTTTTTAAACCATTGTCGGTAGGCTTTTTATTCATCAAAACATTATAATTGTTTTTTCTGATCACGAAAGAAACTTTTTTTTACTAATAAGCTCAAAACTTGTTTTTCTATCTATATCTCAATTTGTTTCATAATCATAAGATAAAAAAATTATTTTTTTATGTACAATTAAGTCTCGCCTTAGGATTTAACACCAAAATTGGAAATTTTATTGGATTAAAACATTGAAAATACGAGGTATTTTCGTTATTTATATTTTTTAAAGTTGTTAAATTTTTTCAAAACTTTTTCAAGTCTTTATAAGAGTGTTGAGATTTCAGTAAAATGTAATGTTTTTATCTCCATTACATTTGGAATTATGATTGAATAACTAAAATCGATAGAATGAAAATCTTCTTAACAGTTTATTTTACCGTTTTAGATTCTGAACGGAGTGAAGAATGTATTGATTTTACAATGATGTGTTTTTTTTTTTTTTTTTTTTTTTATTTATTTATTTTTGTGTCTGTCGACACGATTTGGGGCAGTAAAAATGCTTCGATTGCCTTATATAGCAACTTTTCTGAAAGGAAAATGAATCTAGTTGGTACTTTGGGGGGTCAAAAGTTAAAAATTTTCAATATTTTTTTAACGCGCCGGGAAAAACCCTTAAAAAATGAGGGAAAAACGGTATATTTTACGCAAAACCAGTTTTCGACAAAATTAAATTTTTTATTTTGCTATAACTCAAAAACTAATCGATGTAAATACTTGAAATTTTCACCATATGTTTAGATTAGCGTTCTCTATACACCGTTAAATTTTCAAAGTATTTTGAGTTTTATTGAGCTAATTATAGACAATTGAAATTTTCAATTTTTTTAAGTATTTTTTTTTAAAATAACGATAAATTTTTTTTTTTTTGCCAGAAAATCTTGAAAATTTAATACAAGGTTTCTTATAAGTTGTTCCATAACTGATAAAAAAAAATCCAAAATCGTAAGTCACAATTTTTTTTTATAAGTGCTCAAAGTTCCAATTTATACGAAATATGTAAAAATTGCGAAAATTTGCAAATAATTTTGTTGTTGAAAAATCGTAAAATTTTTTTCTTTTATAACTAAGTTTTGAAAATTTGGTACAAGGTTTTTCATTAGTTTTTCTTCAATTATCTGCAAAAAAAACTCTACCGGATTCAGACAAAAAAATTTTATGAGTGTTTGAAATTTAAATTTTTACAAAAACACGTTAAACAACGGTTTAGCCTCAAACGATTTTTGCTATTTGTTTTTTTTTCAAAAAGTATAAGTTGTAGAAACTTGCAAATTTTATCAGTTGTTTATATTGGCATTTTCTTTAAATAATTTTATTTTCAAAAGATTTCACTCATTTTTAATCAATTTATAGGCATTTGAAATATTCGATTTTTTTATTTTTTTTTTTATAAATGTTGATAAAAAAAATGTAGCTCGGACGAAATACTTGAAAATTTAATAGAAGGGTCCACATAAGTTGTTCTAACTCCCATTCAAAAATTATAAAAATACATAGGCACAAAATTTTTTTATAAGCGTTTATAAGTGCTAATATTGACAAAATTCGTCAAAATCATGTATATTTGCTATGTATTTTGTAGGTAAAAATCCATAAAAAATTTTTTATTAGAAGCTAACAATTGAAATTTTAATACAAGGTTGGCCATAAGTTCAAACAGTCAATATTTGACAATTTTTACAAAATCAAAACTTTACACCTAAAATAACAATTTACCGTAAAATAATTTTGGATTTATGCTATTTTTCTTTAAGTACTCGTTATAAAAATTTTAAACTTTTACTAAGTGCTTAAATTGGAATTTTCTTTCCATAGTTTAATTTTTTAAATAAAACCCAACTCCTGTATCTCTACTCATCACCATAATCTTGTCCGAGGAGCGGAGCGACGATGGACGAACTTCCACCACCATTGTCTTACCGGCTTTTTTTTCTTTAGTTTTTCTCACACTTGGAAAAAATATTAGGAAAATAAAAGTGAAGTCTAAAAGTACTAGCTCAATTTAATTTTTAACTATAGAGTTTTCAAACGAAACTTTTGAACAAAATTGACTACCTTAAAAAATATCTACAAAAAAATAAATAATAATAATAACAAGAGAAGAATAAACATTATTGTAAAACCAATCCACAGTTGTTAAAATAAATTCACTCCATTCAGAATCGAAAAGTGTCATAATAATTTTTATCGTTAAAATCTATTTCTATTTGTGTTTTGAATCGTACTTGGAAAAAAATACTTATTTAAAATTAATATTAATTTACGTATAATCATACTACACGGAAATGAGGAAATAAACTTGCTGTTGGAACTTAAATCAAAAGTATCCCTCGATTCACTAAATAAACTTTCCTCATTAAAGAAACAAGATCAATCAACGGAAATAAAATGTGTTTTAATTATATTCAAAATAAATAAAAACAGTAAAAACAATAAAATTATAATGATATATCAACATTCATTATTATGCTAATTAAAAATAATATTGCGGAGCGTGTACTAAACATTATGTGGTATGAACGGTAGATCGTACACGTAGATTTATGGTAGATCGCACACGGCAAGAATAAAAAAATTTTGTAATATATTTCACAAAACTATTTCATTTAAATCTCAATGTTATTTAAATCGACGAGACATGTCACTAAACTCGCTTGACGTATGCACGCCGCTCATTCCCCCAATACGCGTGACACTATGTATGTATATTGTATTATAAATAATAATTTATAAAGTATATAACGAGCATACACGTGTTATGTAATATTCCCGTTAAATTCATTTAAAACCAGACGATGAAAAACGAGCTTTTGATTATTACTAACTTTTGTGAGTGCCATATTTTATTTTATTTATTATTTTTTTTTTTTTTGTCATAAAATTCCCAATTATGGAGAATAATTTGTTGTCGTACATAACTCGCAATACTGGCAAGCGTGGATCGAAGTGGCCCACTTTGCACCCATCATCCCCGCGTCGTCACAAAATAGTTAATTATGTTATAAATAACGGGAGAGAAAAAAATGTCAAAAATTGTTTCGCTTATTAAAATTATATCACACGCAATACGTCGAGTAACTGATTGATGTTTTACTCGATATTGTTTAAAAATGTACATTCGAGATTTGTGAAGTTTTGTCGAAAATCGATTTGTAATTTAACAATTCACGATAAACGTGATTCTCTTAACAAATAGTTAAGTATTTATGTAACATCTACAATAATTGCAGTGCATAACACAATAATTCAATACACTAAATTGGATGCTAGCTTAATTGTTTCCGGATCGGTCAGATGAGCTACTTAAGTAATCTCGGTGGACGTGACGTACATATTCTATGTGAACGGGGCAAAAATTAAATGATAAATTAAGATAAATAATTGCAGAAATTGTGTACTGTGAAAAAAAATTATCCAGTTATTATTGTATGGGCTGAAAATATTATCTTATATCATGTTATCAATAGAAAATTAAAACCACGTTAATCGTATAAATTAATGTTGAAATGACAGCAGACGCTTAGTGTACTTTACGTGACTTTGTTGGTGTTTTTAATTTTCAACCCAATGAATTACGATGGTGTACAAATTAAATTAGTTTTAATGTCACGTCGAATATCACGTGGTAAGAGTTTTTATCGAAATAAAAAACTTTTTATGAAATTAATAATAATTTTTGTTGATTTTTAAGTTAACTCGGGTGCTTATATCAATGAATCAAAAACCAAAGACTCCAATCTAAACCGAATCCAAACATTCCAATCCAAATGCCTCAGACAGATAACTAAAGCTCCCTTTTATGTTTCAAATGATACCCTCCATAGGGACCTCCTCATTCCGACAGTAAAAAACGTCGCCAAAACCCTATATAAACGTTTTCACCTTAAACTATCAAATCACCGAAATCCACTCATCCAAAACCTATCCTCCCGAACAATTCCGGGCGACCCTGGCCGACGTTTAAAGCGTAGCTGGTGCCGTGACCTACTAGTCGACTAGTCCACCATCCCGTTATGAAGTGCTATTAATGAATAGCTTCTTCTTCAAGCCTACCATGACCAATGCTCTATAATTGTATTACCCCTCCATTGTGCTTATTGTAATTATATTTTATACAGATTGTACAAATATCACGTGGTAAGAGTTTTTATCGAAATAAAAAACTTTTTATGAAATTAATAATAATTTTTGTTGATTTTTAAGTTAACTCGGGTGCTTATATCAATGAATGCCACCCATTTATATGCACCTAACAAAATAAATTCAAGAATCTTAGCAGAAAACAAAGGATATTAAAAAGATTACAAAGAAAAACTATTCATATCTCAAGTTTGATCATTATATTGAAAAACAACTCTATAACCGAGCTATGCCTATTTAAGACTAAAACTACTGCCTTATATAAAATTCAGAATTCGGCCAGCGATGAAAGATGACAGAAAAAAAGTAAATAGATTGTAGAGGGTAAATAGGTACTCTGACGCATTTATTATGGATTCCATAATAGAAAACGGCAAATATCGAATAAGTTCAAAAGAAATCATGGGGAAGTGCATGAAAAATATCGAAAACAGCTGATATATAACTATATACATATGAAGTCAGTGATTACATTGAGTATGTTAAGTTTCGAAATATAAAATTATATAACAAAGAAATAACGACTGACAAAATTAGAGAGAGAAAAAAGAACTAGAAATCCATCTAGGCAGAAACGGATAAATAAACAGGATTATTTTATGAGATTTGAAAAAAAAAATTGCTATATTGATAATTTTACATTAATGTGATTTATTGGAGAGCAAGAGAATTAAGCTCGCAAAACCTTTTCTACGGTGTGCCATTTAATAAAACAGTGAAAACAAAAATTAAAGTACGAGCACAGGAAACAAGACAAGATTAAGGAGAAGACAGGCTGATATGGTGAGGTAATGGATACAAAAACTAAAAACGAAGAAGAAGATGGATGTCTTTGTAACAACTCTCTTAGCCATATGCAAACCATATCATCCGTACAATTGTCAATAACGTATTCGATCAATTACAAAAGCTCACGATCGAAATCTGTTGAGGGGTTAGAGAGAAGTTGCTTCTCATATATTTTGTTGAAGTTGGATATAGATATCGACTTCTCCATTTGTTATACCTAAGTCCGATGGCTTTTGAAATATTGGGTACCTACCTACAAAGTTTATTCCTTCGCTTAAATATTTAGCCATAATAATGTTGTGTTATATATGTCGAAATACATATTTGTTGATTCGTTTTCCACTTTACGCTCAAATTACAACGGTGGTGTACATTACGAAGCTTTTGTTAAGTGTGATATGTAGTAATACGAAACCTGCAATTCTAAAATCTTATAACTACATAATGTGTAGTAAGAGATATAGTTGATATTAAATAAAAAATATTTATATCTAATAAATCGGAATCACTGTTGCGTTTTTCTAGATTGATTATTATTTTAGAATAGAATATGTTTTAAGTATACAAAATTTACCGTTCTATTCTTTCGCCGTGTTTTTGTAAATAGTATTTTATTATATCTAGTGGTTAATAATTTTAGTCTGAAACATGATAACGTCTTACACTTTAAATTCTTATTTAATTAAACTTCAAATGAATAAATAATTATAAGACGTAATCTCAGATTATAATTAAACGTTTTAATTATGCATTAAAAACGTTGATTTCGAGAGTATGTACGGTGAAAAGAAATTGTGTGGAAAATAAAATTAAAAAGATTCCTACTGCCTTTCCTCTTTCTTCTACCGGAAAATTCCGTCAGGTCAATTCAAAAATGTCTAGATAATTTATACGGCGTTCAATTTTCAAAAGTTGACTGTTCAGAATTTAACTGCAGAACATTATACAATACACCCACACATACACACACACAGAAAAGCTTCTTAGCGTAAAATGTCAGATTTTTTCATAAAATTGATAATTTATGGTTATAATACCTGACATTTTTATGTAAGCTTCTATAAGTGTAACCTTAACAATTTTCACATTTTTTTATAACAATCGGATAAAACAATTTGTATTTTTTTATTTAAGTTCAAGTGTCTATAAATACAGCGAAATGATTTATTTTCATTAGATTATACAATTAAACCGAATAGATTATCATGTTATGGTTTCAAAACTCAAATTCTCTACAATCATCATATCTATAAGCTTAATATTAAACGAAAATCTTCATCCTAAACATACTAATACATTTATCCACTAATCTTCACTTCAAGTTATTATCCGAAAACAATGATTTATCTTTGGTTTCCAACTGAAAATAATGTCGTTCAACTGCTCTGTCGTGAGTCAGATAATCTAATCATAAAAATAGCTCATTCGAGGAGCTCAACACACACCATCAGTATCTTATTGAAGGCGCGTTGGACAAACTTACACCGTCGTCTTACTCGTGGTGTGAATTATGTCCGGTTTAGTAATAATTTAATTTATCGCGTGCACACTTGACATAAATCGTATGAAATAATACATTATTTACCTATACCTATGCGTGCCGACAGGTTTAGTACGTCAGGGGTTGAAATTTATTACGTATTGCCGCACGGTCAACAGATTTTTATGTTGTTATTTATTTAAAACAATTTACAAATGTTCTGCGGTGAATCACGCGTGTAAATATCTGCGAGGCGGTTGTCACGAGGTTTTTTGGAGAGAGAAAAAGTGTGATCGAGTGGTATTTTCCGCGGTGAGTCGTACCGGATAATAATGGAAATTATGTCTCGAAATACCCGTTGATTCGACGGTTCGACGTTTGCCGAGACCGTCGGGTTCTCTCGTGGCAACACATCGGTCGACGATTTTGTCGGATATACATGTATAATATACGTATATATGTAAATACTAAGTACCCCTTTCATAAAATAAGGAACGGGTAAATACCAAGCTTTAGTAGTTTAGAATGCATTATTAGAGTGGAATCATACCTATAGAAAATGTTCAAGGTATTTTTTGTGATACGACATCTTCAAATATGGGAAGATTGCAAGGAGCGTGTGTTATTTTAGAACAAAAGCTTGGAAAGGATCTTCTATACTTACCTTGTAGGCACCATTTATTTGAAATTATTCTTAGAAGTATATTTGATAAAAATATAGCTCAATCTACTGGCCAAAATACACCTTTATTTGAAAAATTTTAGGTAAAACGGTTACAGATTAAGTCTAAGAATATATAACCAGGTAATGATGATAAATATGTAGCATTACAATTAAATTATGTAACAGAAGATATATTTAAATATTGTAATGCAAGAATAGCCGGAAATCAACCAAGAGAAGATTACCTCGAATTATTAAAATTATCAATTTTATTTTTGGGTGGTAAATCTTATTATGGTAAATCTATTTGAGCTCCTGGTGCCTTTCATCATGAACGATGGATGGCGAAAGCAATATATTACTTAAAAATATTTTTGTATCGAGAAGACTTTTTTTTAAAAGCAGACGAAAAAATTGGAGTTCGGGATGTTTGTATTTTTCATGTACGAGTTTATATTAAATTTTGGTTTTCTGAGACAAATTTTTGAATTTTTGTTCGGATAATTAGGTAGGTATATGAGTAAGGTCATATTAAATTTTCAGAACTTTTTGTCAAATATTTAAAATTATATTACATAAAAACTTTCAAACAATTTGGTAAATTAAAAGTTCTATATTTAAGTCAAAAGTGTTATAATTGTTCTGAAAATGTTGTCCAATATAAAAAAGTGTGTATTTGATATTGAATAAAATTTTCAAGTTTCTAGCTTCAATACTTTTTGATTTATGACTAAATACCTAAAATCTGAACAGTGAAAATCTCGTTAACGGCGGATTTTTACCGATTTTACCGTTTTTACTCAGTTTTTCGATCGTTATTCTTGATTACTGGAAAAACTATGGAGATTTTGGAAAAATGGCCTCTCTAAAGTACCATCTCAGTTCAATTTCGAATCTAAAAAGTTGCTGGACGAAACTTTTGGACAAGGATTTCTATACGAAAAAGTTTTTACAGAAAAAAAAATAAATAAAAAAAAAAATAAAAAAAAATAAACATCATTGTAAAACCATAAGATCCTTCGCTTCACTCAGAATCTAAAAATCAATGTAGAAATTGATTATAAGATATTTGTTTATAAAACAATCGATGAATTTATTTTTCCAAATTCAATAATTTTTTTTCTAGACGATTTGATATTTATTTGAACTAGTGTTTTAAATGGAGATCCTCGGTTTTGGAATACTAGTGAGGATTATCAAGATGCTATGAGAAAATTACAGACTTTAAAAGTGATTAATGATTGTGCCGAAAGAGCAGTTAAACTTATTGAAGATTCCAATTCTATTATAACCAAAAACGAGGAACAAAAACAATATCTTTTACAAATCGTAGCTGACTATCCAAAAAATCATCCTGATTCAAGAAAAAGTACTGTTATGGAAGGATAAAATAAAATAAAATAATGTAAAATAATAATTATAATATAAGAGAAATTTTAAATGTAATAATAAAATGAATAAATCGTAAAATAATGATAAAAATTGAATTTTCCCAAAAAAATGATTGATTTGTATATTTTATTGCTTTTCTTAGAAAATAATAAATTTACAAGACAATGTTTCACTATATTATATTTTTTAGGTATTGTTAGGATCTATAATTAAGAATCCATCAATTTTTACTCTAAGCGGAGTAGTTTTAACATAAACTTAAAAAAACTAAAAAATTACAAAATATTGTCTTTTGGGCAATTTTCAAACCCCTTGCGCCGTGTCATAGAATTGACTTACCATGGCCAAATTTCTTAGGCACTATTTTTATATGTTTCTTAAAAATATTGAGGGGCGTCCCGACAAAAATTTCTAATTTCAAATATAAGGACCACCCTAGTGTATATTATGTTCGTTTGTGGGGCTCACTTGACCGACGAAAATGCGGGCGTGTTAATAATGTGTTTACCGAAACATATTATATTTTATTCTCCGGAAAAACATTCAGAAACGCCGCCGTCTCGCCGAAATGTTGACGTGCATAAACAATTGCTTTATACCTACACCTCCACGTTCGAGTATGTACCTAACATTATAATCTCGTCTACCCTGATGTGTCTTCCACGTATTTCAGTTCTGCATCCCGAACGTCACGAATCGCCGATTTGCATGGACAAAAAAACTTGAGTGCGCAGTGTACAGCATACATACGTATTACGTACACCGTGCGAAATTTCAGTCCGCGAAATTCAATTTCGCAATCAATTTACAATATTTGGTATTCTGAGTGAAGCGAAGAATCTGTCAGTTTTACAATGATTTTTTTTCCGTAGACACTTTTTCAGAGTATGTTGTATATAGAATAGAAAAGAGAGCGTGGTAACCAATGTGAAAAATTCGTATTTATTTCGCCAAATAAAATTACGGCTTATTTTTATATTCTCAGTGAAACAATGATAGGTTTTATTGTATGTAATGTTAATTTTTCTCCTTTTGATTTTTTCTGTCAATTTTTTTCTAGAAGTATCTGCACCCAAATGTTATGTTCAACTTTTTTATAAATTAGTAATATTAAAATACCAACTTGATACTTTAAAGAGGTAATTTTTTTTTATTCTCAAAAGCTGTTTCAAGTGATTACAAAAATTATCAATTAATTGAGTAGAAATGGTAAAATAAATGACATTTACATGAAATATATTTTGGTTATTTAATAATTACTCTAAACATTAAAGTGCGAGGAAAACAAAATTGTTTGTCAAAATTAGTATATTTACATTTTCCAAAAAAGACCATCAGGGGATCTACCAATGAATAAAATTAAATTGACTTTTAGGTTTATATTGTATATAATATGACCATCAATATTTAGTTACATAACGTACAAAATTAGTAAACTGTATAATATAACCTATTTTATATTACTACTTTACATACCTATTATATACATGTATAAACTGAATTTGTGTATAACATATTTATAATCAAAATAGAATATGGAAAATAATAATAATGATAACAAAAGACATATCTTATTCAAAATTGCATCACTACAGATTATGCAGACCAAATATTATATTTTATCAGAATGTAAGTGTTTGACTTTAACACGTTTTTCGAGGAACTGAATTTCGTTAATTTCGTAGATACACGTTCCTTTAAAATAACATGTGTACCGAAAAAAGGTATTAAGTATGCACAATTCCGTTTAACATATTTTCCGATTTTTTTTTATAAATCGAATTTCAAATTCAATTTATGAAATAAAAAGTAAGCCATGCGTTTCTATATTGGATACCATGATGAAGATATCGAATAAAAGTTAAATTTGCATGATTAGATGAAGACTGGACGTACCCAACAAAACTCACTGTTAATTATACATTTCAATTGGAATTATTTCGAAATGGGATATTTTGTTAGAAATAACACTAAACAAATATCAAATTAATAAGTGATATCATTATTGTTATTGAGGTAATAAATAAACAAAAACGAGAAATAAAAGAAGATATATGTACTATTATTAGTTGTTTCAGGACGACTTCAGACAAGCTCAGTGACGCAAGGTAAATACAAATTAAACACTGATTATAAACTACCATTACTTGTTTGATTATTCTCGTTAAAAAAAAATGTTTTCCACAAAAATATATGTTAATTAGTGTTTTAAATCATGTTAAAAAAATTGACATGTATATAGACGATAAGTTAAGGTGAACAATGCAAGGATGGATCTAACTTAAAGAAACAGAGTGAGTAAAATTAAATGACGGGGATTTTACACAAAGATATATAAAGAGGCACGAGGTTAATACCTATTTAAATTGCAATAATACAACTCCGTTAAAAAAATGTGAGGGTCTCAAAACAACAGTTTTCGCTTTCCTTCAAATTATAGAACGTGGTACATTTGAAAGGTTATGTGGTCGAGTGGTCATAAATATAACAACAAACAACCGACATTTTATCACAACAACCTATGCATTACCTAAATATGCCGTGATAAATTTAAACATTTTATGTGACAATACTGAAGCACTCTATTTAGATTATTTAGAGCAAACAATTAGAATTTTTATACTCTTCCATTCCGGGTAAATTGAAGAATCTAATGATTTATTATTAGAACAGTTATTTGCAGATGCTTTTTCGGTTGTAGGCTTTGTCCAAAAATTGTTTTCAGACCTTGAGAATTATAAATCGTTTCCTCTGTGTTTAAAGATTTTCCCAATATTTGAGATATTGTAATTTTTTTTAATCCAATACACACCCACTGCCAATATCTTGTCTGCGAACCGAAGAATACCCGGCTATAGACTGGAGTACGGCCGGATTTTTTTTTTTTTTTTAACTCATTGTTTAAAATATATAAGCGGTGTGAAGAGTAGAGTAACGGAGTAATCGCAACTGACAGCATATCTTTGCGGGGTATCATATTCTATATGTTTACTTTTCACAAACGATTGGAAGAAGGGAAAAAACTTACTTGAGTATAGCAATTTCCAATATATATATATTATATTCTTTTTCGTCATTTTGCGTAATTAAGTTTTTTAATTGTGGATCATTTAAATGACCGGTTATTTATTATTATTGTTATTATTTTCATATCTCATTGAGTTTAATTCACACTGTTGTAATATTTTCTAAAAACGAACGGGGTGATCTACCATTGCAACTGTACCAAGACCATATTATTGTTTATTATACGAGTTAGTTTTACTATAAAATGGCGTTGAGTTTTTACAGTTTTTAAGGACAGAACGGGACGAGCAAATGCTTTCGACGATTTCAATACGCCTTCTTTTACGAGCGGACGTACATACAAACGGAGCTTTTATTGTACGTTCGAGCCATCGTCGTCATCAAAATCCCGAACAACTGCATCACACCAAACACCCTCGCCTCCGTGCGACGGTGATTTCGAGGCAATAATTAAAACGATAATCGATTTTTCCTTTTTCTCGTCTGCGCTACAAACGACTTCACGGCCCGATCGATTATAGACGACGACGGTAAAACGTTTACGATACAAGGCGAAAACAACAACACGCAATGTTATACGGAACGCACACCGATGTCGTTGTCGTTTTTCATTATTACACGCGGTCATTACACATACAGAGTTTTACGCAGTATATGCGGTAAATGTTTTCGTGGGTTGCATAGTTTGCAGGGGTTTAAGAAAACCACTTCTTTAAACTTTAAATATTCGTGTATCTTAAATTATTGGTACGACAGCAAATAATTCAAAAGTCAAAACTTCTAACGAACCAAAAAAATGATTCCCTTTCGTATGCGTAAGTAAATAACGGCCGCCGTTCAAAAAAACTAAGACTCGAAAAATCACAAAGATAAAAATAGTAAAAAAACATATTTTTTCCTATAAACAGTGTAGGTAGTTCTTTCAGTGTTTTAAATTTTAAATCGTATGTGAAAAAAATTCAAATTCATAAGCGCGGCGGGATCGCATAATTTTCATAAAAAAGGAAACAAAAAATAGCATTTAACCTACTTTTTGTGTGTATTTATTTAAATAAATAATTTTCTCTATTCTCAAAAGTTTACCTAATATTCGAGAAAAATGATCCAAAAGTTAAAAAAAAACACGATAAAATGGTCCATAAAAAAGATTTTCATAAAATCTATTATTGCTAAATAACAGTTACATAAACATGATCCCAAAAGAACTGCTGATAAAGACTTGAAATGTTTACCAAATATTGTAATATTACTTTTCATAGTAACATAACAAATGTTTAAAAAAAAATTTAGCTCCTTTTAGGACGCGTATAGAACTCTAGAATTGACTCGTATTCTGAACGATTAATTTCATAAAATTTTATATAAAACCTTATTAATAATGCATATAATCATAATCACGCGTATGCTCAATTAACAAAAGTGAAAAATTAAAAAAAAAAAAACGATTAATTCGGAATTTTTTTCGTTGAAATACCTCAAAGAGTTCTCTTTTGTATTATTATGTGTAATGAACAGTGGTCACCGTTGAAGAAAATATCGTACTTGGCACCATGGTGTATTTTTCTCTTCTCGGACAAGGTAATGGGGATGATTGTATTGAATTTTGAAGGAATAATAGATCATTTCTTAAGTTAAACGATTCTGAGCTAAGCTACAGTAAAACAATAAATATATTCAACTGTCGCGTTCAGCGCTTAGTAATAATAATAATAATAAGGATGCCTTCATGACAGGGAAGTAGGCTGCTCTAAATGCAGCACTACTGGTATAAAAATAATAATAATCAAAAAATAATAATATAATAAAATGTATTAAAAAATATTTCGTTAAATATATCGTTAAACACACGAGAAATTCTATTTTACCAAAAATTCAAAAAATGTTTTTCTATGCGTATCCAAAGTTTTATAATGGATGAATGGACCAATTTATTTTAATAAATATATAAAGTTAAAAATTGACAAGAAAATAGTCAATTTTGTAAAAATTGTGTAATAATTTACTTAAACACTTAATAAAAAATTATTTGTCAAGATTTTCAAACTTTTTTCAACATTGTGATTTTAGCATATGAGTATGATCTTATTAAATTTCTAAAACTTTTTTTCGAATATTAAATATGTTATGGGAAATAAATTTTAAAATTATATTTGCACAAGGTGCAGTTCTCTCCCCTCTCCTCTTTGCCCTCTTTGTTAATTCTGCTCCTTCTGTTCTTCGTCATGCCAAACTCCTCATGTTTGCTGATGATATTAAGCTGTATCTCCGCATAAATTCTATTCGTGATTGCAATCTTCTCCAACAAGATCTCAACAATTTAGTGTCGTGGGGTGAGTCTCTTGGTCTCTCCCTGAACATATCAAAATGTTCGGTGTTTTCTTTTTACCGCTCACAATCCCATTTTAATTTCCCCTACGTCATTCATAACATTCCTATTAAACCTCCCAGTGATTCTATTCACGACCTAGGTTTTACGTTTACTCGTGACCTTTCCCCTACCAAACACATTGAAGTCATTTGTTGCAAAGCACTCAAGATACTTGGCTTTGTCCTGCGTTCCTCCTCCGAATTCCAGCTTGCACTACCCCTCAAAGCCTTATACTGTGCTCTGGTCCGTCCTTTGCTAGAATATGGCTCCGTTCTCTGGGACCCCTCTACCGCTTGTGCTAGCGCTTCCATTGAGCGTGTGCAGCGGAAATTCCTCCGAATTGCAGCCTACAGGCTTAATATACCTCACCCTCCTCATGATTATTCACCTGTCCTTCGTGTCCTTAATATATATTCGTTAGCTGACCGTCGTCATGTGGCTAATCTCTCTTTTCTTTCCAATCTTCTTTCGTCAAAAATTGATTCTCCTTTTCTCTTATCCCTAATTAATTTTCGAGTCCCATCCCTCACCACTCGCAACTCTATCCCTTTTTACATTCCTCGCTCATCATCTGAATACTATAAAAACTCTCCTATTATACGTCTTTTGCGAACAGCTAATAATGATCTTTCTTTTACTCGCTAGTTGTTTTTTTTAATTATGTTTTCTCTTATATATGTTTATATATTATTATATTCTATCCATTTCATGTTATTTTGGGCTTGCCCGTTAATTATTATAAATAAAATAAAAATAAAAAATTTCGAGTCCAAAAGTTGCCAAATTTTTTCCTCGGAACTTTAAAAAAAAAAAAGGAAATACCCCAATGGTGAAATTTCAAATTTTTAGAAAAATTATTTTTTGAGTTATGACTAAATAACTAAAATCGATTTAGTGAAAATGTCGCTTCGCTCGGAATCTAAAACTAAAAAGACTTGGAAAAATCACGAAACAAAAACCACTAAAGAAAAATATTGCTTTTGATAAAAAACATTCGTTATATTATACAAGTGCTATGGACTGCGTATGAAATTCAAATCCATACGTTTCGTGCAGCAGACTCATTATGTGTTCGGTTTCGTGTGCTGCGAACGTTTCATAATTACGGGCGCTCGCGATGCTCGCGCGAACAATCACGTCCTGAACGAAACTCGGGTGTGCGGCGGCTCGGTGTATAGATGGATAACCGTCGAAATCGCTGAGGGACTAGAATATTATTGTAACACTATCGTTCTTTCTGCAGTCACCCACGTCGATGCGTTTCCGTTTGTCGTGAAACATCAAGTTTACCAGCGTCGAGCTGTCATTTACGCGTGTACACGACGACGGTGCGCACACGCGCGCGTCGCGAACAATAATACTTCGACGCTCGTTTAGCGGCGAACAAAATGCGAACGCGTCGAATTTGGAGAAGACAAAAAAAAATAAATAAATAATAATAATAATTTTAAAAAAGCAATATACCGAAGAGGACGAGCGGCTGCGACACCAACACGTCACGGCGGCGGCGGCGGTGCACACGATCTAATAAATCGTGACGATCGTAACGCCTACGAGGCCTCGGGACTATTTGTTTGTTTATTTTCATTTCTAATTTTAAAACAACAGCGAGCGCGAGTGCGCGAGATGTCTAATAAACGTTTCGCACTGTCGTCCGCCACGTCACGGATTCATTCCCCCCCGCACGTAGACTGCGGCGGCTCGCAGACGATGTAAAACGCGTTTTATTCGTGTGAGTTCCGAGTGTCGACGACGTCGGTTTTCTTTCGACCGTAACCGGACGGCGGGACGAAACTATACCGCGTTATGCCGTCCACTCTGCGTGAGAATCGCTGACCCACCCGACGAAAAGTATCGCTAAACTCGTCACGACCGACGAGCGGCCGCAGCTTTTGACGGATCACACGGTGACGACTACGATCCGTATGCGGGTAGTTAAAAGTCATCGCGAGATCGTATTATTGACAGACGATTGATGTGACTTATTATGGTCCCTTGAACAAAATATTCCATTTTTTCCCCGTCCTCGCAATGACTTACTAACATTGTTGTTATTGAGAAATAAAATGACGTATTTTCACACTGCACGAACAAGAGATGCTTTTATAATATTATGAATGTCATTTTCATAAAAGCCGGTGAAAATGGACCTGATAGAGTTTTGGTATGAAACGGAAAAAACTTCACACTATGTATTAAGCAGAAAATGCACCTGCCACCTGCGTGCGCTCCGCGAATTTCAAAAATTCGTTGATTACTTTAATCAACTTGTTCGTTTTCAGTTCATTGTCGACCGACAACTATGCGAATATACGTTCATTGTACGCACTCGCAGCTCATTTTATCACGGCCTAAAACACATGCCGAAAACCAAGCGGGGTAATTCTTGCTGCTGATGCATAATACGTTAACCTAATCTAACCTAATAATGATGGTCGTTAAACTTCGTACGAAATCAAAACGCTTAATTTTAGCCCACATAACTCCAAACGCAATGGAATTTTTCATTGACCAACTCACCATAAACACGATTGCCAAACGATCAAAATATTTTATTTCGTTTTTTAAATTGCTTTTTTGTACTAGCAGGAATAGACACGAATACTATAATTGATTGAATAACAGATAGTTCTATAATCAATGGTACTACTGTATACGTATGTGTCAAATCTGACTACTCTATAAACTTTCTGAACAGCCAAATATTGCAATCAAGATTTAATATTATAATATCGACAACCCTCGGTCTCCATAAATTACTTTAAAAATTAATATCTCTAACTTTCCTTGTTAAAAAAAAAAAAAAAAACTTTAATTTATCTGACGGATATTAATGGTTCTCACTTAAGTCACGTCATCTGTCCATGTGGACGATCATGTCGTTTAAAATAGAATCACGGAACATCTAAACGACACAGATGTAGGATATCAAACCTTAATCTCTTGTCATTTGTGCCCTTATTGACTATTGAGTACCTATAAAGCTGCACAGAAATAGGGAACCTTCATCGCTCTATAGCTCTGTGCAGCGCCGATGTTAACGTGACTTTGGCCGAAATAGGTCAACCAGACAGTCTTGTCATGAACATTATTATTATTATTATTATTATTATTACTATTATTATTAAATGCAAACGTTCATTATCTCCATTTCATGTGAATCTCAGACTCAGCCAGAATAATAACATAGAGATTTACAATACTTCCACTGTAGAACATATCACAATATTCGTCGAAGAAGCCTTATCAAATCGATCGAGACCCGTCGCAACGTTATAACTATTAAGATTATGGTCATGATCGTTATTATTACAAACCACGAGCTAGACGTGGAGAATATCCCCATTCAGACGAAATGAACAATAGACCGGCCGTATTACCCCAGCTAAATGCACACTATGGCGTCATATTGATACACGGCCAACTCAAAGAGTATCTTGTTTACAAGCCACTTCACGACAAAGGTTCTTAGATTTATTTAAAGCAACATTCATGCATAAAAAAAACGAAAAAATCATTTTTCTATCAAATAGATCCTTTTCTTAATCTTCTTGAAATATATAGTTATCTAAAGTTCTAGATCAAAGCTAATTTTCGACCTAGACATTGAGCGACTTCTTTTTGTCGTTAATTATATTCTAATTTTACTTGACCAATTTTTAAAATTATTTACGATTTTCATTTTGACGAATTGTTCGATTACATTTGTTTTTGATTAATTTTTGATTTATATCCGTTAATAATTAATTTCAATGTCTTTTTCCCTCTTCATTATTCTTTATTTTTATTTTTTTCGTTGACTATCTGAATTAATTTAAATAATTGTAATGGCAAGTTGTTAATACAAAACTACCATAACAAGAAGAAAAATCCTATTAATTTATTTGTTGTGAAATACACCTCTGGTGGATATAAAATTGTGCTGTTGGTGAGTAATAAGCATAACAAACAAATAACAGCTATAAAAGCAGTATAGAAAACGAAAATCTAATAAAGTGAAAGGTCTGCTTTGCCCATACACCGATTTGTTTTGATAATTTCTTGAACAGTTAGTGAAACAGAGACGTAAAATAGAGTATTATTGCAAGTGGAACGAGCAGGTTCCTTAAGTTTAATAAAAACAACACAAAAGGGCCAATATGATACCGGAGGTGACCTTTTCGAGGAAGAAAAAAAAGCACTGAGGACTAGAGAATACCAACAGCCGGCCAGATATATACATTTTTTTTACAATTATACACATTATTTAGAGAGATCTTCTCTATTATGAAAATTGACCATGTGAACACATTCAAAATGAAAATATTATCTGATGATATGAAAATAATTAATAATTATCATCCGTAATAATTGTGGATTATGGTTCAGCAAAAAACAGAATCGTCAAAACGTATATTACAGCGTGTATTACGAGTGGGTCATGTAAATCATCGGTCAAAAACTAATAATCAGATAAAAAAATAAAAAAGTTGCATTATCAAAAAATAAATTTGTATGATATTGTAACGATTGCAATGACTAACTCATCATTTATATCGCGCTCAGATAAATATGCTTAGGTAAACAGAACACAGGGACGTGTAGAGTACGAATACTGAACGGAATATATGAGTGACCAGTCGAGTTTTAACATTAACGTAAAAGAGTAGCATTTTTATCATCAACGTAGAGACAAGTAATATTTGTCTCTACATAAATTAATTAATCGTTTCACACTTAATTTCTACAGGTGAAATAACCCACCTTAGATAAGTGTTTAAATAAATATATTTTTATAAAGTTGCTCGTTTCACTCGTACTCCGCTACACCTGTGGTCTACATACACTACCCTCAAGAACAGGGTTACTCAGGTGATAGTGTTAATTGTATCTTTACCTTTTATACTCATTTTATAAAGTTTATAATATATTCGTTGCACCTTTAATACACTAGGTACGTGTTAGTTTTTTTGAACGCAGGTCATAAGTTTCTTGGACCTGTAAAATATAACTAGGAAAACTTTATTTATATATTATTTCAACGACCCGGTTCTCAAGACCGGTTAGTGTAGTAGGAATTAGCCAACCGACTGCTCCTTAAGTGGATAGAATAATATATAGATATCGACAGCCCCTTCATTCGAATTCAATCGAATAGAGCGAGGGAGGTGTGTTGCAATTTGGTGGAGGCGCCGGGTAAATTGTCCCCAAAATCTGTTCATAATTACTAGCACAATACTGACCCCTGTTTTCTGAAGGAGGTTAATGTTTTATGGTTAATATTATAGTACTTGATAAATTTTTTTTCAAGCAAATGTTCAAATATTACCTCAAAAGAATAGGTAATAATCAAACTATTTATATTTCGCAACGTACTTGGTCAATTTTATATTTGGATAGGTTTAAATAGGTCAAAAATTTATGTCCAACAGAATTTAAAGAATTATTTAAAACTGTTACATACACGCAAGTCGCGGAAGCTTTTTCAAATTATGTCGAAACCAATTTTCTTTAAACCAGAGTTTTATAATGGCGAACCTGAAGAATGTATCAACGATTTTTTTGAGAACTATAATTTAATATCCGTTGCTAATGAGTGGGCTGACGATAAAAAAGCTATGTATCTACCTATTTATCTAAAAAAAAGCGCGAGAGCATTTTATCAAAATTTTATTATTAATAATCCTACACCATCGTGGATTCAATTAGAGACAGCACTAAAAGAACATTTTGTTTCACCGGGTAGAACTAGAATGTTAAAAGCTAAATTAGCAAATAGAAAATTAAAATCAACAGAAACCGTTTCGCAATTTTTAGCAGATTTTCAATTATTGGCCCGTAAGGCAAACCCAAATATGACAGAGTCCGAAAAAATTGATTTAATTTTGGAAGCTCTCCCACCTGATTTCTATAACCCGATTGCATTAATGAATAACAATACACTGTTAGATTTACAAAATAATTTACGAAAAGTAGAATCGGCAAAAGCAACTGCAAATGAACGAAATAATATACATAACTATGATGCTCTTAAAGCAGAAATAGAGTCTTTAAATCAAAAACTGGTAGAACAAAATGCTTTTGTGGCAAATCAATTATCATACAATAATAATGGAAATATCAATAGAAATCAAAATAATTATAAAAGATATAATAATAATAATAATAATTACGATAATACGAGTTATAATAATAATGGTAATTTTAATAATTACGGAGGAAGAAATTTTAATAATGCGCAGAATAAGTCTAATAAAAATAATTATAACCATGCAAATTCAAATTTTAATAAAGGACAAAACTTTAATAATAGAAACTTCATGATTAATCAAAATCATAAGGCAGGTTATAGAAATGGTAATAATATAAAAAATCTTAGTACTAATAGATATTCTAGTTTTCAATATGAAAACAATAGAACATTTAACAAACCACAATATCAAAATTTTGACGATAAGAAATTTAATTATTCAAAACCAAACTCTTACCCAAATAATCAAATAAATATCCCCAATCAATTCAATAATTTATCTGAAGATATGAGTCCAGGTCGCTCAAATCAATATTATAATCCAAATAAAACACGATTTAATAATCAAAAAAACGCGTGAGTCATGAGGTAGATATTAGGTCGCCTCTTGACATTCCAATAGAAAATCCTAATTTAAATTCAATCATACAAAATTCAAATAAATCAAATAGTGAACGAATTTCCAGTTGTACTGAAACTATTGATGAAGTACTAACTTCAGGCATTAGATTAGAGATATACACATATACACATACATATGTACATATATACACATATATACACATAAATAATAAAGAAACTACTTTCATATTAGATTCTGGTGCGACTATTTCTGTCATAAATAGTGAACAAATAAAACCAACAACTTCTTTAATTGAAACAAAAAATGTTAAAGTTCAAACAGCTAATGGTTCAACTCTAAAGGTAGAGGGTAAAATAGATATTGATATAGTTTTTCATAATTTAACTTTCCCAATACAATTTTTCTTAGTATCAAATCTTGCCGGACCGCCATTATTAGGCACCGATTTTTTAAGTAAATATCGCGTACAAATAGATTTTTTTAATAATTCTATTACAATGTATAAAAATATAAATGATAAAGTTATTTTTGATTTTAAATCAAAACTTTTTTCTAATGAGTGTAATTTCACTAATAAGCAGTGTGAAGGAGAAAGTAAAATTGTAAAATTAGATAAAAATAATACCGATGTTAATTTTCAAAATAATTACGAAAACTTAAACGAATTTGACGAAAATATTTCATTACTAAATAAATTAATCGCAAAAACGAACGATTCTGACATAAAAAAAATAAATTGTGATAAATTAAATAAAGAAAATATCTTTGAAACAAATAATGTATCTTTGGAATCATCTAAGTTAAATAGTGCAAAAATAAACGAGCAAGATAATTTATCGGAAAATCAAATAACGTCAATAGCTTCAAAATTCGTAAAATTAGAAAACGTACCAGACGATGGTTATTGTGGTATCCATAGTTTAGTTAAAATACTACGTAATGAACAAATCGACATATCTTTTAACCAAATTAAAGATCTTTTAAAAATAACCGACTTCAAACAACCAATATGGTTAGAAACTGAAGACTTAGCGGCCGTAGTAAACCATTTTAATTTCAATTTAATCATATTACAAGAAACTAAATCAAATGATGATAATATTTACACAGCGTTAGCATTTTACAAACCGAGACGAAAATTTTTATGTGTTTTTTATAATTTAAATCACTGGACACCTGGTGTCTCTTCAAATAAAGATAAAAATATTATTTCACACGCTGTCGTAGTAAATGAGTTTCCCACCTTAAAATCACGACACAGCATTTTACAATCTCGCTATAAAATTGGAGATAGACTAAGTGGAAAAAACTATGCCAACGTGAGAATCGACAGTGAAACACAATTGCAACGTCCACAAATTAATACGCAGAAATTAGATCATATTTTGCCGGACACTAAAATATTAAATTTTGATATTAACCCAGAACTAACAAATGAGCAACATAATAAACTAAAAACTTTGTTAAAAAAATACGTTAGTATATTTTCGCAATCTAAGTGGGATTTAGGTGAAGTAGACACAGAACCTATAGAAATAAAATTATCAGATAACACTCCAGTAAATTTACGTAATTTCAAATTAAGCACTTTAGAAAATAAAGAAATCGAAAAACAAACTAAAGAATTATTAGAAGCCGGTATAATCGAACATTCTTTAAGTCCTTATTCCTCTCCTGTATTTCTTGTACCAAAAGGTCAATCACAAGGCACAACAAATAAAACCGCTTTAGAATATAGAATGGTTCTAGACTATAGACGCGTAAATGAAAAAACGCATAAGGAAGCGTTTCCTTTACCTATTATACAAAACATTTATGACACACTAGCCGGAAATAATTATTTTTCTTGTCTTGACGCTATGGCAGGGTTCCATCAATTAAAATTACATGATAATTCTAAAGAAATCACTAGTTTTTCAACTTCAACTGGACATTATCAGTTTACACGTCTCCCTTTCGGTCTTACGAATGCACCACAAAAATTTCAAAAGGTCATGAATAAAATTATGGCAGGGTTAAGTTATAGAATAAATTGTTGTTATTTAGATGATTGTATTTGTTTCGGAAAAACTTTCAATGAACATTTAAATTCACTTGAAATAACTTTTGATCGACTAAAAAAGTATAACTTAAAATTAAAAATTTCTAAATGCAAATTTGGTTACACACAATTAAAAGTCTTAGGAAATATTATTGATAGGCAGGGGATAAGACCAACCGAAGAAGGTCTTTTAGCTATTAGAAATTTTCCGTCTCCTAACACAATAAAACAACTTCGAAGTTTTTTAGGTTTAGCAAATTACTTTCGTAGATTTATTCCTAATTTCAGTAGATTAGCACACCCTCTTACAGAACTAACTAAAGGTAAATTTAAAACGAAAAAATCACCAATAAATTGGACCGAAATACATGAAACCGCGTTTAATGATTTAAAAAATAAACTTACTAATAAACCAGTATTAGCTCACTTTGATGACAATGCAGAAATAATCCTAGTGACCGATGGTTCGAAAAAAGGTTTAGGTGTAATTTTACAACAAAAAAATGAAAATAACGAAATACATCCCGTCTCTTATGCTTCTAAAAAATTAAACGTCGCACAAAATAATTACTCTTCTCTAGAATTAGAAATGGCAGCTCTATATTTTGGATGCACTCATTTTAGACAATATCTACATGGTAGACATTTTACTGTTTGGACAGACCATAAAAATCTTATACAGCTACAAACACTTAAGTCGGAATCAGCAATTTTAAATAGATTAAGAACTAAATTAATAGGTTTTGATTTCAAAATAATTTATAAAAAAGGTATATTTAATCAGGCGGCAGATTTTTTGTCACGATATCCAATTGGTTTTACTAAATTGTCAAAAACAAATTACAAAAGTGATTCCGAACCAACAGTAAATACATTAAACAATAAACGAAAATTTAATAACACTACTAATTATAACGATTTTATTCAAAAAAATTTAAATGGTAATATCTTAAATTGTAATTTAGTAGAACCAGTTAATATAAAAATTATGCAAGTAAAAGATAACTACTTAAAAAATATAATAACTGCTATTGAAAATCCTGATATTTCTGATGCTAAATGGCAAAATAAAGCTAAGGCATATTTTATTAACAATGATAATGGCTTATTATACTACAAAGAAAAAATAAAGGGTAAACCAAAACCAGTTTTAGCGATTCCAGAATCACTTATTACCGCAGTCATACAAAATTTCCATGATAACAAAATGACAGGAGCTCATTTAGGTGTACATAAAGTTTATAATAAAATAAGATCTCTATATTATTGGCCATTAATGCATAAACATATTAAATCATACGTAACTTCGTGCTTAATTTGTCAAAAACGTAAACCAGACAAATCTCTTCAAGTAGGAAAAATGCAAACATACCCTATAGAACATGGGACTCCTTTTTCGGATATAACAATCGATTATATTGGCCCATTGATGATGTCGAGAGGTTTTAAATATATACTAGTAGCCACTTGTAGGATAACTAAATATTGTGTCGCGAAAGCATGTAGAAACGCCGATGCAAAATCTACGACAAAATTCTTATTAGATTTAATTTTAGCATATGGAGCAATGAAAATTGTTAGGTCGGACAATGGTACTCATTTTACAGCTAAAGTAATTGCCGACATTTTAACGGCTCTGAATATAAAAAAAACGGAAGGTATTGCCTACAAACCAACGAGTCAAGGTAATGTTGAAAAACAAAATCAAATAATTTCCGATATGATAGCGCCTTATATTACGGAAGATAATGGAAAATGGTCTGATATACTACCAATAGTTTTACATGCGTATAATACAGCAATACATTTTTCAACCGGATACTCTCCATTTTATTTACTTCATGGTTACGAACCAAACTCAATTTTTGACATTGCTTTAATTCCAAATACATGCGATCACTCAGTTATTCATGAACTGCAAAATTTACAAAAAGTCCGTAATACTATACCTGATATATTAAAACAAGCATTCGAAAATCAAAAAAAATATAAAGACAAAAATAAATATGAAATAGAGTTTAAAGTAGGAGAAAAGGTCTTAGTAAAAGTACCCGTCCGCAAAAACAAATTTTCTAACAGATACGAAGGACCATACACAATAATTAAAAAATTAAATCCTAATGCTTATTTAATAGAACTTCCAAAGAATGGGGAATTAAAAAATGTCCCTATACATATCGAACACATAAAAAAGTTTCACCAAACAAATAATATTTATTACTATTCTTAAGAATATTCTATTAATCTCAAATTTATATAATATATTAAAAATATAAACTGTGCAAAAAAAAACAAAACAGAATTATAGCGAAAATATACGAATTAAAAACTAAAATTATAATAGTCAACAGTTTTCCAGAATTTAATTCAAAATGACGCAAAATATACCGCTGACAAGATTTTTTTTTAATTTTATTTACTCTTATGGGAAAATCATGGACTCAATATCAGCATAAATTTAACTAGGTATATATTAACTTAATTATCTGGTATTCATACATAATATGTAAGTCATAAAGGTGTTATTGCCTTCGACTCATGGGGTTGTATTGTGCTATTAGTTAATACTCTTATTAAAATAACTAGATATATTAAATTAATTCTAATATAATAAGAAAAAAAATATCCCGAGTATCCACTTCAATAACTAAGTATATAATTTCGATTTCTAAATTACAATCATTTTTTTGTAATAAGAGCAATGTTTTAGTGTGTGCCACTGGAGTTTTTACGTTGACATTGCAAGAATTTTACAATGAACTATCTCGCAATTAATTTTAAAAAAAAAATGGTTACAATACGGTTATGGATTATTATTATAGAAAATGATGTTATTTAGAGGTTAACGATATCAAATTATATTAATTTGTAAAATTTGTTTTATGATTATTTGATTATTTATTTGATGTTTAAATTCTAGAAAGAGACTTTGTGAGTCTGCATTAACTTTGTGTCCACATTGACCCCCCTAGAACAATTTCAAATAAATTTGTAAATGCATAAAATTGTAGAAAAAAAATGTATATGTTATTGATTAGATATGATAATTGTATGTTGGATGTTTATATTCTAGAAAGAGACTTTGTGAGTCTACATTAACTTTGTGTCCACATTGACCCCCCTAGAATGAATGTCATGAATATAATTATTGTGAGGATTCGAATGATATATTTTTTTGTTTGACATAATTAAAATTTTATACATTTACAATGATGGATAAATTATTTTAATTAATATTATTTGGTTCCAAATATGTGTACAATAACACACTAGGAAAAATTAAATTTTTTATGAGCTGATACTTATTATAGTACAAAAGCCATTGTAGAAAAATAGAGCATAGTTAATAAGCCTATTTATTTTATATTAGAATGTTTATAATCATATTAACTCAATATAAACTGTATATTCTCGATTCAATTATTAAGAATGAATAATGAGACATCGAATAATTTATTTATTTTTCATCATTAAATAAAATAATAAACCGAGTTAATTTATTGAAGCTACTACTTTATTAAGTAAATAATATCATAGTGGCTATAAAACTAAGAAATTTTAAATCAATACAATTTAGTGGCACATATGAAACTTGCTAGCTTGTAATAAATAATTAAAATACACTTTATAAAATATGTTTTTCTTTTCAAAAACGAGCAATTTTAGGAAAAATATTATATTTATACGATTTTAAAATAAAAAAATATATTTTTTGAAACAGCTATTTTAATAGCTACATTGTATTAATAATTTTATTTATATTTGTATTGTACCACATGAACATTTTTTTTTTACTAACATATAGTTTTAATCCTGAAATCATTGTGAACCTGAGTAACTATTGTTTAGACTATTGTATAACCCAAATCTAATAGACAATTTTAAAGGCATGTCAATTTTATCTCCAAAACATTGTAAACATATTCAATTTTTGGCAACGTTTTTCATTGAGTATGTAAACGTTTATGAACAATTTACTTTTTATTATGTATAATGATTTTGTAAATGTATAATGTATGTACATAGTTATGGTGTACTATGTTATTGCACATTATCTTGTTCATTCATTGATTATATTGATATATTAGGGAAATAAAAATTTAAAGACATGTCTAATAAATTTAATAAAAGTAATTGAAATAATTAAACCTCATATATAATTCAAATGATATACCCTGAGAAATTAAAGAGGGATGTTCCGACCAGGACATTATCATCCGAGAAGAACGGAATAGATGTCCAACGTCGAAATCAAACAAAGGTTATATCATTTGTTTACTAACACACATTTGTTTTCAGGTTTTTTTTTTCATTTTTTTTAGTAAATCTGAGGGCAGATTTTAAATGGCAAAGGGGGTAATTGTAACGATTGCAATGACTAACTCATCATTTATATCGCGCTCAGATAAATATGCTTAGGTAAACAGAACACAGGGACGTGTAGAGTACGAATACTGAACGGAATATATGAGTGACCAGTCGAGTTTTAACATCAACGGAAACGAGTCGAGTTTTAACATTAACGTAAAAGAGTAGCATTTTTATCATCAACGTAGAGACAAGTAATATTTGTCTCTACATAAATTAATTAATCGTTTCACACTTAATTTCTACAGGTGAAATAACCCACCTTAGATAAGTGTTTAAATAAATATATTTTTATAAAGTTGCTCGTTTCACTCGTACTCCGCTACACCTGTGGTCTACATACACTACCCTCAAGAACAGGGTTACTCAGGTGATAGTGTTAATTGTATCTTTACCTTTTATACTCATTTTATAAAGTTTATAATATATTCGTTGCACCTTTAATACACTAGGTACGTGTTAGTTTTTTTGAACGCAGGTCATAAGTTTCTTGGACCTGTAAAATATAACTAGGAAAACTTTATTTATATATTATTTCAACGACCCGGTTCTCAAGACCGGTTAGTGTAGTAGGAATTAGCCAACCGACTGCTCCTTAAGTGGATAGAATAATATATAGATATCGACAGCCCCTTCATTCGAATTCAATCGAATAGAGCGAGGGAGGTGTGTTGCAATATATATATACGTATAACTTCAAAAGACACGATAGGCATATTAAATTTATTTTTTGATAGTGCAACTTTTTTATAGTTTATATATATATCTAGTGATTAAACCCAATATAATACATGTATTTAATTATGCTGAATAAATGGAAAAATATTTCTAAAAAATTATTCACTTTCATAATGTTTTGTTATGAAAAGTAGTAGTCATTTAAAATTAAATGTTTAAATATTTTTGGTATAGTAATAATGCTATTAGAACAGTTTTTTTTTTTTAATTTGTTCATCAAACTAAATTCAAATGTATACATTATACAAAATTAAATCTCAATGTAAAAAACCTAGTGAAACACTATATATAAAAATCTGAAAATCTATATATGCTTTTTCTACAGAATTTTTTAATAGGGTCATATAACGTGCTCCGACAAAGGATATAGTCGCGTTCTTATTGCTAGAACTAAAGAGTGTTAAATTTCAGTATTGTCGGTGTTCATAAAAAAAAAAAAAGTTTATCATGAAAAAAAAATTATTAATAGTACCTAACTAAAGAAGTTGAAACAAAACAACTCGCTTGCACGGCCAACTACTGATATTATTCGTATCATTGATTTTATCTTAGTATTGTATACTTTTATTGTTCAGCAGTGCCCCAAAACAAAAAATTTCGTAATGAAGTACTCACGACCCACCTACCGAGGATTATATACAGCGCTTTCACGAAACATTTCAGAACCAAGGTAAAGAACATAGACATGTTTTGTAGTTAGTCTCACGGATTTTCACGAGGGGAAAAAAAATATAATAAATCCATTAGTAGAGATACGAATGTCAAAATCGGCATGACGAGCTCTTTCATTAGCAATAACGATTTGATTTATAAATATGCTTAGGTACTTATATATAATTATTAAGGACTCACTGTTAATAAATTAATCAGTCACGCAATTCGAGTGGTAACAGAAGTTCAGTCCAAGATTTTTAAAATAATTAATATACAGGTGAATTTAGAAAAACTAGTTATTACTATAATTTTAAGTCAACTAAAAGAGCGATTTGCAAATTTATGTTGTCAAATGTGAATTGTTTAACAGTTTTAACAATGGACCAGACGAGTAGAGTGAGCGAATTTTTAAAAGTATGGACTAAAAAGTTAAATAATTGGGACGGTGATTATTTTTCTCTGCTCTAGAAAATATTAAAATGACGTTCATGAAATTAAATAAATAAATTCATGACCACTCTTCAAGTAAATATAGGACAAGTGTTTAACGTATAAATGATATGCAAACGTTTATGAAAAAAAAAACTAGGACAAAGGCTCACATTTTTTGGATTAAACTCGTCACACACTGTTTTACGCTGACTATATTAGTTCCGATGAAACTGTTTATTTATTTCCTTTTATTTACTTCGATATACAAATCAAATATCGTAAACATAGTAGTATTGCGTACAAAAACAAAAACTACCGCGACTCCAAAGTAAAATAATTAATTTTTCCGGTGTTTTAGGAACATATATTTTATTTTATTTTTGTTATATAAATATACTCGTACTTTTTTTTTATTAAGCGTGAAAAGCATTACACGAAAACATGACAACAGAATTTAATTCCTTAAAAGCGTGGCGCTGAAATATCAGAGTGACAAAATATTATAATAAAAACTTAATTTATAATACGATAAATTGGACATTTTTAATATGTTTTTTTTATTTGTTTAAAAGGTAAGAGGTTTAATACCCTTTTTTGTTAAGGTAAATGTGTGCGGTCTTACTGGCCGTAAATTTTAACTAAGTGTGCAGGTTTTGGGTTATGAATGTATGACGTATGCGCCACCGCCGTTCATTGTGATTCATTACATTGTAATCTGACGTTATTTCTATGAGACTTATTGCTCGGACGTACGTTTTTTTAAATTTATTTTGCCGCTGTTATTACATCTCAAAGTTCTCACTCAATTACACCGAGTCTACCGACCCCGGAACTCTCGTACTTAGGACACGGTTAAAATATAAAATTACTAAAAAGTAAAATCTTCAAGATCGGATTGAGTTATTTAATATTTTTATTAATAATACACACAGGTCGTGGACAATGTTAGATTATTTTTGAAACCTACGAACCTATTTCCGACCAATCGAATCTCTCAACAGCACTTTCTGCAACGTATCGTATCAAACGTGTTCTCTGAGCACACTTTGAGAATGATTTTAGAATTTCTAATTAAAATAAGTATGATTTAATCACCAATGGAACTTTGAAAGCCTTATCGTCCAATACGTATTTGCAAAACCGAGTACATGAGTAATATCGTCTTCTAAAACCTCTATTTTCAATCGATTTAAAAGGTTCCGTTTTCGGCGCCGTCATCACGTAGCGGCGTGACGCTGGGCTCTGAAAACGGCATAAAAACTGAGAGCCACTTCAAAGCACGAGTAACGAGGGACGAAAGAACTCGTTTTCTAGTTTTGCATTGAAACTGACACACGCGTGAGGAGGGGGGAGCAGACGCTGTGTAAGAAGGTGGAGGAGGATGAATTTTGTGGTGGTGGACGTCGACGGTCGTGGCCAGTGAAGTGTATGGGCTAGGCGCGAGACGAACGTGAGACGTGGCCGGACCGACTGTCGCGAGAGGAGGGAGGAGGAAAAAGGTCACACGGAGCACGCTGATAGTAATAATAATAATAATAATAATAATAATAATAACAATGAAAATGATAACAACGACATTATCGTCGCCGGCGGTCTCGGCCGCGGTTGACGACCCTACGAGGGGTAAGTCTAATTGACTGAACTGAATGGATTGAATGGACTGAATGGACGAGCTCCAGTACTGCCAGTAGTAAAATAAACATTCCCAAATCAAAACGCTGTTATCCATCATAGTCGCTGTTATCAAAATGAGATTTTTCATTTATATATGTTTAAATATGTAGTTTTTTTTTTCCATTTTCCATTTTTATCTTTTCACTTCAGTTTGGACTCGGCTTAACACGAGATTGTCCAACTCGCCGCTCGTGACATTTTTAATAGATTTGTAATTTGATTTGATTTGATTTGAGAATGTTTTGATTTGGGAATGTTACAGTACTGGAACTCGTCCATTCAGTCCATTCAATTCATTCGGTTCAGTCAATTAGACTTACCCCCTACGAGCGCTCACCTCTCTGCCAGAATATGGCGTGGTTGAAATAGTGGCCGATGGACCGGGCGTCCATGAGCGCGATGAGCAGCAGGTACAGGCCCATGCAGAAGTCCGCGGTGGCCAGGTTGCACATGAGGAACTTGGGCACGGTCAGCCGGAACCGGCTGCTGAGTAGCACGAACAGCACGGCCATGTTGCCGAGCAGCGCGGCCACGGCCACGATCCACACGGCCACGCGCAGCGTCCAGTTGCCCATCAGGTCCTCGCACGGGTTGAACGCGTCCGGCGCCGGGTAGCACCGCACGTCCCGGTAGTTCTTGGACACGTTGCCGCACACCACGTCCACCCGGGTGCCCACCGTCACGTCTGCGCGTTAGAAAAAAAAAAAGAAAAATTACGTTCCGTGACGAACACGAAGACCTAGATAATTTTGAAAACCGTCCAACAATGTCGTGTCCAAAATGTCCGACGGATAAAATAGAACGGGATATCGGAAACAAGAATAAAAGTTCCGAGAAAGTTTCGCACTGTCTGCGGGTAAACTTGGCAGCTCTGAATTTTAAATTTTGACCGTCTACTAGCTATGACTAGGTGCAACAAAATTTTGAAAGATCTCCAACAAACTACCCGGCAAAATTTGTCGGTCGTTGATTATCGCACTGCCAAGTCGACGGGGTCGCCGTCGTCGACTTCGGACGGACGGTCAGGCGTGAGCAGTTAGATCGGGGAGGGGGGGACAGGACGAGGTCGTACAATATTACTCTGTAATAGGTATTCGGCTCGTACAATACTGCCGATGGACCGATCAGTATGAGCTCGATGTCATTTACGACTAGGTATTTGTAGTGAATAGTTAACGTACACATCATTTTATATATTTTATTCTATTACATTTTTAATTAGTAGCAATTAGATTTTGTTTTCACTATGTACAAAGTGTTCTACAACGATGAGTAGTGCATACGATTTACACGAGCTAATATTTTTTAACTACTCGTTTGTGGTTATACATGACTCGTTAAGAATATCGTAGTTATATCCGAGTGAGTAGCTCAGTTTTGATTATGAGAAATTATTATTCATCGGGGACGTCATTGCAATAGTTTAATTGAACCACCAACCGAATTTTAAGATAGCTAAAATATGAAAATTGAACACAAGCTATCGGAAAAAATATGTTCACTACCCTCGCAATATAAAAATATATTCAATGGTTTTACATAAATTTAAAACAACCAATTGAGTACATACCGATATCTGGCGTCAAAGTAAATGTAATCTGTGTACAACCGTACCTACGATTATATCTGTGTGTGTAAATGTATAATATGTATGTACGCAAAAAAACGTACGGAGTCGTATACGTACAGTAACCGGAATATTATATTTTTAGAGATTTTAGACTTTTAAGTCTGGCGAGAAAAAATCCTACTGAGAATGGGTTCAGACCAATAAAAATACGAATTTTATATCAAGGTTATTTATCTTATCCCCGAAGAATCTAAAAACATATGTTCGGGTTCCTTGAAATTATGTTACTAAATTAATTGAATAAATTAAATGAATGAAAAAAAATTATTCAAACATATAAAACGTGGTCGTGTTATTATATATTTTATCTACTTTATATTGCTTATGTTTCAATGTAATTTTTGAAGTTTGATGTTTTTTTTAAATATTTTTTAAAGATTATTTTGTTTAAAACCAAAAAATAATTAATGTGCAAAAGTAAACGATAATGAAAGTATTATTTGATAACATCTACATAGGTAATTCAAAATCCGTCAATAATTTACATGGACTTGTGTTTTCTCGATTTTTTAGCGATAAAACGCTCAATATTTTTAATCATAATATTATTTAGTATCTTATTATCAACAATGGTTGTAATACATTCTTTGCCCAGTCACTCATGTTTGTTATTACTCCGCTGTGTAATAATAATTCCGAGAAACTACAAAAACAGACGTATTAATAACTAAGTTCAGTTAAACAATTAATATTAATTAAAATAAATAAGCAAAATTATAATGATCATGTTGGAAGCCAAAACTAAAAATATATAAATTCAAAGTCATCCCTCTTAAGATAAATTTGTTATAAGTTACATTATCTTAAGTTACATCTATACCGAAAAACCGTTTTTTGTAGTTAGGTAGAATTATTATAACGCGTTACAGTGATAACAAACTTAAATAGTGGGGCAATAACAAATGAGTGTCCTTTTTAAAACACAACTTTAAAACCTATTGAATTCGGGTTTTCATTCGTTTTAGCGGACCTTTTCGTTAAATTTACCGAACACCTCCCCTGGGCTCGTTCACCCGTTTATACCAACCCTTATTATATGGGTATTCCAAACAATGAGGCTGCAATATTGACAGAAGGGATGCGTAATATTAGTCGTTTAAGCACACTTCACATATGGATCGGCTTTGCCCATTTCTAAGTCATTGTCTAAGATAAATAAGACCATTGCTCGCCGTGAAGCCACCTAAAGATACAATAATAATATTGCTACACATTACCGTATACAAGATTAAAACGAATCGTCATAATTTTCAATTTTACTGTACTTGTAGACAGTATTATAGGACCACTTTAAATACGGAGGAAAATTTGAATTTGCTTCTATAATGTAATATGAAAACGAGTTCGGACGTTTCAAAACCATTTTAAATTTTGCAATCAATGCTTGCTTAGGTGGTAGCTATCTTTGAACGTGTAGTGAAATTTAAATAGAACTGTAACCAGAAACACGCCTACCAGACTACTTTAGCCATAGACGTCGACAGGAATATTATCACAATTTAATATAATCTACACTGATACAGTCATACGCATGTATATAATAATTCATAAAATGTAATACCCAGTATACTAATTGAGTCCCTATACCTGAACGGGAAAAAAATAATATACTAATTGAGTCCCGGGTACAAACGAGACGTATACTAATTGAGTTCGGGGTTAGGAAACTAATTGTATACGAATTGAGTCCGAGGATTATTTTGAGTAAAGTATAAAATTATCGTCCTGAGTCCAGACATAGCGGAAATCATGCCCCGCACAGCCTTGCCGCGCGTCGAAAGCCGCTCCACACGGATATACCTATATAGGTATACGTATCGTTCATATCATTTTTATGACTTTCGTCGGATAATATAGTAACATAATATTATACTATGGGCAGGGAATATCAGATTTTATTTCTATCATCGCTTGTATAATGATCACCGTAAATTTAACACTATTGGATACGTACAATGCTTATCCCGTATATTCTTACCAATATAAAAATGTTATTTTATCATTATCTACATTTATTTAATCATACACAAATTATTCATATTATATTAAACCCCTACATTATTATATATTTATATTATATTTTACGGGACTCAGTTAGTATTAAAACATGGACTCAATTAGTATTATACCTACAATTTCACTGGACTCAATTGTTTCATCGAACAATAATCTTACCTTTAACACAGCCACCGATTTAAGTATTTATCAAACTAAGTATGTAAGTAAATAAAACACATTAATAATATTTGTGTAATAGAAAAAATATTCTAATTATAGTTCACACGAAAAATGTTGAAGTATAAAGGGAGAATCCAAAATGCATATTACAGTTATTTTATCAAAAATAAATTAAAAACAAAAAAATGTACAATTCAATGTAGACGTTTTTTTATTTAGAAAAATCTAGAAGGATCTTTAAATTTTAAATTGTTTTAGAATTCTTAAAGGATGATTTTGAGAGTCACCTTTTAGAAGTCGATCAAACGGAAACTCTTCTTTTTTTCCAAACCTCACGTGAAAAAATATTTTTTTCAATATATTTTAGTGGTTGAAAACTTTAATTGATTTAAAACTCTATCGATTAAAATTTTTTTTGGAGTTATTTTGAAATCGCATTATGACTGTAGTGCAATGCAGTCAAACCATTGCAGTTTATTAATATAAAGACGATTATAATTGCAAAATACTATTTCACTAAAACTTATTTGGTAATTTCCATATGATAGGTATATTTTTAATCAATTTTAATCAATAATTATTATTATTTCAATAATACCATATCTGCATTGGTTTATTCAATTTCAAAACGTCCATGTGTTTTAAAATGCGTTAATCTTTGACTGTGCGGTTCAAGACACGTTTTCTAACCAGCAGTAATGTTATATGGAGGAAGGTATTTTATGAGCAGTTATTTTATAGATGCAAAACTGAAGCGGAATAATAATAATAATTTTCCGCTAAAAAATATCATATGTTAAGAACACTATTTTTATAGTTTTTGAGTCTACATGTATAATAAACACACACTATTATTGTTGTTATCGTGAATAAACTAAACACATTTTCTTTTTATGCAGTTAGAATACCACTTTATTCATGCGACGATATACAATACCATCAAAATTGTAATTAACAATTATAAACGAAAGTTTTTAAAATTGTAGAATATGATATTGAATCGATGGGTAAGACAAGAGTGATAGAAAATTGAAGTGTTATTGGTTATACAGTATTGGGTTATCGAACGTCCTTGTGTGTACATATGCACGTCTTACTGTTCCGGTGTTCTAAACGGTCAATCATTTTAAATCGGATATTAAAGAGGTTGTAAGAAAAAAAAATATTTTATCTAATTATAAAAATATAAAACGACTTCAAACTGTACTATATACGTATATCGGGGCTCCAAATCTAAAATTAATTTTGTAGTATATTTTTTCAATACTATTAAAGCATACAGCATGCAGAGTTATGACAAATAACCAACGTAATTATTTTGACCAAAATATATTCAAGTGAACAAGATTGAAAAATATGAGTTACAATAGCAGTTGTACATTAAAACAGAACGAAATAAAATGGTTATAATATCAAAAATAACAGTAATTAGTAATCATCACCTAACCATTTAAATCAATTAACACTTAAATTAACGAAATACCATTTTAAAAGTAATTTAATTTGTCCCAATTTAGACATTTTAAAATCTGACAAACCTAGTCATATTAATACATCGTCGAACAAAGCAACTCTTCTGGTTTTTAGTCGAGCAACTGCTGCCGAAAAAAAAATGATTCTTGGATGCATTTAAACATGTTCTGATTCATACACGTTTTTTTTAAGTTTACCAAACCGCCTCCCACGAAAGCCACGTCACAGCCAGTGAAATTATCCAAAACCATTTAAACATGATCAGCTTGTGGACAAATAGATGGAAAATCAAAATAAACGAAACTAAATCTGTTCAAGTAACTTTTTCACAACGTAATCTTGATTCTCCACCTGCTACGTTAAACAATATAACAATTCCTAAGGCAAACGAAGTTAAATACCTGGGGCTTACTCTAGACAAACACTTAACCTGGAGCCACACATAAAACTTAAACGTAAAACTGTTAACTCTAGACTTCATATCCTTAGACCACCACTCTTCAAATCCAAACTTTCCCTTTCCAATAAACTTACTATATACAAATCAATAATTCAACCCCCTTGGACATATGCCATCCAGTTATGGGGCTCCGCAAAGCCCTCTAACACAAATGCGCTTCAAGCTTTTCAATCTATCTGCCTATGATTAATAACATCTTCTCCTTGGTATTTCAAGAAAAAATAACCTTCACAAAGACCTAAAAATTCCTACACTCAATCAATTAGCAAAAGCACATTACTCTAAATTTCATTCCGACTTAAACTCTCACAGCAATCCATTGCTAAAGCAACTTTCTTCCACCTCACTTCCTGGCAATGTAGGCAGAAGACTCAAATGACAGTGTCCTAGAGACCTACTAAAATAATATTAAAAAAAGAAAAAAAAACCATGACATCTAAAATGTTCACGGTCGGGTGGTGCTGCTGAGTGCTTGCCCACAAATGTTAAATCCTGTTACTTTATATTACATTAACTTTCAAATTTGCTCATTATACATAACTTTGTATAGATTGTAAATTACTTAAATATATAAATAAAAAAAAAATAAATAAAAAAAGTCACTAAAACAAAATACTATTCTACTTTAAAATTCACATTGAAATTTGTACGGCAAATTACTGGAAAATACTCGGCAACTTCGTTTTTTCTTTTTTTATTTAAAGTCTGAGGCAATCAGGATTATAAATACGTAAATATGCCGTATAAACATTATTTATAATTCACAATTTAATTTATAATACGTATTCACATCACTTTAATTTAATTTACGGTGAACATAACGCGGTCGCGGCGCGGTGTATGCGTATTTTCAATCTCGACACCGTAAGGCGAAATGTTTAAAGTACATAATACACACACACACAAATATATTATAAATTAAACTACATGTTTTTCGTTAGTTATAAAAATGTTGTTCGTGTTTGAGATCACGTCGGGTTTTTTTTTCGTGTGCTTATAGAAAACATTACAGAAACGAATAAATTGAAACATTTGAAATATGTCAACAATTATTGTACGGCCTACAACCGATTTTGGGGTGTAAACAGACCGGGACCATGAATTTGGATTCTAGGGATTGATTGTTAATCCGCAAGACACTTGTTCATCATGATAATGCATATAATACCATTGCCGTATTCACATTCTATCATCAGATCGCATTTACCTCAATGCAATTACACTCTGATGGATTAAATTGATAATTTATAATTTAATAGAATCATTTTTTTAAATAAATACATACCCTCTGAATGAAACATCTCGTCACCAAAAAAGTTTTCCGTGGTCGAGTGCATTGTTCTTGCCGTTGGAATAGTGTCTAATGCTGTGTTTTTACATTCGCGAAACATCTTATGCAGGAGTTTCTAAAAGAGGAACAACAATAATTGTAGTATTCGAGTTTTTCGTCAAGCAGCTACTGAACACCATTGTGACAATAATGAGTATGACTTGTTTCATCGTTAAGATATCAAATACGTATTTTTTAATTTTTTTTTTTTAATTTTATGCTACTAATTAAAAGATGAGTACACTGTAAGATATACACGCGAGGATTAATAAAAACATATCTCATAAACACTTAAACCTATATGAATTTATCTCTCGAAATTTTCGAAAAACAAACTTAACTAAATTTGTTTAATAGTACATAATATAGTAACTTAAAATCTAAAATACATCTCATCAAATTTTCATTTCTGATTAGTATTAAATTATAATACAAATTATATAATGTATTACCTCATGATCTGCGTACCCTTGTGGGTTATGTGTCTTAGGAAAACTGAAAGCACAACAATGGTACGGATACGTCAACCATGCTTCTTGGATGTTCTAAAAAAATGCATTAAACATATTTTATTCATTCATTATTCATAGAACCATATTTAGTAAAAAAACAAAAAAAAAATACGTACATTGATTCGGTATAGTATGTTTTATTAATAATTATACTTGAAACTACTTACACAAATTAAACGGATGAATAGAAAAGAGATAAAATTCCAAAAAGATAAACACGAATTGAATAGCAATTCTATAACTAAAAGCTAGACTTATATTATATGAATATAAAAAATAATATGAGTTTACCTCTTAGTATTTAAAAGTAATCTTAGTTTATTTTTAGTATTTTCTAAACTTTTATTTAAACTAATTAAATCCTAATTTTTTATAAAATTGAAGGTTACATTTTTTTAAAGCCTAATTGCATCTTGAAAATCACAACAATATATGTTTTTTTCACCGAATGAAAAAAAGTATACCATTTAAGATTAAATATTTTATATATGTAGGCATTTCCGTTATATACATTTCCTTTCAAATAACATTTTGGAAACAGTTTTCTTTAGTTTTCTGAAAGTCATTTGTTTAAGAATATTATTCTTTTTTACCCAGCTTTTCATTTATAGATGTTTAGTGGTGTAAATATTTATGCATATAGTGTATGGTTGTTCAGTACAAACTATATATGAATAATCGTAATTAATAAAGAAGTCTATAATTCACTAGAAATACCTAAAGTTAATGCAGCCATGTGAGGGTGATAAGCGAACAACGCCTGTGTGTTATATTGGGAAGTGTTTAAAACACTCCTAGACGATTACTGTTAAACAGTTTGTGTAAACATTAAATTTTAATTGTAATAGTTAGCCACCAGAACTACATGTACCAACTGTTGACAAAAATGGTAAATACGCCAAACTCATAGACTTGCAAATTCATAAACTGTTAGTAAAATACATAAACGTATATATTATTATATTATACACGTTCTTTAGCCCTGCTCTCGAATCCATGAATAATCCATGAATTACAACAGCGTTGTAACAAGTACTGAGATTTAAGTATAAATTAAATCGGCCAAATTGCCAACGATGACTACGACCATACTTTATTACCAAGCACGTATCCAGGATTAGCTTTGAAGACGGTCGTTATGAAATCAGATGATTTTAAATTTTATCATCATATTTATTATTTAAAAAAATAACATGTAAAATACCTAGTGTCAGAATAATCATTTAATTTAAACTTGTATTGAAATAATTATAGAAAGGTCGAGAGTATTAAAAATAATGTAATCTGTTATAATTTAATTTTTCAAACGTCGAAAAGGGAGAGGACAAACCTAAAGCTTACATGCACACTCATACTTGAGATCATTAGAGAAATATTTAATACTTTAATTTTTGCTCATAGGGTCTGAAAACCCGCAATCAGCTTTAAAATAAAAATTCCTGTCCAATATTGCTAACATGTCGCTACTACAACAACTACTTCTACTATAACTTCTTTTTTTAAGGTAATTACTAGGGATCGCCTGCTACTCTAGAACTACTATTACGACTACTACGACTACTACTACTACAACTACAAATATAACTACAACTATGAGTAATTCTGTTGTTGTGACTATTACTACTATAACTATTATCACTAATAGTAATTTTACTGTTATTATTGCTATTAAAATTGTACTACCACTACTTCTATCACTAGTGTAGTTATGAAAATATTAATAACTAGAACCGTATTTAGGATTTCAGTTTTACACATGTGCCTTTTATAAATGCTTTCAAAAAGAAAAAAAACAACTATGTTTGACGTTGTATATTTTGGGTAATATTACTACCTACCTTGAAATTGTAAACTGACGGGAAAACGTTCATGGTGAACGTGTTTTCAATTTTCAGGACGTCCAGTTCTTCGAGTCCCGCGGTGGGAAGACTCTGGATCGAAGTCTCCGACAAGTCTCTGTGGGAAAAGACGGAAAAATTTATATGGAGAATAAACAGACGACCCTCTCTCCCCTCATTCATCTGTGTGACAGTGCGGGAATAAAGAGAATGGAAAGAATGAAAAGTTATGGATGACACTTATTTCAATTCGTTACAAACAAAACTTGTTGTATTATAAGTTCACACGGAATAATGTTTGAAACTATTTGTACGTTTCTTCCTACTTTGCCAAGTCATAGATATAGGCGGTCGGTTATACGCCGTCAAACACAAATCGGGTTGCGTTTATTTAATAAAAACTTCGTAAACGCCACTCTTGTATTTCTGTATAACGTCCAAACACTTACAGGTTACGGAGACTTTTAATCCCGACGAAAGCTTGCGCGTCCAGCTTATGAAGTTTTCGATTGCCTCTCAGGTTACTACAATGACATAATATAATAACTACACGTTTCATTTTGTTCGATAAAAATTAATTTTTTCATTTTTAAAAACTTACACTGTTGCGATTTGAGCGTCTTTGAAAGTAAACGGCCCCACTTCGGTAATATAATTATAATTGAGCTGACTGTGGAAAAATAAAGTAAAACTGCTTAACTACTGAAAAATATGAAATTGAATTTTTTTCTCTTCACGAATTATTAATACCTTAAACTAGTTAAAATACATGGGAATATTATACCAAACGCTTTCGTGTGGATCAAGTGACGTAATTAAATATTTATCCATTTATATTGGTCTTACGGGAGCTATGTTTAACATTTTGTCGGAGACATAATTTTGCATTACACAACTATACCAATGAATTATTCTAACTAATGATGGTTTGATAGCTGTAGAAATGATTTCTCGTCATAAATAAATAAATAAATAAATATATAAATATATATATATATATATTTGTGTGTTGTGTGTGTGTGTGTGTGTGTGTGTGTGTGTGTGTGTGTGTGTGTGTGTGTGTGTGTGTGTGTGTGTGTGTGTGTGTGTGTATGTGTGTGTGTGTAAATCTAATTAAACATTTTGATTCAATGTTAAAAAAAAAAAGATTGAGTCACAGTTTTCATTTCAGATGACTTTATTTATATCAAGCTGGATACGATTATGAAAAAATATAAAAGAGACTTATTCGACAGAATCTATTAAAAATTCATTTTGACAAAAATCAATTACAACAAGTTTCATCAATAATTAGTTTGACCAATATATTCTTTATATTTTGGTACCAATTATAAAGTTACACATACAAGTATACTAATTTATACAGCCAAACGTCAATTTAGATTTTTATATAATTGTTATTGTATTTATGATAAAGTGTCTAAAAGCATTTATTAATGAAAATAAATTAAAATCGGGACGTACAAAATACAGATGCAGTGAGATGCTTTGAAAATTGAATCATTTGAACCATAAACTGTTTGATGAAAGTTGTAAACTACCTACTCTATCGTCGACAATTAACACATACCAGCTTTTCACGACGATAATTAAATAGTGTTTCGTTTGTTTTATTGTCGTATATAATTTACAATATTAGAAATTTCTGTTAAATATCTATTAAATAATATTGTTTTCGATGACTCATTCCGTTGTTTGTTTTTAATTTTTAATATTTCAATAAGTCCAAAAAAATGTTTTATTATTCTCTTCAAATAACATTATAAACATCAAAAAATACAATAGTTTTCATATGCATTTAAACTCACTTGTATACATATGAAAACGAGCGCACGCGTGTATGTTTATAAATATAAAAACAAACAATTTCTCTGTAGGTATACATTCGAGTAAATTGAATTTAGTTAGATGGAGATTAATTTTTTTTTCGCATCTAGTAATATAATTTGGTAATTTTCGTTTAATATGAAGTTTTGAGTATTTACTTACTTAATAAAATGTCCAATGGAGTAGGCACTTTAGGCATATTGCACACTTTTTTTTAAAAACAATTTTGATGTGGAACCGTAAAAAAGATACTTTTTTTTTTTTTTTTTTTTTTTTTATTATTTGCATTTGTCAGAAACATTATAGCAATACAATTATTGATAATACAAAATAAATTATATGAAGATATAAGGAAAATAACGATAACAAAAATAAATAAAATAACTAATAACAAACAACAACAAGAACAATTTTAAATTAGGAAGCCAGCAGAATAGATAAAGTTAATTATGGAATAAATAATGGGAATGGAACGAGAGTTAAGAAGAAGATTAGAATTGGGAGTGATGTAGCCAAAGGAAGATAAAAATGAAAAAAGAAGATGTCTACTTGGTAGAAGGGAAGGACAATCGAATATTAAATGGTTGAAGTCGCAAATCGCATCATAGTGGTGACGAGTACATAGAGGGGAAGAATTGAGGGAAAGCTTAAAGGAATGGTGAGGTAGAAGACTGTGCCCTACGCGAAGGCGAGTGAATGCGACAATCAAACGCCTTGGAATATTTAGATTCTTGAACCATGGGATTCGAGGGATTAAAGGGACAGTGTGCCTGTGCCACGAGGCAAAATTGGGAGGTAAAGAAGACCATTTGGATTGCCAAGCGTTGTGTAAAAGTTTACGATGAATGGGAAGGAGATCGGAGGCAGGTAGTTTAAAACAGGGAATTTGTTTCGAGAATTTTGTCGAAAAAGCCAATTGGTCAGCATGCTCGTTTCCAGCAATACCGACGTGACTGGGAATCCATAAGAACTTAACGATTTTGTTCACGAGGCTCAGTCGGAACGTTAGGTTTTTGATAATGAGTACTAGAGGAGAGAGGCAAGAACTAAACGAATCGGAAGAGATGGCAAGAAGGCAAGATTGTGAGTCAGACAATATGAGGAAGTAATTGGAGTCGAGGGAAAAAAAGAACTGTAAAGCAACAATAATAGCGTAACATTCTGCGGTGAATGACGACGCCAAGGCGTTCAAGTTTTCAGAATAGGCAATATTGAGTGAAGGGATAACAAAAGAACAGCCGGCAGTATTCTTTGAAACAGAACCATCTGTGAATACTAGTAGAGAGTTGGGAAAGTTACAAAGTATGTAGTCATTGAACAAACAGTCCACGAGGGAGTCAGGGAGGCGAGCTAACTCACTGGAAGAGTAACAAAGGAAGTTGGATGAAACGGTAACATCAGGAAACTGTATTAAAGCGAGGTACGGAGTGTCGTATAATTGGAGCCGGAGGCCTGACCGATAAATTAAGGAGGAAAATGACGAAAATGAGGAGGCGACGGAAGCGAGAATGGGAAGAGTTTTCGATACATAAGTCCAAGAAGCTGCGATGGAGATAAAAGTTTCGTATAGAGTATGATTTGGGGAAGATAAACATTTTAAGAGGAATTTTCCAGCTAAGCGTCGACTTCTGAGTTCGATCGGCGGACAGACACATTCAACTTCCAGGCTAGCAAGAGGTGAAGAGTGCAAGGCGCCAATGATGGTTCGAAGGCAAGACGACAAAATTGAATTAATTTTTTTACGGTGAGTGAGAGAAGCCGAAGCGAAAAGGAAAGATCCATAATCAACTTTAGGTTTGATAACAGCGTTGAAGATTTTTAGGAGACAGGAAGGATGTGATCCCCAGCTGGAGCCTGCTGTAGCGCGAAGAAAGTTAGACCATCGTGAGGTTATGCCTCTGAGATGATTAAATTGTGGTACCCATCTTAGTTTGGGGTCTAGTTTAAGGCCTAGGTAGTTGACTGAAGTTGAAGGGAGTATTATTTGATTGTCTAACACGATGTGAGGTTGAACAGTGATTAGTCTTCGAGTGAAAATAATAAAATGGCTCTTCTCAGGAGCTGTGGTGAAAAAAGCATCCGAGAGACTGGCGGAAAGAATTTTTAAGGCGTCGTTTAAGATTTCGATGGATCTTTCAATATGTTTATTGGTAGAAAATAAAACAATGTCATCTGCGTATAGAAGGATTTTGAAGTCGGGAGAAACTAGAGATTTGCAAATAGGGAACATATATACATTAAAAAGGAGAGGACTGAGACAACTCCCTTGAGGAAGGCCTCTATGAGTAAGATTGTAAGAAATGGTACCGGAAGGGGAAGTGAATTTAAGTGAACGTTGAGAAAAGAGCGCAGAAATAAAATTGCAGAGTGAGTTCGGAATATGTAAAGACGTGAGTTGAGAAACTAAGGTGGGGATGTGGACCGAATCGAATGCTCCCTTAATGTCGATGAAAGCCGCGCTTACAAATTCTTTGTCACAAAAAGACTTATACACGGGACCTACGAGAGAAGAGAGACATTCCATAGTTCCGATTCCCCGTCGGAAACCAAATTGATTAAGAGGCACTAATTCATTTGTCTCCAAGAACCAATCCAGGCGGATTTTGATAATATATTCGACTATTTTACATAGAGCTGATGAAATAGCGATTGGCCTATAAGTTGTGGGGGAGGTATTAGGTTTAGGGATAGGAATGACGTGGTACTGTTTCCAGGAGTCTGGTATAACACCAGAAACCCAAATATTGTTAAGAATATTAAGAAGGCATGTGACCGCTTTATTGGACATGTTTTGGAGAACGATGACAGATATTCCATCAAGGCCGGAGGCTAATGATGAGCGGGAATTGATAGCTGAGGTAAGCTCTTTTAAACTGAAAGGTGATGAAAGCATGTTTGCGTAGGGATCAGGTTCATCTGTAATAGGCAAGAGTTGTGGACAGACTTCCTGTTGCGAAGGAACATACGGTGGAGAAACTTTGCTACAAAAAGAAGGGAACCATTCCTCATTAAGCGAAGGGGTGGTTTGATTGACGCAGTTTTTAAATTTTTTGGCGGTGTCCCATAGGTCTTTAATAGTAGTGGTATGGTTAAGAGTGGAACAAAATTTGTCCCACGCATTTTTTTTCGCAGTTTTTAGTATGCGTTTTGTTCTAGCGTTGGCGTTTTGGTAAAAATAAAAATCGCAAGGGGACCCGGAAGTCCTGAATTTTCTAAAGGCGGCTGACCGGTATTTGATAGCGTCTGAGCAAGTTGGGTTCCACCATATCGGAGAGGTGGAAGGGAATCTGGGAGACATTTTTTTGGTTGGAATGGCATAACTGGAGGCGGTGGTCAAGAAGGAAACAAAATTGTTATAATTGTCTATAGGAGAATCGGAGAAGGCACAAGAATCGATAAGAGAATCTAAGTGAGAGGAAAAAAGAGACCAGTTAGCCTTGGAATATACTAGTTTAGGAGGTGAGGCAGCCTGATGAACTGTTGACGGCATATTCGGTGTAGGAGAGACGTGTTCGATGATCAAAGGGAAGTGATCACTGCCATGAGGATCATCAAGAGGATACCAGGAGTGGGTCCAGTAAAGAGCCGCAGCAGCGACAGTTATGTCCACTGCGGTGTTAGGGAAAGGGGGACGGTTGATACGTGTAGGAACTCCAGAGTTTAGACAACTTAGGTTAAAATTACTTATAGAACGATGAATAGAATCACCTCTGTGATTTTGATTATTACAGTTGTCCCAGGTGGGATGGTGACCGTTTATGTCCCCACCCAAAATTGAGTTAGGACCAATGACCTGAAATATGTGATCTAGTATTGCAGTGGAGGGATTGGAGGAAGGAGGGATGTACAATGACCATAACTTGAGGGAATGATCGGAGTTGATGAATGCCTCGATGCCAACTAAGTCAATTGATTGGAGTAAAAGGTTGTTTTTAAATGGGACGTCAATAGCGATTTCTTTAATGTGGATAGAATGGTGGGCGGCGATTGCGACACCACCGTACCCATCGACTCGATCCGAACGAATAAGATTATAAGCAGGTAAGGAAAATTTTTGACCAGGCCGAAGCCAGGTTTCAGAAAGAAGGGCAATAGAACATAATTCAGAATGTAGAAGCGAGGCGAGGTCCAATGAACGAGATCGGATGCTTCTGACATTCCATTGAAGGATTTTGTAGGCGTCATTGGAGTTCGTCGGAAATTGTTGGGAAAGTGATTTACCATTGTTAGTACGTCTCATCGTCATCGGAGGTAGGAGATAAAAACTTGATTAATGAAGACCCAATTAAAGATTTTAAAGCGGATGGAGTGGTATTGTGGGGATCGGAAGACTGAAGAAGCGCGTGAGTGATTACCTCAGCGAGGGATTCTATGAAATTGTTGTTAGGAGGATTAGGAATAGATTGATCAGTGTAGTTGAAAAAACTACCGTTAGGCGAAGAAGTAGGAATATACTGCGAATGGAATTGAGAAAACTGAGGAAAATTGCGAGGGGTGGGGTTATTTTTTTTTCTTTTATTTTTATTAGGTTGTGAGTTTGATAAGGGTGGAAATGAGGAATGAGGAAGGTTGGAGCTAGCTTCCTGTACAGAGTTAGATACAGATGAGGAGATTTTATTAATATTGGAGACTTCAGCGTAAGTGTGGCCCTTATGTACAACTCCGGAACGTTTGATTTGGACTGCTTCAGCGTACGATTTGTTTTCAATGGCCATTATTTTTTTTACCTCCCTTTGGGTGGTCCACTCGGGGCAGGAACGATCGGTAGCAATGTGGTCAAGTTTACAATAAAGACATAATGGCGAAGTTGAATCGCGTGTTTCGCATGTGTCGATACCATGATTAAAATCGCCGCAGTGGCTACACCGTTGTTTGCTACGGCAAAACTTTTGTGTATGGCCAAAACGGAGGCATCGCATACACTGGACTGGTGAACGGATACTAGGAGTGACAACATGTAGTACCTTAAATATACTAAGACGGTCCGGAAGTTTTGGTGAAATAAATTTGATTTCAACTAATTTCGTGGGTACTAGTGTGTTATCCCGTTTGACATTAATGCGACGGAAATCAGCTACTTTATAGCAGCACTCTAGCCCTTCCCGGAAATCATCGTCAGAAACGCATAGGTCAAGGCGAATGACGCCGAGACTGTATATGAGGGAACTTGGGATGGTAGCTGTGTAATCGTTTTCTGCCAACCAGGGAGAAGTTAAACAGGCGTTTGCATTGAACAGTGAATTAAATGTAATTTTCACTCTGTGTGACCCGATAGGTGTGATGTTGGTAATTCCTTTAAAGTTTGTGATAAACAGTTTACCAATTTTAACGGGATGAAGGTTACCGATATTTTTATTTGCGATTGATGATATGATGACTTGAAGGGGGCCAGTGTAGTTCGAAGCAAAAGTCTCATGTACGTTAAGTTGCGTAGCCATTGAGCCGGGAGTGGCGTCAACATCAACAGGTTGTTGAATAGGATTCGCAAGTTCCGAATGAGACGTGATATTTTCGGCAGCGTCTGTGCTGTCCATATCGATGTTACATAATGTGCGTGTTGATTGTGTGCGTGTTAACGGAGATAAAGGTGGAGTCTTACCAGTGGAAGTTTTTGATTTTTTGATCGTTGAAGATAATACGGAAGGAGAAACGGCTTTATTTTTTTGCGACTTCGAAGCTTCAGGGCGATCCGGAGAAAGTGGGGCGTAGCGATTTTGGTTGTGACCCGGTGACGGCGGCATGCCGAAGCCGGCGCGGGCGACGTTCAAGGTTACCCGGTGCGGTGATTAACGCGACGGTGCAAAATTAAAATTAGAAATATAATTACCAATATAATTGATATTAGAAAACTTAGATAAGCGAGCGGGCTTAGACGTACGTGCGTGCTTGTCGACAGACTGAGCGGAACTGAAAAAGATACTTTATATTATTAATTTAACAGTTTTTAATTTTTAGACAAACATATCATAACGTATAGGAATATCTGTGTATAAGAATATCTATTTAAAGGAATAATATCTACAGAAAAATTATTTTAGCATTTTTTCATTGACTTGAACACAAAAAATGTGTCGACTTCTTGATAATGTTAGTTTATCATTATATGTCTCAATAATAATGACCATATTTCCATGTCAATACAATTATTGATATCTATCGGAGTTCTATAATTTGCTAACATTTTAATTTTGATTATTAAACGATTAAGCCGATTAAGGTATCTAATGATATTATTATTCATAAATCACAAAAGTATCAGTGTATCAGTTATTATTTAAAAATGTACAGTGAACATAATTGTGTGTACACATTTATATAACTTAAAATATGTCATAATAAAAATACATCTTAACAATGAATTAATTAATTAGAATAAATTAATAAAATTACATAATAATAAAAATCACGATTCAATAATATATTTATAATCTTTATCATGTTAACCATGTACTTCAAATATTATTGTTGAAAACCTGTATAAGTTTTGTTAAAACCAATTTTTTTCTGTGAAAGTCTCCAATAAAGAATTTTGACAGTAACAATAATTAGTAATGAATTACTTGTATATGAGCTGAGCTATCCGGCGTTGTCCGCATATTTATTTACCCCAAATTTCTTTTAGACAGAAAAATAAATGAATTCTCTTTTAAACTCTCTCTTCAACTAAACTCAAGGGTTTTAGCGGGTTTAAGTGTCATCGTAATTCGTAACTGTCACCAATTAACTAAGTGACCTGGTCAACTATTTGGATTCGTAACCAGGGCTGGATTAATAGGAGAGCAGATGAGGTATCTCTCCCCCCCCCAGTAAGATGAAAAAGGCACATTTTTTTAAACTGTTTAAAAAAACATTGAGTGATTACAATATGCAATATACATAAAAGAAATTAGACCATAGTAAAATAATTAGGGGCATTTAAAAAATTAAGAATTAACACAAAAGAGCATGAGAATAGAATTCTTAAAAACACAAAAACTAGATATTTTTTAAGTAAAACTACCAGTTAGGCAGTCTTACCCACAAACCCCCGTTAGTAATTAAAATTAATAAATATCAAAACGTTTTGATATTTGAAATATTCGAACCCGTTCACCAACTTTATCTGTGACTATGAGTATAATATAAACCCATTCCCCGGGGTGCAAGGTGCAACATTTCTCATTAATGTCGGTTGTTTTGAATTATTTGTTCGTAGAAAAAAAATAATTCGACGGAAAACACACAGTAACTACTCTTAAATGACTAATAGCACAATAAAATTTTAAATATACTGTGAAAATATCATTTGGATGTCGCCTTAAAACGAGTTGAGGTACAATCGGTATAAGACAGGATCGGTTACCGTTTTTTAGCAGTAGTCTAAAGCGGCCCATACACGATACAATTAATCGTACAACAGATTGTACAACTTTGTTTGATACGATTTCACAAACGATTATCGTAACGTGTATGGTATTGTTGTACAACGTGTAGTACGACGAGATGAAGTTTGAACTTGCATAAAATCTATCGTACGACAAGTCTGAAATGCGACAAATCGTAACATGTATGGACCAGCGTATAATAAGTTTGATCGATTTAACTACCATATGTTATAATTTTATCACCAAGCACGTGTGAACATGGGAGCCATACCAAATAAATTGAAAATGAATATTGAATACACTATTAAATTGTTTAATTTATTAAATATAATGTTATAGGTGCACGTGTTTTTATATTTGTTTTTAATAATGATTATGAGTATTGTGACGCTCCTACCAATATATACGATGAGTTGAACAACTTGTAGTACGATAAGTCGTACTAATGTGTGTCGGATATCGCGTACTGCAAGTTGATACGACTAGTATAAACAACCGTTGTACAATCTGTTGGACGATTAATTATATCGTGTATGGGCCGCTTAAGATGTAGACTCAATGTGACGAGGTGGATAAACATGTAAGTGTTACGAACTAGTCTTGTGGCACGGTCGACGAGGTAGTGTAAAATATGTTTGATAACGGTTGATTTTAAGATATGAATTTATTTATATTGCGCGAAAACAAAATCATTCAGTGCAACCCGTACAAAAGACATCGATTTCTAACACGAACGCTGTCTACTAGTCTCCGGCTAAAAACGCACGAGGACCCGGAGTTCTCTTTGTGCATTCATTAATTATATCGTATGATTGTCAGTCCATTCTCGATCGTTCAAAGACCGCCTATAATATCACGCATGACCTTGCTAGTCACTTTTACGTTATTTGATCGTTCACCAGCAGTAATTATTAATTTAAGGTAAATCCAATAAACGCTTGGGTCACGTCTAGTTAACACTCACGCCACAATCGCAGTGTATGTGTAATTCTAAAACCCGATATTTTTACAACAAGAGTGAAAACGAGGGAGACTTTTCAATTTTTTCGTTTTTACTGATAATAATAAATTTTCTTTTGTTTTTATTCGTTTACTTCACCTGAGAATCTATATAGCTCTCATTTAAATCAACCCCTTCTATCGTCCCCACTATCGCTGTCACAACGCAGTGACGCGTTGAAAGCGATCAAAAACTTTGCTTCGGGCGCATAGGCGTCGATCACGATTTGCTGTCAGTGCGAGTGACTTCGAATTATTTAATTTAAGCGGTTTCCCGAAAGCCTCGTGAGGTGGCTCTCGGTGCTGTGACCTACGATCTCCGAGCGTAATATTTATTCGCCGCGCAACCAAGAAGACAAACATGTTTTTTTCCCCAGAAAACGAGCATGGTCAAAAACGGTTTATGCTTTTAATTGTTTAATTTTTTTTCCAGATGATTAGTTTCGATATGTTTTTTTTGTATTCATATTTTTTCCATAACCGTTTATTTATTCATCGACACCTTATGTGATCGAATCTAGTTGTTACAAAAAGTATAGTATACATTACATTTATGAATAATATAATTTTAATATTATTATTAATAATTTTACATCACGCCATTTCGAATGATGTTAAAATACATGTTTTAATTTTCAGTATATATTTACAAATACATAATATATATTGAATGAAATTTCTAATTCAATTATTGTTATTATTATTATTATTATGTAAATGAACTTAAATCAAATATATTTTAAAATGGTCAAAAAAAATTCCCGAACCAACTTCATTTTTTTTTCTTTGAAAAAAAATGGCTTCAGTTTTTATTGTTTTGGCAGAATAAATGATAATAACATTGTAATGCACAAAAGTTGTCAAGGATTACACATTAACTACATCACGAATACCAGAATAATTTTAAGTTTATTTTTTTGTATTTGAAAATGAAGTATAAATTTAAATTACAGTAGTTGCTTGAATTTAAATATCATCATGAAGTGTATTTTGATTATCCTGCGCTGTTAAACTCGTTATGTAGTAGGTAGTTTATATTCAAGAAGAGCACTTATTAGCCGATTGTATTATTTCAACAATGCCGAAATTTATCGTGTCTTTTTTCGAAGCAATTAATTTAAATATTTTCGTAGGTACATTCTTAATTATCGCAATTATTTATTTAGCTTGTCGAATTCGGTCCATGACCGTTTGGTATATCACATTGCTTTGATTTGTACTGTAATCGTTACACTTTATCTTCTTTTTATGAAACGACTTAAATTAAAATGACCATCAATTTCACTATCAAACGATACTTATGTTGAAGAGTTTTACTCGTCAAGTGCTATTCGATTTTATCCTTCAGAAAATCGTCACAATGTGATATTTTCTTTGAGAACAATTTCATTTCATAATGAACTAATTTAGGATACAATCAATTTTTTCGCGTTTTTAATCTTCAATATTTATGTGCCGGATTTTAATTACATTGACATTCTAAGTTGTTACAAAAATACAATTACAAGTAGATTACAAGTACCTAATCATTACATTTGTAATATTTTATAAATCTCAATATAATATAGATAGCTTTTCCAAATACTTTTAAATAAAATGTCAGTCACTTCAAATTTCTCTCGAAAATATTTATAATTACTAACTATGACTTTATTTATCATAAAAATTGTTCATGCATATAATATCAGCAAGATAAGGTATTTGTCATTAATATAAAAAAATAACCTAAGAAATTCTGGAACCGATAATAATAATTCACTCTTTAAATTATCAACACATTTTCACGTATTACCTGTTACAGAACCATTAAAAGTGTAATATTTTGTAAAGAAAAAACTTTAAACTATATATTATATGGAAACAATTATTATGATAAGTATCAAAATGATAAATATAAAATGTTTTATTTTTTTCGAATACTTATTTATTTTTATAAGTATAATTATGGTTATTAATTAAATTTTCACCAACCTAATATATTATGTTTGACATTGATGTTAATTCTAATATGATTCTAAAAGCAATTTTGTTCTTGCACAACGTAAATGATTTCTTCGTGAATACCATAAGTGATACGAGTACACTACCATCGATAGAGAATCACTACTTCTAAGTACAAAAAATAACTAAAACATAAATCTACAGTTCATTTTTTTAGCTATACACAACTGAGACGTTTTTATACTTGCTCCTACCTGTTCAGTTTTATAATTACTAGTTATAACGATAAAAATAATTTTTTCAAACTTCTCGGAAATGTTAAAAAATAGATGTAATTGACTAATTATTGAAATTAAATTTTTAATAAATATAAATATATATATATATATATATATATATCCTATATGTATTCTGATCTTTTATATTATTTGGATTCATTGTATTTCTTTATTATTTTCAATGAAAGCAATATTTACTTTATATTTCTTGTAGCTATAAAATATGATTATAACTTTTTATGGTTGAATAATTTAAATAACGGTAAAGGCATTATTATTATAAGTACACCTATTTATATAGCTCTATGTAATTGATCTGTTTATCGAGCTAAATACTATATTAAGCAGTACGTATTAAAAACAGAAAAATCCTGAACTTAAAATGATCTTGAATGGCAAGTATTGTATAATTTAGATTTTATACATTATGGTGACAATCACAATTACTGACTTGTCTTTTATGTCTCACTTAGATAAATATACTGAAATTAACAGAACACAGGGACGTGTAGAATATGAGCATGGATCGGTGCAAAGCGTTAGTCCGGCAGCCGAGTTGTTTCATCGACATAGAGATAAGTTAAGTAACATTCAGACTCTGCATAAATATGTTATCATTTTCAGTTTAATTTCTCTAGGTGGTCTTACCTACCTGATACACTTCATTTATGTATAAAGTGTATAAACTTGCTCGTTCAACTCGTAGCCCGTTACATTTGTGATCATTAAACACTGCCCTCAGAAAGGCAAAAGTCGGGTTACACAGACGAAAGTCTTTTGTTTCAAGTTTTCGTTTATTTTAGAATCAAAATAAATACACTATATTCTACACTTCGTTGTGATAAATCGATTTGGTTCGTGTTTTTAACGTGGACCCTTAGTTTATACGTCAAAGATAACATCGAAAACTTTATCGATGTGCCAGTCTGAAATCTCGGTTCACAAGACGGGTTAGTGGAATGGGAATAAGTCAAACTGACTGTTTCTCGACTGGAAACGACGGGATATAATAATTATATTATTATTATTGTCGACAGCCCTTTCGTTCAGATTCGCTCGAATAGCATGAGGGGGTAGGTGTGTAGCAATATTACGACTGAGCAATAATACGCGTCTGTTTAATGAACGTATTCCTTTGAACTAAAATTATGTCTTAAATCCTACACCGTGGCATATTTCGGATATTGGTGCATAACATTATATTATGTCGGAGTGATTCTCGACATTTTTAGCCACGCGCATTATGTTCGGCAAACAGTAACATACGTATTACGCTAAATCATGCTAACTTGAACGCATGAATATGTATGTACGGCACACACACACACACACACACACACACATACACTGGTTGGCTGTAAGTCAACGTCTTCGGTCGGTTTATTATGACGGCATACGATCCGAAAATTAATAATTATAACCCCAACACGCGGCGCTAGCTTATAATATGCAACATGTATATAGGCAGGAATAAAACATTCTTTCGGAACATTCAAATCGGCATGAATCACGAAGTTTCGAGGATCATCCAAGAGAGTTGAAATTAAAATACGTACACCCCCGGCGGTATTTATCAAGCGCACGGGTCGAGCGCCGAGAACTACATTTTTTTGTTTTTTTTTTTTTTTTTACTCTGAAAGCTTATTTTACACACGATTTAAATTTTAAACAATCGGCAGCAGATAAAATGTCAATGCAATCAGTACGGCGTATTGACGATTGGGATTTATTACGGCACGAATGGAAAAAAAGTGGGCGTCACTTTATACGCTCAGTATGATTGTTTATTATTGTTGAAATATATGTTTCCATTTCCCCTCTTCCATTTAAAAGGAATTCGAAATAATTTATTTAGGTCACGACACCGCTGTCGTTTTGCAACGTCTGGTCGGAAAATTAGGAATCTCACAGAACGATTGGACTGAGACAAGAGGACTTGGATGTTGAACACCGAAAAACAAAAATGTATTACCAACAATAATATCTTGTATGGTATTTTTTGAAAAACAGACTTTTATAATTTTGGTTGCATAAAAGGTACTATTCATAGACACGCTACGAAGAAAAACGAACTCTTGTAATAAAGTGATATACTACGCTTCGAGAAATACGATTACTGACGGCCCAAAAGTCGACGTGACGCCGCTAAACTCGGCAACACTAGTTATAATAACAAAACTATAAACAATGCACACGTTTAATATACTGTAACGACGACGTGGGTTTAGTTGTTGTAATTATCATTGTGTAGCTTGAAGACTTACAATATTAATATGATCGTAGAGGAGAGGACATATTCGATACCGCGAGCGCGCGCACGTTGCAAAATCGATTGTACGTCTGAAACGCAAACGGCGATAAAATAGAAATAAAAAAATAAAACACAATAGAGTACGAAACGCAGCGCATAACAATAATATTTAATGGCAAAACGATAATAATAATATAATTATCATAATATTATTACTCTCCTTGGATAAAGTACGTAATATAATATTATTTTGTCAGGATATTTCACGTCTCTCTGCACAAGGCGGTGATCGTGAAAATACAGGATGTCCCAAGAGCAATTACCTTTTAAAATATTTAACCCAATATAATGCGTGAATTTTAATTTTTTTTATACAATTACAATTTAAAATACTAATAAAACTGTAATTTCATGAATTAAATAAATTGTATCTACTTACGTGCATGTTTAAGGTTTTTAGTTTTCTTAAAAGGTTGTCACAATTTATAACATAATATACTATAAGTGAGTAAAATTTGTTTGTTTTAAATTTCTATTTCTAAATTTTCATTATCATACTTTATTACGATATTTAAGATAGATGTAAAAGCATTTAAAATCTATAGTATTGTAATGAAGAAGCGGGATACCTCGCAAAAATAAATGTACTACGACTAATCTGTAACTCTAAATTTTGAATGATTACGTATACCTCTTAAAATAATTCAAATAATATTACAGTTTTAGAGATTTCTAATAAAAATATTCTTTTTCAAAACAATAAAAGTGATTGTTCATTCGAGAAAACTAAACACTTGAAAATCATATAGACAAAATAATTTGAGTATTTAATTTAATTATTATTATTTATGTGTTCCTTTTATATATAACAACATTGAGTTATTAACTTTAAATTTTATAAAAAAAAAATATTGAATTTTTATAAAAAATAAGTACAAAGCATATCTAGTGGTGTACACCATATATGTATAGTACACTGCAGTGACACGTGAAATCGATTCGCAAGTATCTAGGTAGGTGCATACTAATATATATATATATATATATATGTATCATCTACACAGCTGCACCCTCCGTATACACGTAATACAATATACTGGAATACCATTGCGATATATTTATGACGACAGTTAACGGCTTTCCCAGCGCGATATACTATTACTATTATTATTATTATATTAAAACAGAGGAGCGTAAAGTTTTAACGTAGCCATACTTCAATGCGCGCACAGTAGGTCTAAATATAAAATAACAATAACAGTAATATATAGTTATGAATTAGCATATTATGCATGTATATACATGTACGCCAGCCGCTTCGATATTGCTAAAATGCTGTTGCGCCGTCAGCACGGCGATTGTTCCGTGAATTCGGTCGATCCCGCCATGTCGGTAACTTGTTTTCGGATCGTGTTTTTTCGTCACCCAAATAGCAGTGGCGTTTATTCAGTTTCACCGTATTTCTCGCGACCGTAGACTTATAAACACATAAAATTGGTACACATTTTTACCTCCTGCCTTAGTTGTATGGGTTCTACTTTAGAGACCTAGATACGTTAGGTTGTGTGTGTGTGTGTGTGTGTGTGTGTGTGTTTGAGAGAGATAGAGAGATAAAATACAATACGAAAACCATCGATGTAGGTGCATGGCATGTATCCCAGATACACTGATACCCAACTTGCTGACTTTTGCTTCATTTTTGCTGATGTTTTCTTTTTACGCACAGTCAATAGTTGATCCATCTAGTTCACAACCACTGACTAAGAAAGTAAAGTAGACACATATTACCTAATTTTGTAGTGAAATGCGTTCACATAAAAGAGATATTTTAGTTTAAATTTTATCGAATTTCTGTGAGGTCTTAAAATTGAACTTTATTAAGATTATAGAAAAAAAGCGCAAAGTAGCACACTTGTCAAAGTATCGCTTAAATATAAATTTCCTCGACAAGTACGTGTCGATTAATATTATAAAACTACCTCCCAGGAATTCTTAACACACTGTATTTTATATACTTATGACATAAACATTCAAACACGAAAATTTAAAATTAAAGACTATAAAAATAGTGTCCGAAATAAGTTCTAAAATGCCTTTTCTAAGCGGGCACATTGACAAGCCAAATGTTTCAACTTTATCGCCTCTACGGCAAGCAAGGGCAACTCAAAGTTACTAGAGGGCCAATTTATAGAACTAAAAAATCAAGTGGGCCGTAGAACATAAAAAGGAAAACAAAAAAAGGTTTATCAAGCTTAAAATTTACTATTGATTATTATTAATTAGTTTACTAATAAATAGTAAACTAATTTACTATTTATTTTTTATATTTATTAAACATTGTATCGATTTAGGCGCGGGCTAGTTAAAAATGGTACGCTGGCAGCATTCGGTCACCCATCCCTGGCCTAAGGTTTAAATACGTACACCGAGCTCATGATCGGTTTTCGAATTCATTTACGCCGCTCAATTGTATACTGTATTATTCATTATAGTCATTACTGATCACTTGTCTGGTGTATTCGCACAGATAAATCTAATGAAGTAATGAAAAATTCCCGATATTGGATGGCACACAGAATCACCATTCGAGTACTAACACCTATAATATATTTTGTTTTGTACGCGGTGCGTTTATATTGTAAAATCATGATATAATACGAACACGCGCTCATTGGCAATGTTGTTATTTATATTATTATTAAATTTCGCACCGTTCACCACGCGTCCCCTCGTACACATAAGTGGTAGGTCAAATCAACAAGTGGTTCGGCGTAAACGTTAAGTGGTTTTATACTCAATAGTTTATATTATGTTATAATCATAATTATTCAAATGACCTACTGTTATATATTCGTACGGCTTTCGATTTTTTAATTTTAACTTAAATGCTCTCGCACCGTTCTAAATATTAATCTTTTTTTATCTCGCTAAACATAGGTAGTAGTATTAAACAATAATAAGTACATGGAATTTTCACAACCTTGATGTTTTGATATTCATTCATCTCGACTCGAGAAAAGTTTTGCTTAGTTTTACGTAATAAATTTAAACATATATAAGTCAGAAACATTTCAAAAAGTATTTATGAGCCAACTTTTTTTTCTCGTTTATTTTATTTTTATATTAAACACTTCAATAAAACCTGCGATTCATAAATTTTCAAAATAACTTGATGAAAATTTAACACAATGAGATTATATCAAAATTAAAAAATGACTCAGGAAATACATATTTTATACGTATGCTTAATTTCCGGCTTAACATACATAATTTACCAGTAAAATGAAATATATTCGTTGATTATTAATGTTCTAAAGTTATAGTGAAATACGTATATCGATTGTCATTATACCGAAACATCCTTCATTAATCTGCACACGTCTAAACAAAACGTGATAAATACAGAGGCTTGAAGGATATATCTAATGAAATACTATCAAATTCCACAATAATTATGATACAAATAACACTGTTATCAAATGCTGAGAAATGAATAGCAAAATATATACTTCAATGCGTTAATTTGCGAAGTTAATTAATCAACGTTTTCAGCATACAATACTGAACATTGTTCGATTAGATTTTGTATTGAATCGGTTGTCAAATGTTCGGATTTCATTATTTCCCAAGAGAAAACTTTTTTCTAGTGAAAAGATTTGAAAAAATAATAATATGTAAGAAAACCTATTAACCACAGTGAGATAGCAAGACGAAAACGCAGTAAAATATAAATCAAGCAATTTACAAGTATTAAATATTTTAAACATCCGAACACAATAATTTTAAATGGTGTAACCACTTTTACTACATAACTCGACATTACATTATAACGTAATAACAGTAGGTACGCATAATTTTCCGCATTCATTTTACATTGGCCATACAATAACGAAGCGAATACAGTATCTTAGAGTATATAGTATCTTAGAGACAGATGCTACTGCAGGTGTACCTCAAGGGAGTCATCTATCATCAATATTGTTCTCACTTTTTACTAACAATCTCCGCCGTGTATCACACATTAACTTTGCAGACGACATCAAACTTTATTTACGCGTAAGTACATTTGATGATTGTAGAAAACTTCAATCTGATTCGAATCGTTTTTCTAAATGGTTTGATACCTTGGGTTTAACACTTAACTTCTCTAAATGTAAAATTATGACTTTCTATAGATCCCGCCCTCCTGTTATATCACCATAATTTCTTAAAGGTTACGTTATCTCCCACAATATCGACTGTGTCATGGACCTAGGTTTTAAGCTTAGCTACAATCTTGATCCGAGTAATCACATTGAACATGTATGTTGCAAAGCTCGCAAAATGCGATCAACAAAAGACTTTCGACTTGAATTATCAATAAAAACACTTTTCTGTGCACTTGTGAGCCCTATTCTGGAGTATGGGGCTATAATCTGGGATTCTCATACTGCTGATAATTTAAGACAGCTTGAGAGTGTCCAACGCAGATTCCTACGTTTTGCTAGCTTTTTACTTAAAATTCATTGTGCCCCTCATAACTATACGCCAGTTGCCACAAACCTTGACTTGATTTCTTTAGCTGAGCGTCGGCGTATCGCTAGTACTAAATTCCTTGCTGGGTTATTAAACAATGATATCGATCCACCTGTCCTGTTTTCACTAATCTGTTTTAAAGTCCCATTTCACTCAACTCGTTCCACCGTCTCTTTTTATGTCCCGCACTCTACCACCAACTATATGGCAAATGAACCTTTAAGGCGTCTAATGTCAATTGCCAATGCCGATCCTGCCTTCAACAATTTGTTAAAAACTTGATTGTAAATTCGATGTTATAGTTATTGTATAATGTATTACGAGTAATTGTTATCTCAAATATTTATATTCAAAAAGGGCCCAGCCCGTATACTTAAATAAATAAATAAATCAATACGGTTGAAGTTTCTTCATTACACTCGAAGTATTTCTCAGAACTTATTCATTAGTGACGTTTTTTTATAAAACGTTACCGACTTTTTTCCGTGCGTAATAGCTTTTTATTCCAGCATACGAGTCGACATAGACGACATTCGTGGTTTCGGTCCTGTTTTACTGTAAACGTAACGTTTTCGAGATTATTGTATACAATATCATTCACGTGTATAGCATTTGTAATTTTGATTTAAAAAATTATGCTTAACGCACGCACGGACCACAGGATTAGTCACACGTTGGTAGACAGCTTAAGTTCTCAATATCAAATTGACAAAACAAAACATTTAATTCGAAAAATGAACGTAATCCACTGCTATTATGACAGGGGCCCACATCGAAAAACATGGAAAAACTGCAGCTGTTTTTTTTTCTGGGATTTGAAATAAAATATTTATTGGCCATAGGTACTAGGTATACATTGAATATTACAATGTATGCAAGATAATACGTGTAATACTCCGGGCGTACTGATTATTCGGTTTAATTATAATGTCAACACAAAATTCCGTTATTATACACGTCGGTGATTTATTATAAATTTCGAAGAAATTATTTTATTTTTTTATTATTACATTTTTTTTTTTTTTTTATTAAAATTTAAATATTTGTATAACACGACAAATAGAGTGCCAGACTTTTAAATCATAATATTATTAATTGCTGTGCCAAACAACAGAGCCAAGAATTTAAATCTATAGCAATATTGGAAATCATATTATAGTACATAGTACTATAGTAATTATATATTCAAGTACGGCCTGTAGTCTCTTCACGATTAAGTCAGAATCATTTGTAAACGTATTATAATGTATTGCAAGTGAACGACGACGATGAGAGTGTATTCAATTCTTGTTCTAGTCATCACACGATCTTATTCTCTATTTGGCGCAATATAAGGAAGTATTTAGACTAAGACTTTGTGGATATTTTCCCTTGAAACACTGTATTCTCGTGCAAATTAAGTGAATCGGAATCCATAATATTATGACGGTATAATCGGTTGTTATTATATCTACCATTTTCAAACGAAAATTTCCATTGTATTTTCGTTGCGACTTTTCTATGGTATGTTCAGTACAATGCATGATAATATATCCGTAACACATCATAACACAGTGTATGAGATGTTCCGTGAGTATTTAATGAATACAATGTGACCCTGTAGAGTACATCAATTTGAATATTTTTCACGTACAACTTTAAACGCTAGTAAAACTACATGTTTATGAAACAAACAGTTCTTTTATAACTTTTTATTTACGTGAATTTATAATTTTTTTAGTTTTCATGGCAGTCACTAAACTTGTAACTTAATACTCGTTATATAAAAGAGAATATTTATTTTTTTTATGCAGTTGTTTATATGTTCATGATTACTCTAGTAGTTTAAGATTTAAAATATTTAAATATATAAGTTAAAGTAGCGGGTAGTGGTAGCACATTTTTGCAAATACCTTTTTTCCCTTTACTCTTTGCTGCTCTAAACTTTAAATATTTGTATCTCTTAAACTATTAGTTAAAAAAGAAAATTCAAACATAAAAATTTACTGAAATAAAATATTTCTGTTTTTATAAAGACGTGTCAAGCTTTATTAATATTTTACATTATTTCCTAAAAATACGTCATAAAAGGTTGAATCTCGATAAGTAAATCCTCGCGAGAAGTCCTGTATTATAAATTCGGTATAACCTGTAAAAATACATATATTGAGTGGAGTGAAAAAAATATTTTAAGTCTGCATTATTTGGTATGAATCGTCGATTTTGCCAACCACAACCCTTTACAAACATTACTATAAATGCTGAGCCCTGCTTTATACGAGTGTTGATATATTTATATATTATGCATATACATTGATAGAGAGAGAGATTCGTGAAGACAATGCAAACTATATATTCCTCCGTCTCACGCTCTTAAACACTTCGATTAATTTTTATTGCCAAAGAGTCAACAAATACACACACACACACACACACACACACACACACACACACACACACACACACACACACACACACACACACACACACACACACACACACACACACACACAAAATACATGGCCAACGCTCAAGTAATATAATAAAGCTATAAAACACGGTGTACAAGAACGGCGCCGTTAAAAGTGCAACGCGACGTCGGTGACTATTGGATGCACATCACCGTTATTATTATCATCATCGGCAATATCCAAATCCACCACGTGTACGCAAACGATTGGCACCCCTTTCAAATAGATAGTGGAAAATGTGTCTAGCGTCAATTTCCTACAGACAATATTGATCACGTGTAAAATTATTGTGGTGGAACTATTCATTTTACGACGGTTCATAGTAACATATAGGCATTTGCAAGTTAAATAAAAAAATTGAATTGATTTGATTTAGTATATATGTGAGTTATATAACACTTGAATATTACTTACGATTTGTATTTGATGAAACAGATAACTAAAGAATAGGCCAAAAAGTCAAAATAATATAAATTAATGTGGACAAAATAATGAAGGCGGGCGAATTTAATTTTAAAAAGGCAATAATATAATACATGTATTCATTGCTTTAGAAAAACTATTCTGAACAAAGCATACGCCGCTTACAAATTGTATTGTTTTTTTTATTAGTAGGTTTTCTTTTAATCAAAACCTTAAAATATTTCGAATTCTGAATGTGGTAGAAATTTACTTTTACCTAAATACTCGAAAATTGTTTCTCACTCTAAATCCCAAGTTTCTTCAATTTCGATTTTTCAATCACATCTTTTAGTTGGTTTAATGTCAAATTAATCGCTCATTTTAAAATTCTAGCTCAACGTTTATGAAAAAAATCTTAAATATTATTAGTGTCCATTGTATAATATTACGGAGTGTGATTTTATTAAATTTTCAGATCTTGATTTCAAGAATTAAACTTTTTATTAGATAAAAAAATATACTTTCAAAATTCATATTCACACCAGAAGTGGTCAATTTTTTTACTCAGAACTTTCTCAAAAGTGATCCAGTCTATATTCTGAATATTTTACAAAAGATTCTAGCTTCATTAACTTTGGAGTAATAATTAAATAGCCTAAGTTCATTAGAGAAAATCTCTTTTAAAGAACATTTTACGGCTTTTATAACAGTGTTGCCTGAGTATAAGAATTACTTTTGGACGAAGGCTAACTTTTCTTTCGAAAAAGTGTTGATCGACCAAAAAACTTACAACAAACATTATTAAACCAATAGATGTTTCATTTTCCTCAGAATTTGAAAATGAGTTTTGTAAAAATTAAATAATAATTAGTTATTAATAGTATACACTATTTTTTTAGAAGCCGTGAACTAAGGAAAACTAAGATTGTCTATGATATTATATCGGAGAAATTTCGAATGTAATTTATTTATAGATATGATAATTTGAATATGTTCGTATTACGACTGCAATAGATAAACATCAGAAGCTTTCACTCCACTACTACAGTCATTAGTTTAGACATTCATTTAACACTTAGAATAAAATTACAATAACGAATTAAATACAACATAGTGAATCGTGTATGGCATTAAAATAATATAAGATTCAAAATATAAATTAATGATCAATTAAGGCACTCATTAGGTATAATTTGTACACAGTATATTATCTGTCTACTAATATAAAATTAAATGTTCTGACTGATTGATTGACTGACCGACTGGCTGCCGGAACCGCTGAAGCTATTAGTATAACCATTGATTATAGAATAGTCTATTCTATAATCATTGGTATAACATTTGATCAGTAATTTCGTTTTATTATGTAGAGACCCACTAAAAAAGAATAATCCAAAATGCAACCCCTAAGGAGTTAAAAAGAAGTAAAAGGAAGTAAAAATTGAAAACGTTAATTCTTTTTTGGTTATTTTAACTTAGCATACACATGCCATTATGCAAATAATACGAGAAATAATAACTTATCTGTTACTTCATTGCTAAGATTCAACCTGTAAAGCGGTCAAAAAGGCTGAAAGGAAGTAAAAATGGAATTAAAATGTTTGATCATTGGAAGAAGAAGGGCTTCAATGCGATTAGATACACGACGTGCCTGATGAAATTCTACGGAACATTTTTATGACTTTATTTTACACGGATGAGCCGGTTAATTGAGCTAGTTGGTATTTTATGTATACAAACATTTACGTCAGTAATATGAATGATTAAGAACGATAATATTACAAAAACTATTCGAAGCTACTGTTGTCATATTGCCTGAGGTATGGGATCAAACTAAATTTTGAATAAGATAAATTTTAATAATCGATCTCTTTGAACGATTTCTGGATCCACCATCGGCAACATTATCCGCTATACCTACCTATTGAACGTAATGATCTATACGGTCGCCGGCTGCGGCGCTGTATAGGTGCTAATGTATGACTCTAAACCCCTCCTCCCCCCGGGTCCGAGGAGTCTCGAGGATAAATACAACACATAAATACAACGTGGCGACATGACCATAGTCTACTTATCAACAAATAAATATTATTACGTACACTTCTCTCGACTGTTAAGCACGTGTTATTTCGATGAACTTATCACGTAACAACAACAGTTGTCCCTGCGCGCGGCGGCGGTACCAGAATTAAACACACCGTGACCGCCGCGCGAGTACGGGTACTACGGACCGGCATTCGCGAAATTACTGCCCCGTCGACGCACCGAACCACGGTGGAAATATTATCATTATTATTATTATTATTACTGTTGCTGTTGTTGATGTTATTATCGCAATAAATTACGGTTTCGCCGACAACAATAATACGCCGGGCGTTCGGAGAAGATGTGGCGATATTATGTTATAATACGCCGCGGAACCTAATACAGGCGTGTAGTACGCAGTGTACACGACGAAACGCCACTCCGCGTAGGCTCACCTCGATCCGCCGAGTTTGTAATTAGTCATGTTATTAGGTATGCGTAACGGGCAGGGTGTATACAACATGGTGGAAAGGCCGAGATTGTGAGTTGAACAAATTTTAATACTGACATACACTGACAGACTTTTTTTTGAATTTGTGTAAAACTATTTCAACCCCTACCAAAAAATAATTCTGTATACGCGCGTCTGGTTTCAGGCAGCGTAGAAAACCTGAGGATTTTATCCATTGCTCAGGCGTTATATACTCGTGTAGAACACTCCTCATTTTCGGGCCATTTCAATAATTGATTAGAGTTTCTCTAAATAGTCGGGACATTCGTATAGGATCTTCAATGTCCAGGCGTTGTATAGATCGATCGATTTATCGCGAACAATGTGTGCATTTAAAAAAATGTGCAACAATTATGAATGTTTCATATAAACTTGTAAAAACATTTTTTCTTTCTTTAATTTCTTTAAAATGCTTAATAAAGCTACTAAATATGTAAAACTGAAACAATACGACTTTTTTATGGTGACGTAAACAATGTAATTGCTTTTAAATTAAACAATAATATGATTGTGTAAAATGTAGAAAATGTAATTTAAAAGTGTTTCGCCATTTTGGTAAATGAGGAATGAATGAGTAGGCATCACTTATTTTTACATTTATGTTCGAGGGAGTGGACCGTTTGTTCTATAATAACGTTTGGGCGCCATTATAGGCAAATCCGGCCTAAAGCGCAAGGTTTTAGAATTGTCAACGTAACTCACGGAAGTAGTCGGGCCCGACGAAGAGATCGTAATTAATCGGGTTATATTTAATATCATAATAACATTAGTACCTGTTTGAGTTGCGGCGACTGTTTATGCACAAATTAATTACTCGAAAGTCAAAGATTTGACGATCGTATACGCAGTAATTAGGCACGCGTGTCCTACTGTCGTTTACCGTTTACCGTAATAACACGGCCGATTACCTTATATATATATTATTAATTTGAGTATTCTGAAAGTGGAGGGCATTTTTATTTATCACAAAAGCGCAGAGTTGTATATACGCGGGGCAGATTCAGAAAATAGATTCTCTTCCATGAACTTTTTTTGAAATTACAATCAAACATAAAATGTGTCCAAAGAAGTCAACCCGAGTTTTATAGTGATAATGAAGAGTAAAAATTTTGTGAATGTTATCTATACATTTATTTTTTACAAAACAATATTATTTATCTATTACAGATTTTACTTTTTTTTTCTCAACATTATTTATGAAATGATATTATCTCTAAATAAGTACAAAAAATACAATATTAGACAGGTATCTAATTTGTAACTAGACACTTAAGATTTCTTTTGCAAATTATAATTTACAACACAAGACAAGAAAAAATAAATAAATAATCATTACGAAATAACGAACGATTATCAAGTAAATAAAATTCTTCTAGCTCCAAAAATCATTAATAGTTACAACCACGGTCTTAGAAGATATCTTGTAAGACCGTGGTTACAACCTAAAATTTATAAAACTCAATATGTTTTATTATTTGGTATCTGATATAAAACATGGAGCCTTCACAATACGCCGTGTCGCATAGATTTTTATAAATTCAGTGCGTAGGTAACAAAATAATTATTAGTTTATATTATGGTCAAAATGTAAGTCTGTAATCAAGGATGATAGAATCTTGTGGGGACACAACGAGTAGTCCCACTACCTTTTATGTCACGCACTACGTCAGTGTAACCATATTGTAAATTGAATTATTATTGTATTTATTTGTCTTTGTGAATTTTTGTATTTCATTTATTTTTGTATTGGTCAAAGCTCACCCGCCGTCCGTAAGCTCGACCGTTCGAATTTCGACGGTTACGACGACCGCTGAAGTCGAGCTGGCTCGCTCTCTTTCTCGACTCGCCGAACGCGAACCACGCACGTTCGTCACGATCGCTTGTACGCTCCCATCGTGCCCGAGTCCATCGTTCTTGTCAAACCTCATTTATTATACTTTTTATATATATTTTGTCGTATTGTTATAATTACTATTATTTATTATACACGTAAATTTAACTTTAATGGTGTTATACTTATTTAACGAAGTCTATTAGCGATAGTAACCTCACTATCGCTAAAATCTGATTGATAACATTTCACTAATACATATCATATTATTATTTACCAACATCATGTCATGTATTTAAAAAAAAATTTATATTTCATAATTTCATTGAAATATTTCAAGATGAGTGAAATTTTCAATTTTGAAATATTTCAAATTAAGAACCCTACTAACAAGTCATGAGTTTTTATATCGGTACTGACATTTTAGAAGAAATGATAACCTCAAATCATCTACAGTGTAGATTCTACACCATACGTTTGGATTTTGAATTATAACATTCTTGAATTACCATTCAAATTACCAAAAAAATAAAAACATTACGCAATTATAAATATATTTAACTATTATGTTTTATAAACCATAGTCAAAACAATTTATGCTGCAGTAATTACCCTAATAATTTTGTTAGTTTAAAATAAAATTAATCACGATTCGTATTAATATATGCAGTGTTTCAAACGAAAAAATGCAGTACATGAAAAACAACCAACACTCACAATGAACAAATTGAGTTAATGATACTGAATCCTTATATTTATCAAGTAATTGAATAATCAATGACCATTGATATGATATGTCACACCATTTCTTGTTAGAAAATGAATATTTGTTGAATTCAAATTTAAAAAAGCCGATAAGATAATGGTGGTGGAAGTTCGTCCTTCGTCGCTTCGCTCCTCGGACAAGATAATGGTGAGGAGTGTATAGCACTTTCTATCATGGGATCACCTGGTTTACGATAGTTTAGTTGTATGGTACTTTACATTTGAATGCAATGATAAATCATTGTAAGTTAAGTACAGGATACAGTAGTTGGGTGGGATACACGAGATGCATTGCTAGATTAGGCATTATTGGATAGATTTTGGAATTATTTTATATTATAAAAAAAAAAAACGATTCTGAACGAAGATGAAGATGTCAGCCTTAAATTGTAATATATATTTTATTTTAATATCCTAGATTGGGTTAAATTTACATTTGTTTATTCATGTGACTTCTGCTCGTGAGCATTGGACAAACCAGGATGTGCATAGATAGGGCGTAGGTAAATACCATATTATTTGCCTAAATGCACTATCGTGACGGTACCACCCGACCCCGCCGTCCATATATGCTGAATGCTCCGTGGCTACGTCTATTTAAATATTAATAATTAATAATAATATATAAAATCCGCATGTTTATGGAACTGATACACACATTAAAATAACTGGAAATTGGAAGTTAGTAACGTTCTATTCAACCATGTAAAGGTACGTTATACACCTTGTGTTTACAATCTACCAATATTTTGTATAGAACAGCTGTCAGCTACTGATTATATTATAATAAACTTAATCTATTTAATTATCTTACATAATATTTTCATTTCTTATCTTTGAATACAAAAATTTTTATACATTTTCAACTACAAAATAATTTGCAAATATTCGTGATTTTGACAAATTTTGTCGATTTTTGAACTTCAACTGCTTATAAAAAAAAATTGTGCTTATGTATTTGTATAATTTTTGAATCACTCTTAGATCAACTTATTCAAAACCTTCTATTAAATTTTCAAGCGATTTGGTAGGGCCAAAAAATTGTTATCGACTTTTATAAAAAAAAATCTAAGAAAAATCGAATTATTCAAATGCCTATAAATAGCTAAAAAATAAACGAAATATTTTGAAAATACAACTATGTAAAGAAAATGCCTATTTAAACATTTTGTAAAAGTTTTAAGTTTCTACGACCTATACTTTTTGAATAAGAACAAATATCAAAAATCAATGATGCCTAAATTGTTATTTTACGCGATTATGTGAAAAAATTGTAATTTCAAACACTCATAAAAATTTTTGATTTTATTCCAGTGCAAATTTTTTTACAGATAATTGAAGGAAAACGTATGTCAAACTTTGTACCGAATTTACAATTCTTAATTTTGAATACTTAAAATTTTATGAATTTTCAACTGCAAAATAACTTCAAATTTTCGCAATTTTTACATATTTCGTATAAATTGGAACTTTGAGCACTTATAAAAAAAAATTGTGACTTACGATTTTGGATTTTTTTTTATCAGTTATGGAACAACTTATAAGAAACCTTGTATTAAATTTTCAAGATTTTCTGGCAAAAAAAAAAATTTTATCGTTATTTTAAAAAAAAATACTTAAAAAAATTGAAAATTTCAATTGCCTATAATTAGCTCAATAAAAGTCAAAATACTTTGAAAATTTAATGGTGTATAAAGAACGCTAATCTAAACATTTGGTGAAAATTTCAAGTATTTACATCGATTAGTTTTTGAGTTATAGCAAAATAAAAAATTTGATTTTGTCGAAAACTGGGTTTGCGTAAAATATACCGTTTTTCCCTCATTTTTTAAGGGTTTTTCCCGGCGCGTTAAAAAAATATTGAAAATTTTTAACTTTTGACCCCCCAAAGTACCAACTAGATTCAATTTCCTTTCAGAAAAGTTGCTATATAAGGCAATCGAAGCATTTTTACTGCCCCAAATCGTGTCGACAGACACAAAAAAAAAAAAAAAAAAAAAAAAAAAACACACATCATTGTAAAATCAATACATTCTTCACTCCGTTCAGAATCTAAAATGTGAAATAATAACTATATATGTTATGAAAATATTAAATGCAATAATATGTTTATTGGGGTATTGTTTTATACTATACACACTATATTTCTATTGAAAATTTCTTTCATTTCCAATAGTACCTATTGAATTCTTCAACTCGTTGTAAAATCAATTTGAATACCGCAAAATCAAATTGTTTTTTTTTTTTTTTTATTTCACTTGTTTAATTTAATTTTAGTGAGATATACATTGAAATTGTTCCAATATCTAAAAACAAATAGGGCTTCCAGAGAAAATAACTTTAGATAGACTTAATTAAAAAAAAATCTATACAGAGTGAATCAGATCTATGTGACAAATACAGTAACTTTTTTTTAAAACATTATAGTATTGCACAAAAGTAAAATTGTTCCCGACCTATCCAGAAAGTTCGAAGTCATAATTACTAGACTAAGAATTGGTCACACAAAATTAACTCACAGCTACTTAATGTCTTAAAAGAAACTCCAATATGTACCACGTCATGTGGAGTACGTATCAATGTCAAACAAATCTTCTCCAAATGCCGCACATATGACATATAACACGGACAGAAAAAACTCCAATGTCTCTGAGTCAATGGCCGAAGCTCTCAACCAGGGCCCTATTTCATTATCAAACACAATAATTGTGTAAAATATAATTATCATATTCATCATTACAGCAAAGTTAGCAAACGAATTATAACCTTCAACTCCACAGCCGAATCCCATATTGTAAATTTTATATTTTATTAAGCTTATACATTGACATATGAAAATATAACCCATTTGTAATTTATGTAACTATGATGTGATGTATTAATACCACCCAATGGCCTCTGCAGCCGAGGGTTCATTTGAATAAAAAAATAAATAAAAAAAATTGTATTAACTGTACTTTTTTTATATTTGGAACTCAAATTATAAAATTTAATATTTTACTTTAACATTTCAATAAATGTACAATAAATATATGATAAAAGAATATGAAACACAATATTATTGTTGACATTTTCATGGACTTGCAAAATCGTAGAAAATTCACGAATTTACCCTTATTAGAGATTTAAACAGTAAATTATTAAAAAAAATTCATTTCTCAGTATTTTTAATTTTTTACCAAACGGTATACTTAATAAATTATAATGTGTTTTAATATGATTTCTAAAAGTAAATAATCTTTAAACGCATTTTTGTTGTAGTGCATGCAAGGCCGGATTAAGTACCTATTGGGCCCCGGGGCTGAAATTTTATATGGGCTCTTTAGACAAAACATGCTTTACAAAGCCGCTCGCTACGCTCGCAGAACGATACATTTTTTTAAATATTTCACAAATTCTCAATAGCATTATAAAATTATAAAATTAATAGGTTTGTACAATTTAGTTCTATAAAATTACTCATTTTAGTATGATAAAAGTAAATACAATTACCTACGTAACTAAAAGGAAAAATCATAAATTAATACTTTAAAAAGGAAATTCATCAAAGAAAAACAATTTTTATTGACATGAACTTTTTATACTACTAATTAATAAATTTAAAATTATATACAACTAAATTCACTGTGTCCTTTTTTATCTGAAATGTACATGTACACATTGAAATTCATTAAATAATTGTCATAAAATATAACTATCAATGATAATAAATTAAAATTTTTTTAAAGTTTGTTATATTCAACGTAACGTCAATTTTTTGAAGATATCTTTCGAGAATTATTTTTACGTGATCAATTTAAATTTGCTTATTTTGTTGAGTATTTTATTTTATCATAATATAAGCACCTATCTAATGATAGGTTTTTTTGAAACTAATAATTATATTAATATCTTGATCATACATATTCTACTCTATGTTTTGATATTAATCGTATTAAAATTAAATATAGATTCTGTATTGACTAAATAATACATAATAATAATAATAGCTACGAAGTATAACTTCTTTTAATGTATCTCATTCAACCGAGATTTAGGTTCGCACAACAATTAAATTTAGTTTAATCCATTTTAAAAAGATAAAATAATTATTATGTGCAAACTTGTGTCATACGATGATTCTTAAAATTCAATAATTGTCAACGATTTTTTTTAGAAAATGGTTTAAGTTTTTTTATTGTTATTTGTTGTTGTTTAAGTTAACAAGTCAATGTTATCAATTTTTTATTTCAACGTTATGTTACTAAATAACTTTAAGTATTTCTGATTTTATATCAATCTTCATAATCTTTGAGTACTCATAAAAGCACTGAATTACGTTCACAGCACACTTGAAAACATTTCGAGACATAAATGCCGAATTCGCATCTCATTAAAAAGCAAATAGCTTTTTCGTTCCATTCAAAATTGTATGTATTTAATATTTTAATAAACTATACTGCTTCACAGTATTATTAATCAAAGTACACAATCCGTAACAATTTAATTATTGCAAACACAAAACCTTGTCCTACAGTAAGATAAAAATACAAATAGATAATTTTATAACTTATAAGATATTTTTTTGAAATTCTTAAGTTATTTTTAATTTCAGTTTTTTTTTAAATTTGAATAATTTTTTTTTTAAGCTACTTATGAAACGGTTGATTTTAAAATAATATAAGCTTTGATATGTATTTTGATATAATAAAGCCATTCATATTCGTTTTTAATAATTTTTACTAATATGTAAAGTATAGATATGTATACTTGAACAGATATTTTGAAAAAATAAATTCATAAATTAAAGAAATCATTCAAGCGGACATGCGGATTAGTTCAGGTGCACCGGCAAAAAATAATGAAAATTGCAAATAAATATGAAGACGAATAAATTATAGTGGTTAAATAACAATGCCAAAATTCTATTACAAGCTAACATCATAATTCTATTCCTATCAGTTGACAACATAATACAAACAAATTTATAATAGCATTCGTATTAAAACTTTGAAATTTGTTGGTTCATTATTAGTGATCTTATTTTTTTGGAAATAAAGAATACAAGTAAGTATACATTGTGCGCATCTTTAGATGTAGAGAAGAAGACAAAGTTCAACACTATTAACTCGAGTGTGCCATCAAAGAGAGTTAAAAATGATAAAAATGGTGAAGCCCAGCCCCTAAGAAATATTATAATCGTTTTATAATAAAACGTAGGTCAAGCTGTTATTATAGTGGCATTTAAATTCACATGGAGTGTTACGAGAACATAAAGCGAATACGAGTTGGCCACGTGATTATATTCGGTTGACATTTTAAAATGTATATTAAAAAGACTCATTAAATTAATTAGTCATGAAAAAACCATTTGATAACTTTAAACTCTCCAGGCACTGATTAATTTATTCGGAGGTTTCCCGAGTGCGTCCCATTTTTAATTTTTACATTTTTCATAGCCCGAGTGCGTCCGAGGTTTTATCAACTACCAACTTTTTTTGAATAGCCCGATTGCATTTACGCTAAAAGAAGCACGCTTGGAAATATTAATATTAATATATTATTATTATTAAATCGATTTTTTTGTGATTTAAAACGCCAGGTTTATTTCAAGATTTGACGAACTGGAATTTCGTTCCGGTGTGTTTCGGTCCATTCAGAGGACTTTGTTTAAGATAACAGGTTTTTTTTATTCATAAGGAATACGCAATCTATATGACATAAAATATACAATAACGTATGCGGTAGAGGGATAAATATCGAATATATTATTAAACGAATTAGAAATCATGCTCATTAGGAGTGACTTAACACCAAAATTCGGGCATTTATGAAAATGGAAATGGGCCTCTTATCTGCTCTTTATTTATGGATAGTTATAGTCGTATCAAGTGTTATACAGATTGCTTTTGAAATTAATTGGAAACAGATGTCTTATTTATAGTTTTATCGAAACATTTATTCAAGAAATAAAGATAGTTTTATGATCTGACGTATTAAAAACCTTTCTTTGCAATCGAAGTATAATACATTTAGAGACGTTTTATCTCCATGGTTAACTTTTCAGGATCTTAACTCACAAGGACCCCAAATTTTCTTTATGTTGGCATGATAATCTCGAGGAAAACCTCTCATTGGAATATTCCTGCATACATTAATTTAAATTTAATTTGGTTCGATAATATGAGTGGTGTTAACTGAATTGCATTCCAATTATTCGTGGGTATATCTTCAATAAAGAAAATATTGTTTCAATTTTTAGAATAAGACGCGTAAGACGTTGTTCAGACAGCCTTAGAGATGATAGTGCTCTGTTGATATTATTATATCGAAATATCTTCTCGATAAACATATTATACTATAGCATTGATTAAATATACCATAATGTATATTTAATCAATTTTTATAGTGTATTCAGCATTTCATTTTCACGAGCATATTATTCGTATACTGTACGTCATATAACGTCGTCTTGAACGCGGTATTTGTATTACGAGGACGATATTATTAGACAATCACGTGCCACCCTTCGTTTATCTGAAACACCAACATTATAGTCAGTTAACAGTTGAGTTGACAACGTTTTCATTCGTCTTAAAAAAAAAAAAAAAAAAAAACGAATTATCACAAATGAAGTTATGTAGTTATCCCAAGTAAAACGGAGGGTCACGAATCGAATTCGGACGCCGGGACGCTTATCATATTTATACCATTAAAGTGCACGAAAATGTATCCGGTTTCTCCCTGTAGGTACATTTATCAAGAAAAATGCTCGTGGAATCAACATATATTAATCCTGCGTTTTAATTGTTACTTATTTTCTGTAGTCTGACTCACGGTCGTAACAATTTCGCGTAATCACCAATATTTAGCAAACAAATCGCAGCATGTGTTATTGCTAATTACCTACCTACAGTTGAATCGAATTTATTTGTAGGAGTTAATTTGTATGCAGCCGACTAAACATTGTCAACGATTACGATGTGTTGCTCTACTGAGTTTGTGTAATTCATAACGCCACTGTAAAAACGATTCTAAAACCAGGATAGTATCTGATAGTGACGAAACCAGGATTCGTCTGACGGGAGAATATAAACATGACATATTATTTCATAGCACAACCATACCTATTTAAACACCACGATTATCATGAAAAAAAAAACTGCGTTATTGATTCAAGTTTACATTAGTTATATTTAACGTATGTTGTATTTGCACAAAATATTTTGACAACAATAAATATTATGGTTAACTATTTAAAGTTCAAGGCTGAATGAAACATTTAAATTTTTTAATTTGTATTGAATTGAACATTTTCCTTGAGTATTTCAATCTTCAGTGTGACCAGTAACTTTATATCTTTATATCACAAAGCCCTTTGATTTGATGTGCAATAGTGGTAACGATATTATGGAATAAATCATCGAAAAAAATAATACTTCGATAATATGTAGATTTTTAACTTCAATCAATCAAGGTGTGATATTTCAAAAGAAAGCAATGTTCTTTACTCGTGTAAATCCAAATGCCTATAGGCTATACGTCTTGTTATCTGAAAGCAAATCTAAGCGAATAACCTGGACTGAAAAACAAAAAAGAACGATGACAATTGAAACTAAACGGGAGCTGCTTGATGTCAAAAAACAATATGACCTAAAAACACTGTGCATACACGGCGTAGAATTTTAATGCAAGACGGAAAACCGAAGGAGTGCATAATACGAGTATATCGTAATATTATGTGATGAGCGAAATGGTTTATGAGTCATGACAGACAAACCGTCGCCGCAGACGTTTGTATGCGGTAAAATTTTACGAGCGGATCGTCTCCGCGGCGTATGAACGTCGGATACTGGATGGCAAGGCGATTCACCGCAGCGTGCTGGCCTGTTTCTTTTTTCGGTTCACGTTTTCATTCCCATAATATTATAATTTAATGCTATAAAGCGAAATGTCCACCGAATTAACGGAGCGTATGATACAAAAGAAAATTGTACAAATAACTCGTAGGCAATTAGTAGGCATATTATGGTTTCGTATACTTATTATAATTATAATTTATAAATGTACATATTTTCTAGTGGTTCTTTGAGATTTGCTATACACATATACCTTATGTACGATATTAAGTGGCGTGAGCGGTTAGCCACTGGCCCACCACTTGAACACTAACGATTTATATAGTCATTTGATCCTGTATTTATCACTCGAACTGCAATAACGCGTTTTGATTGTCGACGTATTAGGAAGTTGATATAATAATCATACTGTATGTAAAACATTAATAATTATATAAATTAACATGCAATTATGTTCAATACATGTTAAATCGTGTCCGGATCGACTTGAGCCCACCACGGATATTTCAAAAGACCACCGGTGAATACTAAGTACAGCAAAGACGAATTTCACTTCAATACCGTTTTGTATCCAATAGCACTCGCATCAAATTCTCGTCACACACACATACACACACACACACACACACCCACATATATATATATATGACTTGTTCAGTAATACATTATATAAAACATTACAAATCTGTGTGCGCGTGTGTGTGTTTAGAGTAGAAATCTAATGTCTAATAGGATCAAATTGGATTTTTTGAAAACTACATACCTACATGTTCAATTATATACCAAATTGCTAGATATTATGATAATTGATTTGAAATGTATTTAATGTGTGATTTTGAGTGGGTTTTCGGGGTATGTATCAATATATATTTCACCGTACACGAGTTTATGTTTTTCTTTGTCTTTTAATTAAGATATCCTAGCTTATAATTACCTACATATATTCAGGTGTCAATTATACATATAATAGTTGGGACGAATATGTTTAGTTACATAGATATTTTATCTCAAAGATATAAATTTCAAAAAAAAAATCGAATTAACAGTTTAAAAATTTCATAGACATACTTTAGTTTCATTGGTTTTGTATAACCTAATTTTCAATCTAAGCCTCGTAAAAGTAACATCATGTTTAGTGTTTTAAAAGAAGACTCATTCATTTATTGTTTTATGTATGTACGTACTTACGTACATACTCGTATATATATGTTTTTTTTTTTAATTCAGCACAAATGATTGTTATAATAGAAAATGACACATTTTTTACTATTTAATACAATTTGCAATTTCTGGTTTTAAAATCTCAAATTCGTCAACAAGCAATGATAAATGAAGAACTTCCACCAACATAATCAAACTAGTTTATTTTCATTTATTTGGTTCATTCTAAATTTTTGGAATGTTAGACCATCAATTTCAATTCAATAATAATAATTTAAAGATAATTTAAGTGATTCTTTTAAATTTTTTTTTTTGTTCTTTATTTGTTATATACAATCTGTAACCCTTGGGTACAGTAAGAATATTTGCTATTGGTATAATACAAGCGTGAATAATTTGATGGAAGATAACCACCCAGTGATGGAACTTCCTATTTTGAATTTTAGTTATTTAACATTTAATATTGATTTGTTTTTCCTTTTTTTTAAACATTATTCATTTAGTAGATCCCGGCACCAGTTCCTTTTGAGTCGCCTCTGAGGATCACCAGGGATTGTTAATGATCCTAGCTTGGATATGAGGGGATTGGAATGCAAATGGAGTCTGGAATGGAATCTTTTATAAAATATAATAGCTTCTTCATGTACAGTTTTAAGTTAGAGGTTCTGAGTGGAGCATTATATTTGAAATATACGGATGGGCGTTAGCAATTTTGCGAAGGGTAATATTTTGAAATGTTTGGATTTTATTGACATTAGATTTTTTTGCGTTTCCTGATAGTTTGTAGACCGTAAGTCCAATGTGGCTTGATTAATGATTTATAAATAAGTAATTAAGTTTTTAGTTTATTATTTGAGATTAAATTTTTCAGCATACGGAGGCGTGCATTTAAGGCTAGTCTTTTGACTCTGACATTTTGTGCCGAAGTAAGGCGGCGATCAATGATTAGGCCCAAATATTTTCTTGTTTGAGTGGAGGGAATTCATATATTATCTAAAAATAATGCAGGGCAAGGAGAAATTCAATTAGTGAATGTAGTGTGAGTAGATTTTGAATGGTTCACTTCAATGCGCCATTTATTGTACCATACAGACATGAGATCTAAGTGGCTCTATAGGTTTGATGATACATCGATTGTATTTTTATGAATTGTTATAATTGCTTTATCATCTGCAAATTCCGCAACAGTTGTGTTCGGAACGGTAGGCTGATCCGAAGCATAGATATTGTATAAGACCGGAAAGAGAATTCCCCCTTGGGGCACACCAGCTTTTATATAGGCTAGACCTGAGAAGGAGGAGCCAAATCTGACTTGAAATTGGCGGTCAGAGAGGTACGATTTGATTAGTAGACAGTACGTTGAAGGGAGAAAAAGTTTAAGTTTGTATAATAATCCTTCCTGCCAGACCCTATCAAACGCTTGCGATATGTCTAGAAATACGCAAGAGCAGTATTTTTTTCCTCCAGAGCATATGAGATATCATCAACTAGCCTTCTTTTAAATTTAACAAATATTCGTCTAACTTTAAACACATTAATTATTTTCTATCATAAAACATTTCCTTCGGTGATTATAAATTTCCAATTAAAATAACCTACATTTAAAATTTTACTAAACAGTAAATTTAAGTGTTCAAATAATTAATCAAACATTATATAAAAATTTAAATATTTTTAACAAATTAATTCGTTATATCATTTTTATTTCCGTAAAATGCTATATTGACTAATATAAAATATATTAGAGAAGTTTATGATTCAAAATGAGTGATAAAAAAATTATTATTTTAGTTATTAAATCATAGCGTATTATAATTTGAAAATTTTGTTTACAAACTTAATAGGTACCTAAATAATAATTTAATAAATACAATCGATCTCTAACATATTGTATGCTTCAGTATCATTTATTAGACTATGCCATGTATTAAGGATAAATAATAACAGTATAAAATAATGATATTTTATATTTCAAAAGCATTTTATCTCAGTATATATAATACATTTTTCCCCCTTTAGTCCCGATATGTATTAATCAATCAAATCTATTATTGCTACAAAACAATTAATTATTTAATTGGTATTTACGATTAATACTTAATCACCATATAAATGTTACGTTACGACGCGTCCTCAAATTGCATTTAGTTGAAATATTTCGGATTCTAAATATGAACGCGAAAGCCTTTGATGAATATTTAATTTTTATAAACAAATATTTGAAACAATTAAAATTTCCCATATGTACGTTTAGCTTGTCATAATATTCGTTTGTATAATTTAATGTTCCACGATGTCAATTTTTTGCGAAGAAAAAAATCAAAATTACTGTTAAATTACTATCATAATTAATTAATTTTGATTCGATTTAGGTTTTCTTTGTTTGGAATAATTATTAATTTATAATTTTTCATCTGTTAACGTCAACAACTGAATAATAACGCTACCGTAAACACCTAAGTATAACGTATTTTACCGTAATGAATGTTACTTAATGTAACTTAACACGAAAATCCCGCAATTGATAGTCACAGATAACTCCCGGGAATTCTTCGAAAAAGCACAGGGCTTCTTACCGGTATAGTGTGTTGATTTCTATGAACCGCCGAAACGACATATCTCTGTGTCCGCGGTTTATTCACGTCTAAGCAGTCAATTATCGTCAAATACTCGGGAGATGCACTTGACAAAATAATAAATACAGGAAATATATTATAATATGAATAATATATTTGCTAGTTTTCACGCCACGCGTCGTCTGTAAACGACAAGAGCGCCGTCGTCGTTCGAGTGTTATAAATTTATAAACGCGACTGTCGCCGAGCGTAAACATCGTCACGCGGTAAATATTATAATATACGCCTTATCGTATATCGATTGTTGTCGTCACTCGAACACGCGTGAATGCGACAAAACACCGTGTGCAATAAAATGTTATTTTTTCAACTTGCTGCACTACACTCACGACAATCAATGCATTGGCACTAATGACTGCGGAGGACCGAGGGTCTTATCTAACCCAATATTTTTGAAATTCAATTTGAACACTTTCTTTTTTTGGGGGGGGGGGGGTGTCTTAGCTTTCATCTATATACAATAAATGATGAGTGTTGATTGAAATTAATTTCGGTGAACGGATGTGAACGATTTGAATTTGCCAAGATCACGGATGGGCGTCTGGTGTATTTGAAGAGTTTTACGGAGGACGCATTATTGTCATAAGAAAATCATGATGCGTAGGCGTTCAAAGATTTTAAACGGTGCGGTTCGAGTATTAAAAAAACCGTAGTATCATCAATCATCAAATGAAAAATATTTACAAATATTAAATTAGATGGGTATAACGAAAAAAAAGAAAAGATGTTCTTAACGAAGTTTCGCTTTTCGCGAGTTTGTTTTCTGTGGATAAATATAAAATAGTCAGGATTGAAAGTGCCTCATCATGCCGTTAAATCAAACCAATTTATTCTCATAAACACGAGATATTCCAACAAGCGTAATCACATTGTAACGATCAACGACCAGGAAGCTCAATGAATCGCGTGAGTTAGACGACTAGCGTCTAGAGGCCGAGAACTGAATTTAATGGTACTATAGCAGACCTTATCATATGATTTACAGTATCGGTTTATTCACGAATGATGAGATATGACCCGGTTTTATTATTTCTAAATAAGCAATATAGCAAATTTCAATATTCAATATTGCTATTTCAATATTCTATACATTTAATTTTGATTTCGTTTTCGAAAGAAATATTGTTACATTTATAATATTTTCATACTCTATACATTTTAAGTATGCTCAACATGTTTGCTTGTTCCAAACATTTTTATTCAAGACATATTTGTAAATATAAAATAGAAGATTATAGTTAAGAAAACGTCTCGAATATTTTCTAGAAAACACGTCAAGAAATATTGAAGTGGTAGCAAATTTTTCCAGTTTTGGTTGTGAAATTAAATAAATGTTTGTATTGACCGTATTATAAACAATTTTATTTTAAAATGTTGAATTACAAAAATATTATTCAGTGATTCATTAACATAAATTACAAAAAATCTATTAAAATTATAATAATGGGAGTTCGTTCTTCGTTCCTTTGGAACATTAATCCATTGATTCAATGCGAATTCAGGTGCGAACATAATGTATGCATTTTTGTTTCCGGAGTTATTTTAAATCCGAATCTCGAATGTTAATTAGCTTAACCGTTTTAGCCAAAACCGATTAATCTCAATTCGAATTAACATTTGTCAACACGCATTTAACTCCGGCGGCAATAAATGAATTTGAATATTGTAAACTGTGCATACAAAGTAGCAAAAATATGTGTATATACAATTTAGTAATACATTATAATGTATTATCAGGGATAATCAGAGTTTCATCTTATCAACCGTGAATAAACTGACAGTGGAAATCAGTGGTTCTCAGCTTTTTTGTTCTCACGAGTACTTGGAAACGTTTAAATATGAGTAATTTAAATTTAAATGAAGCCTCTATTTTTTAATAAAATATTTTTGGTTTCAATCTCATCAGGTACATTCTCTGCACAAAAATTACATGGCTATAGTACTAACTATTAGAAATGTCAAAGTGTGATTTTATTTCAGCATCAGTAGAAAATGTTACTGCTACTTCGACAATATCAGTGAAAGTAATAGTCACTGCTGATTGTCTGTGATTTAAAATTGATAATCATTTGCTATGACGTTATATTTTATTATAAAAACGTTAAATTTGTATTAAAAAAAAAAAAAAAACGTGAAATAATTGTTTGAAAAAAAAAGCCAAGACAAAAGACTAGTGAAATTACACTTCATAGCATTGAGCAGGTTGACTAATTTTCTTCCGTCGTTAAAAAATTTTGAAATCCAATGAATCTGCGAACCCACCGCCCCTGTTGAGAACCGAAAGTGTAAATCATAACACGATATGGTCCGTGCGATTGTTCGGTTCCATTCGGTTTCCCGTCTCCAGACGCCGGTGCCACGACGTGGAAGATCATCATTCATTACCGCCGAGATTCCGCGAAAACGGCGATACAGCTGCGGTTCCGAGACTGTCAGCACACCGGTCAATCTGTTCTGACAGGCACTTCTGAGTGCCCGTCGCGTCACAAATAACAACGACACGGAAGAAATTGAAAAATGAAAGCACGCGAACGTTTTACGCGGTGATAATAATAATAACGATGGTCAAACGGGAATCTTTCCTTCGAAAATTGAAATATGAGATACCATTGTCCTCTCGAAGTCGATTTCTTCAAAAAAAAAAAAAAAAAAAACAAAGCTATTCATTTATTCAACTAGTTTTTTTTTTACTTAAATCGTATCTATTTCAAGTACTTAGAACAATTTCATTCGAAATTATCGATATGATTCCTGTTTTTTAGCCGACACTGAAAATGTAGAACACTCATTTTGTATTTATAATACATCAATTTCGGAAAGGATTTGTAAATCAATTACTGTTACTTACATTTTGAAATTATTACTGTTATTAATTATCTTCGAGAAAAAAATAAATTTCATCACATTTTTACTTCAACGATTTTTAATTTATTTCGTAATAAGGTGTTTTCATATTTTTACTTTATTTATAGTTATATCTTCGAATAATTAGTTTTATTCCTATCATCGATAATTTTCTTGGACGAAAATAGCTTTTTTTATTTTGATATTATAAGACAAATAAACAACTAGTGGAAAACATTCGTCTGAAGCCGAAATTTTTTTAAGGAAAATTGATACGTGGAAAATTGCTACCCATATGACGAAATAGGAAAATCATTATTCATGTATTGCATGTGTGCATTGTACAGAATAGGATTAAACGCACCAAGAGTCTAGGACCATGAGAACATTCACGAAAATAGCCTATTAGGCGTCTAATATTATTATGAAATACTATTTAAATCGTTTTGATAATTTTTTCTAAAAGTATCGTATTTGACGCTGATTAATTTACAAATAAAATTTAGAACTAACGAATGAAAATTTATCGCCTAATAATCAGTGACGAACGGAAAACACGCCTATCGTTTACAACGGAAGATATATTATGTGATCCACACGGATTCCGACCGCGATTATGACGTCATACAGTCACCATGCTCGAACACCACGGTCCAAATCAAGTCTACATGTGAAGAATACAAACTAACTTTCGAATACTTTCGATAAAATTTAATATATTTGACCTTGGCCCGATACTACGTGCACATGTCCTGCAAACGACGTACCGATCTGTATGTGTTTATGTAATGTGTACGTACTGAGAAGTGGCACAACGATTTTTCGGGGTACGCACGATTCTTCTCTCTGATACTTCAAATGTTTAGTGCTTTTAATATTGCACAAAAAATAAAATTATAAAAATTTCAAAAACAAAATAATGCCCTTTATTGATATTATGTAATGAGTAGTTATTATCATTCCAGCAAACGAAAAGTCTTAATACTTATTATGTACAGGTAAAAAATAGTACAAAATTTTATTTTTTCCGTGTTACTCAATTCCTAACAATTTGTGTTTTAAAATAGACGTGAAAATGTATTTGGATTCGTACATTATACCAAGACGTGAGCACTCTTGAAAAATGCCACGTGCTGTTTCAACAGTTTCGAACTCAATATATGCCATTTATTGTATACACGTGTTATAAATTAAAATTAATTTGAACCTAATTTAATTTTCAGCAAAAGTGCTGTCATTTAACTCCAGTGAGAAATAAAAATTGATTTTACCCACATCAGATACATCAATTACAGTACATCGTAATACAATATTACCCGCAGTCGAACCCTTTCAATTTATCCGAATATCGACTGTGCGTGTGTGTTTGTGTATGTGTGTGTGTGTGTGTGTGTGTGTGTGTGTGTGTGTGTGTGTGTGTGTGTGTGTGTGTGTGTGTTTTTGACCTTGTATCTTCGTCATTTTCGTCTGTATGTTAATTTGTACGCATCAAGTGTACTATATATATGATACTCGTATTAGAAATTCATATACTGCCGAATCTATCACGAACATTACCAGATTTTCCAACCCGTGTTCGTCATTTCGTTGTTTCACTATAGCAAGTAGTAAATTATGATTATTCAAAGTAGTATTTGCATTTATACATTGTACACGATTGGTTTTATGAGTTTTACATTCAGGTATTTGATCCAGGTGATCATATTAAGCGACGACATTGCTCAAAACAAAAATCACTCGGTAAAATGGTTTCGTGATTATCGTTTTAACGCGTCGTGCGCGTAGTGTGTATCATCACATCTCGGCAAGTTATTGCTCGGTTCATAAACAATGCCGTCATAATATAATAGTGCTATAATTTTGATTTTTTTTTTAATGATAATTGAATACTTATTTTGTTTTATTCTCCGGTCACACAGGCGTTTCTCTATAATTCGTTTTGATCATTTTCCTCTGACATCAGATACATCCGACGAACGCATAAATCACTTGTTTTATTACAAATAACATTATTCTTTAAAGTGTCGTTTGCGTGCCTAACATTTTTGACAGTGTCCTTTTAACGAAACTCGCTCTGTATATTTACAAGATATAATATTTAAAAACACAATATCCCTAAAATTGCGTGACATAATTCTACATGTTCGTGTCTGCACGAGAGATTATGTTACATTGATATAAATGTGCACTACTGAAAGTTAATTTATTTGTATTTTAAAATATTTTAAATACCGAAAAAGTACTGAAATTTTACGTAACCTAACGAATTAAACGAAGTATTCATTTTTGTGGTTTCAAATTTTTTATTTTTTTTTGTATTTGATTAACGTAGCCTAAAATCATAATAGAAAATTTAATCTTTTAAGTTAAAAAAAAGGAGTATAGTAAAAATAATAAAAATCATTCAAATACCAAAAAAATTAATCGTCTAAAGTAATGCAATAACTTCGGATTACATTTTTTTTTAATTTTTACTATCTTCAAAGTTTTTTTTTTAATTACATTTCTTAGACCAGTTTTATTAAAACTAGAGAGAGATAGTAAATATCGGATAAATTTATTTAAATAATATTTAATTTAATTTAACCATAACTCCATTTAATGTAATTGTATTTTGGAATATTCATTCTAAATGTTAAGCCCTCCACAATCAGGTTTCTTTACTCAAAAAGTATTTAAAATATATTTAAGGTGTGACGGTGAACCCCTCAGTTTGTAAATACTTCCTAAAGAGTTTTCGAGTATGATTTCTAATTATATTTTACACCATAATGAATCTGGTTGAGATTTTGTAATGGAATGGTCGTTTGTGATTATTTTCCGATATGAATTCACACAAATACTGTTGAGGTTGTGTTGTATTTTTAATTTTCGGTTGTAAGAATAGCATCTAGTTAATAAAATATACGATTTGACGTTTCGTCGTTCGTTTCATTAGTTAAGTACGGATTGCGTACGACTTTATGTAAATAAAAAAGTGAATTATTATTATGTATTATTCATTCTTTATCATTATAAAATAAATCGAATTCATGGTAATATAATTAAGTGCTGATTAGAATTTAGAAAAGAAGATCGCAAGTCATTTCAGTACGCTGTTTGATGTCTTCAGTGCATTCGATGCGTTTAAAGAAACTGTGTTTGGAAGAAAATCACTTTTCAAATATGTTAGGCTATGAAGACGTGTAGAACTCATGAATAATGCGTTTGGAATGGCGTACATTTAACCCACGGAGGGTTTGGGAAATCACTACGGTCGTTAGAAACCGACCACACGTGACGCATTTTTTATTATTCAAAAACAATCTCGTAAACATAGTAATTAATAATTATCAAATACTAAATTAATTAATGAATTTTGTACACAGTTTCAAAGGTTCCCATACTTCTTACGGTACGGCTAGTTTTGGAAAAAAATGTTTAATTTTGGCGACCTACGTCCATACTAATAGCTTTTTTTTTATGATCATAAACGTAAATTTAAAAAGGCGTACTTTGTGCCATTGGGTATTCTTTGCTCCTTGGACAAGGTGATACAGATGGCTGTATTGCATTTAAAGAAATTATAGATAATTTCGTTTGTTAAACAATTCTGAGCAAAGTTTTAGCATGAAAAAAAAATATACTGTTTATACATTTTATCATTTTTAATCTAATTGTCAGAAGGTTTTTTTTATCAAACCTGTTGAAAGCTGTCTTCTTTAAACACTCTATTTCGTAAAAATCGTAAAATAATTTACTTAACCAATTTTTTTTCTTTTAATCTAAAATATACGTATGTAAAAAAAATATTTATATTAAAAGTACAGTTAATATAATATATCTTTTACAGCTCTACAGGTGAATAGAAAAATCGTTTATTATTTTTATCTTAGAATACGATTTTTGAATTGTTTTGTTTCCTGAAACAACAACTACTACTCATATAAGCAGTAGAACAATTTACAGAACACTCTTACTTTTCAGCTCTTTTACCCAAAACTTTAAATGCTTATATATCTAAAACTATTGATATAGTAATAAAAGTTTTATTACCAAGATTCAAAAGAATTTATCATAGTAAATTATTTATATTTTCTTTCGCGATATTATGTTATTAAATAATTATTGCCATATAATAAAACTAAAAAACTCAAAAAATGCGTAGATAAAATGTATTTTAAAATTATTGTTTTTTAATAGAACTGTAGTGTTGTATTATTATAGTATTTATTTAAAAAAAAAACAATATCAAAATAATGAATTGAAAAAATCATCGTATTTATCTAATAGATCTGAAACGCTCTTTATAATGATAATCAGTAATATTTCATATAGTAATTGTGCAACTGTGCTTACTTTTAAGTTGAAGTAGGGGAAACCACTATCTATGATTTTTCTCAATCCGTTTGACGAGAAACGCTAAAAGTTTTTGATAAATAAATCGGTACTTAATACGAGTATACACGCTCACATAAACCCACACACAAAATAAAGCCGATAACATTTACAGATGGTTTCATGTTATATGACGTTGGCGCCGTTGTATAGTAGCCACGAGCAAGTGGCTTATCCTCACTGGGTTTTAAATCCTAGTAATTCATAAGTACATTTGAAGGCTAGTGTATGTGTATGTCTGAGAGTTACTTGAAAATATAAAGTTGAACAACAAATTCATGAGTATAGACTTATAGTGTAATGAAAGTGTGATACTTTAAGTATTTCGGCTTCAACAGCTGATATACTAGTATTCCGTATTAAAAGAAAATGTTGTCAACTTCTCCTGATTTAAAACTGTAGTGTTGTGGTGATACCATGTTATTTTGAAAACAGCAATACCTAATAGGTAGAACTACAATATGCACAATGTCCTATTCAATACTAAATTGATTTTTTTATTTTTTCGATCGATTTCGGGTTTATTTTAATTTGATATCTTATAATTGAAAAGGTATACAGCTGCATCAAAAAATTTGGAAAAACCAGATTTTACACTATGTTTTCTTTAATGTGATTTTTAAGTTTGAAGTTTTCATTCTTATACACAAAAACCGTATTGCATAATACACCACTATAAAAAATTAATAAACATTATTTTATGAAAAAAATTTAATAGCTACCTAAATTGTTATTCTTGATTTAATATTTTCAGAAATATATATATATATATATGTATGTATATAAGTATACATGTGTGTATAGTAAGTAGTTATATAATGAGTAAATCATGATAAATAAAATACCCTGTATTCTATAATTTTGTACTCAAACAGTACTTCTATAAATTCTACGAAACTTCTATTAACAGATAACTGGTGATAAGATGGCGGAAAGTAAAAAGGAAAAAATACCGAAATGTTGAGTTATTTTATAACGTCCTTTCTTAGTGAATCGAGGATCAGTGTTTTAGTAGTTGTAGTACTTTATGGGAGAAGGAGGACTGAAAACGTTTGAACACTAAAACAGTTTTTCTGGCCTATAATACACATCATGGTTTCTTGAAACGAAATGTGTTCAAAAAAATAAATACCTAAGTACATACGTGATTGTCTTAGCATAGACACTGGTCGACATTTGGTGAGCTAAGATGATCGAAATCTCCATTGAATAAAATTACTCGATAACTAATTATACACATGAAATAACGATAACTATATTTTCTATTGAGTTAGTACACATATCAATACAGACGTGATAATATTATGAAATAATGAAAACGAGGTGACGCAACGATCAGAATTGTAGTCGAAGCGTTGGGCGGTAACGTTTATTATTAGAAAGACATTTCGAAAACCATCAATCGTGGTTGTGTGAAAAACAAAAATTTCAAACGCGGGTTAAAAAAACCAGGTGGTCGTGTGGATGCAAAACCGTAAAACTCCGCGGTATGCTGCGCACGTGGACGAAAACGGCCGGGTGAAAAATCCTTACCGTCCATCACCGCTGCCCACAATGTCGTCGTCCGAGTGTGTGTGTGCTCATGTGTGAGGTGCACGGCGTCCTTTTCACGGGAGGTTTGCCGTGATTATTTGGTTACGTAACGTGTTAAATGAGTGCGATCGCGGTGAACACGGTGTAACACAACACATCGTAATAATAATAATAATAATAATAATAACGTTTGAGACGGTTTATGCGAAATTCCACCTAGAATAGCCCTAAGAGTCCCATGTTTCATGAGAAACAAACAACTACACAATGGTACGGGTCTACCATACCTATCTGCATGGATAACGTAACAATTTAAACGTTTTCCACGAAAAACTTCACAAAGCTGACGGAGCACTCCATTATAAAATTGGCAGAAGATCCGTCAACCTAAGATTAAAACCACGGCTACCACAGGATATTTTACTTGAACACAGCGAAAACACCTTAGATTCAGACTCGGATCTAGACATTATGAGCTAGCCAAAAATTTATAAAAATTTGTAAATACTATTGCAAACATATTGACTGTAAATTGTAAATTTAAATGGTATTGTAAAAATACTTGATGTATTGACACAATTAAATTAATAAAGAAAAAAAGAAAAATTATACGTGTTCGCACGGGCGACGCGCGTGGCGCGGAAGCGTTGCGTAGCGGTGTGCGGCGCGGGCACGCGTATTACTCACAAGATTTTAAGACTGGGAAGATTGACAGCAAACAGCGTCGGAGAAATGACCTTGAGTTTCGGAGCCGACAGGATGTAACTGCAACATAAAACAACAAAAATTAAGTTAAAAAAAAAAAATGACGTCACGTCGTGCCAATGATTATTGGTTATTCGTCATCGATAAACCATCGGCACCCGCTACTGACGATACCCGCGTACACGGAATCGTGACGAAGGGGTCACAACACTTTTGCAATACGTCTGGGGCGCACATCGATTCCGCTGATTCGGTATCGATTCCGCTGGCTACTGCTCATTCAAAAATCGTCTATCGATTCCGCCGATAGAGAAAAATAATATTTACACATTCTTGAAAATCGACATTTCTATAACTGTATCATCGTTTGTAACAGTTTACGTTTTATTGATATTTGTCATTCATAAGTACATTTTTAATGAAATTTTAATGTTCTTAAATTCAATCTTAATACACAAATAGACAATTCAAACGTCAGAATATACAACACACAATTATAATACAAATTTATACACAAATATATAAATCATTATTTACACAATAACCAGTCAAAAAAAAAAAAAAAAATTATATTTATGCATTAAATAACATAATCTGAAACCCATATAGACGTATGGAATACAACTATGGGGATCAGCTAAAAAATGTAAACAAAATCCAAGCGTTCGACAATATTACACTTCGAAAAATTACTAATGCCCCAACCAATGTTTCTAACTTGACCCTCCACAAAGAATTAGGTATAAAAACAGTAGATGAAGAAGCTGCTGTTTTCTATAAACGTTTTTATAACAGATTAGCAAACCACGAAAGTCCTCTAATAAAAGGTTAACATATCCAGCCTCTTCCTGGAAATCCCCACCGAAGACTCAAAAGAAAGTGGAATACAGACCTTTTATTCTAAATCTAAAATTCAACGTCCAAGCAAAGTGCTACTATTGGGTGGCTCCTTACTCACGCAACTCCTAATGTTTTGTTACTCCAATCTCACATATACTTATTATGCTAACTGTATCGATTGTATATTTCTTTTAATAATAATAAAAAAAAAAGTAAGATAATAATTCAATACTCGTTTTAAACATGAAAATATAGAAATTTGTTTATCGTTTAGTTATACTAATCAATTTTCAACAATTTTAATTTTATTATTAAAGCCTTATTTTAACTAGCTTTATGTGCATTTTTCCCATTGATTTTTATGTAGATATCTGTTTGTATTTTTATATTTAAATCGTGACTCGTGAGTGACTAAAATGATGTTGGTATGAGATTTTGGGAATTCAGAATTTAATTTAGAGTGAAAATATTCACAACTATTAGTTGTGCGTTACCTATATTATGATAGTATGTAGTATGTGACTGACTATGTAAACTGACCTTTAACTTATTGTATTTGAGTAGAATAAATTATGATTTATTCTAAAAACATTAATTGGTTTTACAATGATGCTTACTTTTTTTCTTGGAGACACTTCTCGAGCATTGGGCTTACTCCAAAAGTTACGTTCTTTCTCTTGAAATATCAGAAATGTCTACTTTTGTGTACTTTTCTCTGTTCTTAAAAGAGTTCTCAACATTTGGGGAAACTATCCGTAAAAACGGTAAAATATGCCTTAAACGAGATTTTCATGAAATTGATTAACGTTATTTGCTCAACTTCAAAAGTAATGTTGTTAGTAACTTGAAACATTCACTGATTATCAAGACACTCAAAACAAAATTTCAGATACATTTGAAAACTTCGGTTAAATCTAGAGTTTAAAAAAATGTATTGGTTTTTGCATGTTTGAATCTAAAAAAATATATAATTTTTGATATTAAGATCTGAAAATTGAATTTGACCTTACTCATATTTTTAACTATCAACACTAACAAATCTCAAAAATCGATAGTTGAGAATTTTTTTAGTTAACTTTTTCACGGATTTAACTGTTTTTTACATCAAATTCCAACTTAAAATATGTGTAAATAATCCAACCATTATGAAACTTGGATGTACATAGAAAAAAAATGTATGCACCTTTTTATCAAAAAAAAAAAGCTTTACCGAAATAAAAATGCGTTTTAGTATGAAGTTTTCGTTAAAAATTACTTTACCAATAGTTTGTCAAAGAATGGTAAAATATATAAATAGTTTATATTACATTGAAACGGTGCTAATAATTGTAATATACTATGAAAATTATTTATCATTTCTAAAAAAATCAATACACCCACCACCAATATCTTTTACGGGGAAGGAATAATACCCGTGGTGTAAAGTGTTAGCTAATTTTTTTTAAACAATTATTGACCAACTTCAGTCAATTGTTTTTAAAAAAAAGTTAAAAATAACTTCATTCATACTTTATAAACCCATGGTTATTAGCATGATCTTAATGATAGTTCCTAAAAGTGTATGACACATTATTATCGAATTAATATAACCTACTGTCATTAACATAAAATTAATATGAACACCTATATTTAGAATTTTTCGCGGATATTTACACCATTGAGATTTATCCATGTACAAATTTACATAAAAATACATAAACTTGGTATTTTTTTTAATGTGAATTTAAATCTTCAATTTTTGAAAAAATATTTCTTCATTTTCTTTTTATCTGTATGGATTTTTAATTTTTTAGTTTTCTCAAATGGTTACCATTATATTTTATAACATAATAACATGAGAGAGGTATTCTCTTTTTTGATTATGCAGGAATTTTAATTGTTATTATTGGACCAATAGTATAAGATAATATAAAGAATACCGTTAGATATAAGCATAACAATATATTATACCTAGTAGCGGAAAGGAAAAGCAGGGCACCCAGCAAAAATGGACTGCCACTACTTTTCTGCTCTAAACTTTCGTTTAAATTTAAACTCCCGTGGGATTACCCAGTATAACGATATTGTTTTATCCAATTAAAAATTGCACATACCCAGGGACTATAAAATAGCCATGGGCATGATGTTTTCCTCAATTCAAGTAAAAAAGGAATTTATTTGTGATTGATTTTTATTTTTATTATTATTATAATTATTGTTATTATTTTAATTTCAAATTATAAATATTTTTCAAGTGACTATTTATTTCAATTATGTCCACTTTTAACAAAATGATGGATTACTAATCTTATCCAAAAATAAACTTTTTTTTATGATATGCTGTAACATGCATCATATGAGGTCAATTTACTATTCTTTCAAGAACCCTTGTCAACATTCATGTCACGTCTGAAGTGATTTCTCAGTCTTCCCAAGCATAAAGGATTACAAACGCCAAATTACCCATGGCCGCACATTTTAATTTATGTAATAATTTTAAGCAATTTAAAACTCATTACTCACACCTAAGTACGATTATAAAATAGATGAATGGTTTAATTGTGTAATTATATAAATGAATGATCAAAATGTTAGTTAAAAAATTGTATAAATTCTATCTACTTTCTTGTAAAAAAAAATATTAAAGCCGATACCCCTAATTTTAATTATTATTGAAATAAAATTGTATGATAAAACTTATAGTACATTATCGGAGGATCAAAACCAAAATTGTAATATTTTTATTTGAATAACTTAAAATATTAATTTTATCTATAAAATCATCATTATAAAACCAACAAAGCTTTCGTTTTACTCGGTATCTATAATTAAAGACAAAAATGATGCAGCTCAAAATATCTACATCGAGTTGCAGCTTGAATAAACAATTCAATATGTTTTTGACTTCGAAACTAATTTTCTTTTGAAATTAAAATATCTAATTATAGTGAAAACTTGTTTTAATGGCATTAAAGAGTACAACACATTTGGCAACTTTAACCGATAGTTCGTACGTCATTAAAAACTTTCAAAATAAACGCAATTTAATTAAATTGTTATTTGTATACCTTAAATAAAAAAACAAAAATACAAAATTATTTATATTTTAATTAATTTCAATGAATTTATGAATAAAATGTAGTTATTTGTTTTAAAATATTTCTTATTTTTGAATGTATGTCATATTTTTATTTGGAATTGTTATTATATTAGGTACATTATTTGATTTTTGAATTTTAATTCAAGGCAAAAAGTAGAATTGCTGGGTAATTCGAATAAAGAATATTTTTGAAACGAATATAATAAATAATTTTACATGCAGAACAAAATGATACGTACAAAAATATTCCGTTTTTAATACTTCTTTAATTTCATCATACTGTTTTATTGATATTCGTACAATAAATGAGACAATATCCAATTTTTTTTCTTATTTCCCGAATGAAACTTCTCATAATAATTGAAACATGTAGCATATATTAAATATCATATTTACGTACATGTAGTTAATATTATGTTCAATTGATAAAAATATACATGTATTATTCATTGTATAAACATTTTAGTTTTTGATTAAAGCAAAGAATCAATTCGTTTTACAGTGATATTCATTTTTTATTTTTTTTATTGATTTTTTTCTACATACGTTTCAAGTACATTTAATTTTGTCTATAAGTTTCATCCAGCAACTCTAAAGATTGAAAATCACATGTAAGTAGTGTTTTAAGGGTTAATTTTTCTATCGTTGATAATTTATATAATAGTAATAGAAAACTAACGAAAAACGGAGTAAAAACGGTAAATTTTTCCGTAAACTGACACATTCACTAAATCGATTTTAATTATTTGGTCATAACTTCAAAAGTAATATAGCTAGAAGTTTGAAACTTTATCGTATTAATAACTACGTATTAATAACATATTATTTAATACTTAACACAAATTAAGAAAAAAGAACAGTCGAACCGAAAATAGAAAATACATAGTTTTAAAATTGTATCCTTAATTATAAGAAAATTAATTTAAAAAAATTAAAATTTTAGCCAAAATATTTAAAACTAATTTTTATATCTGTATTCAACGTGTCGTTATGATTTGATGGACTTATTTCAACAAATAAATATTTTATGTTAAAAATTGACGTAAAAAAAGTTTATTACATAAAAATCATATAGTAATTTACTAATTCTGAGTTACTATTTTTTAAATATTTTCAGTATCGTTAGTGAAGTGTATGAAAAAGGTCATTACATTTTTAGAAGTTTTCGCCAAATCTTTAACATTTTCTTAGAAATATACTAAAAAAAAAAAACGAATAATTTCAAAACAAAATGAATTCGAATAACGTATTTTTCAACAATAGATTCTTTTTGAAATTAATAGATGAAAAGTACATGTAGTCATATATGATTTTAAAGTAAAATTGTTATAAACAGTCAATGTTTTCTGCACATATGTATGTGTCAAACACAATTTTAAACATAATTGACAACAATTGTACTCAAAAAAGGTCAAAAATATAACCATGAAGGATAACTACATACTAGAATTTTGTGTGCTACAATATTTTACACATTATAAAAATATAAACGAAGATACAAATTTTTCAACCTTTTAATGAATACCAATTCAGGCTTTGGATAAAAACTATTTTATCACTCAATTTTCTATTTTTATAAGGCTCTTAAAATTGATATAGACATATATTTTAAATCAAACAAAAACGCTATTTTATCATAAGCTCAAAATTTTAAGTATCCACATTGTTGTTTATCTCCATTTTTTTAGGCCAATTGAATTCCTCATAAAATATCATAAGCGTAAACATTGAAATGTTATTACGATAGATTGAATTTCTCTAAATCCGAGAAGAAAATTAAATTATTTTCCTTTGCAATTTTTCTCAAAAAAAAAAAAAAAAAACTGCAATGTATGACTCTAGTGTTTCACAAACTAAATAAATTGCATTGAGTTAAATAGTTAAATAACCTTAAATAGTTATCGTACATTTTCGCATTTTATGATACTAATAAATGTAATTTATGTACAAATGTTTAACTAAAAATCGTAGATAAGTAAATCGAGAATATTACGTATACCAAATAAATACCATAAATCAAACGACATGCGACCTGAAAACAATAATGGGTTATTTCTTAGGTCAATACAAATACTATGAGCATAATTAGATGGTATCTTGTACAAAATGAATAAGGTTATGAATGAGTATGTTCCACACTTCAGTATACACACCGGTTTTATGTTTAATAAACCGTCATCGCCGATGCTGTAGAGCCAATATATTGTCTACAAATTTTCGTAGTAGGTATTGTGTCATAAAGAAAAATTATACTTGTAAAGTTGTAACTATTGAGATCATATTGTTGGTGCATAGAGCCAAAAAGGTACAAACTAAAAAAAAAGATTAGTTCAAAGTATGCATATTGCATTTGATTATGTGAAAGTGTGGTTGTACGTATACTAAAAGAGGAGAAATAGTGGTTCGTGAAAAAAGAGACAAAACTAAAATGTTTACTCGACCAACTGCATTGACCCATCATTGAATAGTACAAACGACATAGCGCTGTATTGCTTACATAAATAAATGAAAAAAATCCCTGAATATATATTAACGAAAATATAACATTTGTTACGCTTTAGGGGAAAGATAAAAATATTGAATTTTGAAGTTTGGGGATGAAACTTTCCAACATTAAATATTCAGAAAACCCGTAGAACAATTTTATATAATAATATGTATACATCTAATTTACCATTTGGGATATAAGAAAAAGGTTAATTTCAAAATTACTTCATCTGCCCTGCCCCCCAGGGGGAATATTGTACGCGTCCTGGCGAATCGTTGGAGAATCAAAAATGTTGACGAAAAACTTTTTGCAATACGTGCCGTTCCATCCCATGAAAATTACAAGAGATACCATTTTAAATGGACCTTACTGTACCAAAAAAAAAAAAAAAAAATACGAAAATAAAGATATTTTTAGGGTTTAAATTTAAATCATGTTTTTGGCGTTTATAGAAATCCACCGTAAAAGTTTTTCCGCATTCGCAAAATGAACTCGCCAGTGAAACTAACTAAATTTACCAAGAGGATGATTTATCATATTTACTCTCATACAGTGACTCTTGGTAAGTATAGCAAAAACGTGTTTACGCATATCAATTACAAGTCATCCGGGTATGTTTTAGAGCTAAAATAAATATAAATAAAAGGAAATAGTTTCTTCAAGGACGTGTGTTTTCCAATAAAAATCCGCCTCATTTCAAAAGTAATGAATAAAAAACAAAGTATCTACGTTATGTGTGTTTAAATTGCAATAACGATATACTATATAAAAGAAAATTCCGCGTGATGTTCCCAGGAAGGCGAATAGTATTTTATCTCGTGTTTGTTTAATACGGTTCAGCTCTAACATCACTTCTCGATTTTTATTCAGTTATTATTTATGATGTGGTCTGTCATCTACATTAACGTGTTTTTGTAGTGTTTACGTGTTATAAACGAAAACAAAAACCTTGCTTTGATAGGTCACTTTCATAAGGTTTTATTTTTATTTTTTGGAAAAAAATGATGATGTTTTTTCGTGAAAACAACTTTTATACATTTTTCTGTAAATTATTTATACAGAATCAATACTTACATAGTTCGTAGCTGATACATGTGATCGAAAATTCCATTTTCTATCGTTATTAAATTTTTTAGATCTCGCAGCGTTCTGAAAGAAATCAAACAAGCCATTATTTTTCTAAGCTCACCATGTGTAAATTGTATTGTCATTACGTAATCACTTAGATAAATGCACATTTTTCAACATGTGATTTTTCGAAACAAAACTATTGGAGTTCACATCAATAATGGACGAATAAGTTCCTTATTTTCACCTCGTGCGATTGTTAATGATTTCCAATTTAACAAATTAAACGAAACAATACGAAATGTATGTTATCTCATACCGAAATAGCAAAATTCTAAAGAAACTAAAAATACGGGCTATTACCTTACCGCAGTGCATTTTAAATATAATCATAGTTTTAGTTTTTTGTAAAATTTTTTACTAATTAATCAAAATTCAAATTTGACACAGTAAAAAAAATGTTATTGACAAATTAAAATGGTTTTATTTTATAAGATGATCATAATATAAAAGAATAGAAGTAATTATTCTATATGAGAACTAACAAAACTTATGATTTAACTGTAAGAATGTCATAAAAAATATATTCAGCACTTTCTACCGAAAAGCCCATACATATGTAATGATTAAATAATCGCAATATTTTATTGTTCGTTTTCCAGTAGAAAAAATCGTTTGATAGTATATAAAAATAAATAATGTTACCCAGTGTCAGAAATTGTTACGGTTAATAGTATATAATATATAGGTCGTTTGAATTACAATTTCTGAGTTCAGAACAATAAATATAAGTAATTAAAAGTGTCAATTATTGTGTATTATAATACCTACTTCAGATGGAACGATTAAATTAAACAAACACATGTAATTCTTTACGAGAAAATGTGTGTATTTAATAATTCTGAAATTCATTGAAGGTAACAATTTCAAACAATAATCCAAATATGAGTGACTAGAAAAAATGTAATTGATATCTGTCACATTAAACTCGGTCGTCAGAGTTTGTCTGCAACGAAAATTTAAGATTACATTACATATTTACAGCACAAATCAAATTATTGCGTGGTAAATATTAATCAACTTCAAAAATCTTTGAAAACAAGGTAAGCAAGTTTAAGCATGCAACACAGATATTACTCTCTCTCTCTCTCTCTCTCTCTCTCTCTCTCTCTCTCCATCTCTCAATTTCCCTCTAAATATACATATACATATATATACATACATATGCACCATCAGAAATAATGTTAAGACTCATGGGTTTTTTTCTTCTGTAATGTAAGCCGATATGATGTATAACATATTATAATAATTCGAATTTTGTTTGTACAATTTAAAGAAGAATGTAAGAAATGTAAGAATATAAAATTGACGATTATCGTATTTTTTGACGAGTAAGTATATTATTTTTATGTCGATTGTAACATTATATACTTACATTTCTCTGAGACTTTGCCTGTATTTTACGAATGAATCCTTTTTTAAACTTTCGATTGGAGCCTTGCCAACCACCCTGAAACAAACAATAATAGTTACCAAAACAAACGAAACAATACAATGTTGTATCATCTTACAGCTCATGTAAAGGTGTAGGTAAGTCATTCGGAATTTCAAAGAGTCCTTCATGGACACATTTACATTTCATCAATCGATTTTCGATCGTTCCGTTCAAACATCTGCAGTATTTGAGATCAATTGAGTTCTCAACACTTTCAACTTGATTAAAAAAATAATCAGTGAAAATAAAAAAAACCGTGATGACAGCAATGGTCATATAATACTTCTGCATTTTTAACTCTGAAACATACAAATTCGATAAATTTACCTTTATATTAAATACATTTCAACTAGTCAATACTTAAATATAATTACGTATTATATACAAATATAAACATATAATAGATACGTCTTATAATTTTCATTCTTTCAATGTATATTCCTCTCCAACCTGTTAGATATATTAATTATTAAAACAAAATGTAAATTAGGAGATTATTTGAAATTATTTTACTGGTTTTTAAAAAATTGATTGAGAAGAATCAACGACTTTGATGGTGTATTTTTGAAAACATTTGATCCGTGTGATCCTTTTCAAATCGTATGGGAGGCTTCACAAGTACGATTGTTGGTCGCTATCCATACTAGTCGTTTGTCATTAAGGGTGCATGGATCAAATGGCGGACAGTACATTGGTACATACTTCCAAATTACTTGACGCGCCACTGATAGACTGATCAATTGAATATATTTCTGATTTCCATTTTGATTATTATTATTGATTTTGAATGTATCGTATATAATATGGATGTACATTAATAATTGCATACTAAGACATTGATTGAAAATAAGAATATTTTCGATCAAGTTGTATAAGAGATATGACTTGTCCAATTCTTGTGAAGTAGAATTCATAGAATTATGGGTAATTTATTTGTATTTTTCTTTTTGAAAAAAAAAAAAAAACCCGATTGATACAAGTAAGTATTAAATTGCACGACAAAGTTATAACATAATTGAACTTAACCTAACGTTTGTATTAAAATATAAGGTATATAATTATAAAAACGTATTATCGCATGTCTCAAAACAAGGAGCTTATAAACTACAGTCAACGACCCGCGTGTTAAAGCCGACCGGTGGAAGTATATTCCTGTTAGTGTAATTATATTTACATAAAGAAACATCATTATACTAGTACTTTCATTTCGTTATTTAATTATTTATTGATTTATTTTTTTTATTTATTTATTTTTTTTTTTTTATGTACATTAGACTAGAACTCGAACTATGATTTTTTTTTTTTAGGTATCAGTCAAAAATATTTTTTTCACCACTGTTTTAAAATTATGTACCTAAGAAAATTACGATCTTCTAAAACATAAATCAAATAAACCGTTGATAATTTTCCTTTTTTTGGTCCCTTAATATTTTTAAATGTCCCATATAACATAGAACACTCACGCTATTCGATAACACCTATTCTGATTCTACTCTTAACTCAAATATCATGTTAAGTTTTACATTTCTGACAACAAAATCTCATGGAAAATAATTTCGTGTAAATCAAATGTTATTAAACGTTCGAAAAAATATTCTGCATACAAGTAAAAGTGAGAAATTTAAAACGTTTGAAATTCACGATCTGGAAAAAAACACCAAACTTATAAGTTATTATGTATTTTTTACATACACATGCAGATTTCGACGTCATTTGCCATTTATCACGGTGTTATTGTTTAGTCAAATAAAAATACGTTTGACTTTTTCACAGTTTATCAAAGTTCAAACTATATAGGTACCCTTATGTATAAAAAAGAAATAGCAATTTCCAAACGAATTGAAAAAACTGAATATTCAGATTTTCTTTATTCGTGTATTTTAATTTCTAATTAAGAAGTCAGTATTTCTATACTATTAATTCAGTCGATAAACGATAGTAAACAAAATATATAACAGGGGTGGCGAACCTATGGCACGCGTGCCAAAAGTGGCACGTTGGCGAAATTCCAATGGCACGTGGAAAAAATTGAATTAATCGAAATTTTAATAAAAATCCAAATTTGAATCACACTATTTATGAAATCGTAGTTAAAATAAATACGATTAAACAATTTTTCCAGATTTTAATTATAATTATATTCCTTTAGACATTTATGCTTTACTAATATCACAAATACAAATATATCGTTTATATGGAAAAGTGGTCAAAAATGCAGACATCGAAATGTCGGAAGTCATGCAATTCGCTTACTTTTATTTAATTTTTTTCATTTTACCTTGAAAGTTTATAGTGTGTAGTGCATTTTTTCAAGTCAAAGCAAAAACTACATGTTTTACTAAAATTAGAAGTTTAGATATTCTGTTATAAAATTGTTTACATGAAAAAAAGGAACAAAAGTTCACATTAAAATATAATTACATATTTACATTTTTAATACGATTATTCAATATTGACATCTGATTTAAGAATATCATATATAATTTGTAAAATAACCTACACAAATATTGACTTCATTAAACTTCCTTTGTGTGGGGAGAGGGGCACGCGAACAGTTTTAGAAAACTTTGATTGGAAAATTTTGACACTCGACTCGGAAAAGGTTCGCCACCCCTGATATATAATATTGTAATCTCTCAGTTTATCATGAAAAGTATTTTTTACCTCTCCCTAATAAAAATTTATCTTCGCAATAAATGGACTTTAAAACCAAGTAAGTTAAGTTCAGCTATTCATATTATATCTTATTTAATTTAAATATTTTTGATAAATAATTTAAAAAAGAATTAGTTCTACAGAATTTTGTACACCTTCTCGTATAGTTACTATAAAAATGTATTGTAAGATCTATTTTTCGTGATTATATCATATTTACAAACAAAATAAGTTATCTAAAAACCTTAAATATTTGTTCAATAACGTTTTGATTGAAAACAATCGTTATTTTCAACAATATTCTAACTTAAAATGCGTTTACTAGTTGTTTCATCAAGCCAATCGTTATATTAAATTTCTAAAATAGATAGAAAAAATTATGTGATAAATTGTTTGGCAAAATAAAAAAAAAATTACAGGCTTGTAAATGAAAACGTAATTAAATAAAGATAATAATGAAATTAGATAACATTTTATTTAAACAATTATGATATATCAACGTTTTCAAAGTCTTAGGTGTGGCCCGAAATTGGTCAAATATTATGGTTGAATGATTTTAATTGAATTCAAGGCAAATCCAGTACCTTATTTTTCTATTTTACATACATTTTCGATATAATCCTAAGAAAATCTATTGAGCATATTTTCATAATATTATCTGTTTGAATGCTAAGTTTATGATATTCGTATTGGGATTAAACGACGAAACTTATAGTGACGGGCCTAAAAAAAAAAAAAAAATACTCGTCTCCATGTATAATATTAATTAATTAATGCGTGCGCATCATTGCGTAATCAATGCATTATCATCATTTAAGATCTAATCAAATTACTTTAAAATATTAATTGAAATTCACTGACATAAAACGTTTGTTGTTAAAAATTATTGAATTTAATGGTTACTGACAAAATCAACAAACAAAATATCGAAACGATTGTACTTTACAGTTGTGGCCAAACATAGTTATTATAAAATAAGCGACACTTCTTTCTTTGAAGTGACGTGGAAAAAAGCTTCACGACCATACTATTTGTTTTGTCCGTATTAGATAACTATTATTAATATTCACATGGCGTATAATAATGGTTAGTGATGAACACAGTGTCTGTAGAACGTGAGTGTGAACCGTTGAAAAAAAAAGAAAATACATAAAAAAGAAAAAAAAACTATAAAACTTTTCCTATTAAATTATTTAAGTCCCGTTTGAAATTTTTAGGACGCCAAAGTCTAGTTGTAATTCGTGAGTTCTCCTTCAGAAGCCGGTTTTATTTTTTCAAACAAATGAACAATCGCCAGACATAATTCCCCTGGAGAGTTCTAGTGACGTGAGCGACACTGAATGTACTTGTCTCTTAGGGTTTTAAATAATCAGAGTGTAAAATTCACGATTTTTTAGTCGAAACAGTGTTTATGGTACATGCGGATTGTTTGATTAAGAAAAATGTGTATAGTATCTGATTGATGTTACTTAGTACTTTTGATTTCAGGTATAATGGTAATAAGTAATATTTAATCGTGATATTTTAAAATACTACTCTGAAGAATTCTGAAATAAACATAAGTTTATTTGTGGTTTACTTGATACTTGAATATGAATATACATATCGACTCCTCCAATGAAAAAAGAAGTAACTCGAATTTTATCATTTTTCAGTCCGGTGAAATTTTTATATGAACTTTGGTTGTTTGATTGAATATAATATTATCACCATAATTTTTTGTTTTTTAACTTCCACAGTACAATGTATGATGACAAATAAACCTAAGTTACTTCTTTTTTCACGGGGAAAAAAGTTATTCGGAGAAGTAACTCGAGTTACTTCCTTAATCTTGGGTAAATATAGATAACTAGAATTTCATGTTATTTTTTCAGTCCGGTGTGTATAAAATAGGTAATAATAATAATATTAATAAGTTTTATAAAATCGAATAACTTACTTTTTTGTAGGCCATGATTGATAATAAAAAACACTATAATAATAATCATTAATATTATTAATTATTGTATTAATAATATTATTACTAACGTCTGACACTAAACAGTCAAGTTTATTGAGTTTATGTATGTATATCATTATGCATGCTATCATTAAACACTATAAATACAATAATTAAAATAAACAATAAATTATTGTTGTATTTCAAAATACAAAAATGAGTTACGTCCTTTATCTCGGGGAGTGTTGATTTAAAAATAAAAGTAACTTAAGATACGTCTTTCTTCGACGGAAACTTTATCACGAGAGATTATAAATATATTTTAATATTATGATTTCTAACTTCTTTGGAGTAGTAAAGTTACTACCGTTTTTGCGGGAGGTACAGAACATATTCCTTCATCACATTTCAACAAAAAGTGAAAAATGTTAAAATTCGAGTTACTTCCCTTTTCTTTGGAGGAGTCGATATCAGTGTTTTTTGAAATTAAAAAAATGTAATATATTAATAGTTATGAATTTATGACCATAATCAGTGTAGCTATCGATAATATTATTTATTAATTAGTTTTATGCAATTAATACATGTCCCACATACATTAATATACAGGTAAATGTACATTTATTAGCTTTAGCTCGAAAATATTTTGTTAATTTCGTTCTACATCGATTTTATTTATTTATGAATGTAGACATGTAGTTAGTTTTATTGTGTCAGCCGAATACCGAATTAATTCAAACAACAATGTGAATTAAGTATAATATAAGATATGATGCAATGCCGTATGAATAGGTGTGAATAAAATTACGAATTTATGATTAATGCAAATGAAAAGAACAGTGTTCGCACATAATACTGCGTTAATGTTTGATTAACTTGTTATGGGACTAAATGCGTATCGTGTCTAATATTAATCATGTATACGAACATTGTCGTCATTCGTTTTCACTAGACAGAAAAGTAAAAACTGTATTAGCAGGCATGTTTAAAATTAATAAATATCATAGTAGTATAAACCAGTTCCTTGAAAAAAATTAGAAAATACTACGAAAAAATGTACAGTGTTATTAAAAAAAAAAAAAAAAAAAAACAATTACGTTTTTTGAAATAATTTAAAACATTAAATGTGAGAACAGAATTGAACTGAAAACTAACTACACAACCGTTGTTTCGTCATACGTAAGTGCGTGCGTGCGTGCGTGCGTTAGTGTGCGTGCGTTAGTGTGTGTGTGTGTGTGTGTGTGTGTGTGTGTGTGTGTGTGTGTGTGTGTGTGTGTGTGTGTGTGTGTGTGTGTGTGTGTGTGTGTGTGTGTGTGTGTGTGTGTATCACATTGTGAAATAATAATCAAAATAAATTTGTACGAAAAAATCTAAAATCTTTAAATCCATCGGGCGAAAAAAAATTAAAATAATATCCTTCATGAAATATACATACAATTAATTAATTGGAAAAAAATAGCCACGAGACGCACATGATGAAACATCCCTGTATGATTTGTAAATGTCGACTAAAAGTAACACTTAACTGTTCAACTTAAGTTACTGGAAATTACTCAAGCAGTTCAGCGAGGTCTAATTTTGCATCACTCGCCGGCGAATCGCGAGGGGTTAGAGGGTAATATAATAATTATTATTATTGTTGTTATACTCGTCTACGATGAAACGGGACAGAATCGCGACGTTACTTATTTTGCATTCGTATCACAAATCGCCGTTCATCTATTAATAATTTAACTCCAACGTTACTCTGTCTCAAGAAGGTTTTCCGGTCGAAACAGTCATTTAAATATTGGATTAACACTGAACCACTCGTGTTCTGATACTTCCATGTTGACCGCACGCACAAAGCCCGACCGACCACGCAATCATACATAAATTTCGAGTGAAAAATTAAATTCATCTTTCCAGTCCAAGTATCACTGACTGGATAAAATATCTCACTAATAGAACCATCGGACTAATTTTTGATTTTCGAACGATTTTTCTCTACAGCGCGGCAGACCGAATCACATTAATTTTATTCACACGGAAAATCATATGCTAATACAATGCGTCGACTAAATTTTATCAGTGCCTAGTATTTGGTTTATTTTTTCATTTATTTGAAAAATAGTATGAAAATATATTTAGTCATCCAAGGCATTTTTAAACGTACTCACAACATTTTCAACCTTTTATTTATTTATCGTATGGCAAACATTTTTAACACATGCATTGTATTTTTTTTCATATATGATTTAAAACACTAGCAATCTTACATTTTTAAGAAAAAAGTTTTCCATTTCCGTGATTTAGTTTTTGTTATTCCTTTGTTTGGGTGATAATCACTGTATATGGTTTAAATATAATATGATATCACGTGCAAAACTATTCACTTTAATTTTGATATTTAAAAATGTATATATCATCAACGGGTGTGTAAATATAAGTATATTTTTAAGTTTAAAATTTCACCAATACATTTATTAAGGGTGTACCCATTAATGTAAATGTTATATGTTCATTCATTTAAGCTAATAAATAAAAAATAAAATCTACGTACTTCGCACTATGGGGTATTCTTCGCTTCTTGGACAAGTTAATAAGGATGAGTATATTGAATTTTAAATAAATATCTTTCGTTTCTGAACGATTCTGAGTAAAGCTTGAGCATAAAAGTATACCGTTTATATATTTTATTTTAGTAATTTATATATATTATTTATAGTAATTATAAAACTGTACCTTAGTTTTTATTTACTTATTTGTTAAACAATAACATTTATAGGACGGACTTAATCAGTCAAAACAAATGGCTCACCTACCTGTATAATATATAAACGATAAAATGTATAACATAAGACATTGGATTATTCGTTCGAATGCGATTAATCATGTTTATTAAATATAACACATTACTTTTAAAGTATTCTACTGGAATATAATCTAGTTGTGAATAGTCTGTATACAAACAATGCTCTTGAGAATTGAGATCAAAGTGGAAACAAAACAATTGAAAATGAAGTTTAACCTTGATATCAAAGTTAGAAAAATGGAAAACTTTCAACTTCGAATAATGTCGGTAGTGATGGTAAAAACATCAAAAACAGAGTTATTGAAATTTTAGGATTAAGACTTGAAAGTGAGTACGTTAGGTTATTTAACCAAAAAATATATATTGAAGGTTGAAATAAAAGAAAAAAATTCGAACATATACTTCGCATCATGGGTATTCTTCGCTTCTTGAGCTAGATTATGGTAAAGTATGTCAAGAACAATATAAGTTACTTTTACGATAAGTAAATAATAAACTCGGTGTGATTTTATTCTAATTCGAAATCGATAATATTCGATTTTTGAAATTTGTTTAGTACTGTTAGTCAAGTATGAATATGATATTATTCAATTTTTAGATTTTTATATTAAATATTTAAAATTGTATTAGATAAAAACATCCAAAATATAATATGTTTTCAATAAATTTAAAGTTCTATATACAATCATTTCGTAAAAATCGTATAGTAATTTCCTTGAATTTTTATGAAAAAAAATCTTGGTTCACAATTTTTGAAATGATTTCAGTATCGTTAATTAATTATATGAGTATAGTCATTATAAATTTTAAACATTTTTTTCCAAATATTAAAAATGTTATTAGAGATAAACTTTGAAAACGAGGAATTTTAAAGCTCTAATTTCAGCACAAAAATTAACAATTTCTTTTAGGTAACTTTTGTAAAGTATGAAGCAATATATTATTAATATAAATGTTGAAAATTTCATATTTCTAGTACCATTACATTCCGATTTCTTATTAAATAGCTAAAATCTATTTTGTTAGAGTGTCATTTATGACAAATTTTATTGTTTTGGCTCGGTTTTTTGGTAGTTGTTCCTCATACCTGGAAAAACATTCAAAAATAGAGAAAAATTAGGAAATTAAACTTCTTATGGAAAGTGTTACTAGATGAAACTTTTGGAGTAATAACACAATCTAAAAAAGTGATAACATACATAAAAAAAAAAAAACAAAAAAAACATATTATTGTAAAACAAATACAATCATTGTTTCACTTAGAATCTAAAATAATTATATATATATATATATATATATGCATATCAAATAATAATTTTGAAGGTTAAAAATATATTTTGGATCAATTTGGTTAAAATTGTACTGTGTAAGCAATAATTTGATCATTTATGAAAATTAAAATTTTTATATTTTATGTTATTATATTTTCATGTATTTAATCATCAAGAATAATATAAATAACATTTATTTAAAGCTTTTATACAAAAATGTATGCATAAAAACAATATTGATGATAAAATTATAAACTATTATTTATCACACAAACCCATTAATTAATCTTACATTGAGCTAATTAAGTATAATACGTATACGTAGGTACCTAATATATTGGTATTATTTCAAGTTTAAAACCGCACTCCTTAAAATATTTCTTTTGAAAAAATCCAAAACTATGATTAAACACGTTATGAATAATCATGACTATACCTAAATGATAGCTTTTACTATTTTTTTTTCAATAAACATTTTAAAGAAGCGTGTAAAATCCAATCTGTTTTAAACATCACACCTTGAAAATGATATCAAGTTATAAAATGTGAATTAATACACAATTCATCATTTGACGTACTAATTGCATATAAGCACAATTTATATTTTATACTCTTAATTAGGATTAATAATTATGAAAATAAAATAATTATTTTTTTAAATTTAGTTTACGTAATAATTTTATTTGGTTAACACATTAATTATTTTATTTCATTTTTTTTTTAAGGCAAAGTTGACCTGACAACATGAATGTCATATGCACACCCGAAAAAATATTTTACGCATGTATAGCAATTGTGTTTATTATTGTGAAATAAACATTCATTATTATTATGACAAACCATCTACTCTTTTGTCTAGTATTCAATAGCGTTATACGACTTTAAATTGTGTATTGAATAGAAATAGGCAATACATGGATAAAATTATTCATTCCGTAATTTTATTAAAACCGTATCAATAATTTTAACATACAGTGTAATGCCGAAGGTATAGATTCGAGATGTTTTAAACATTAGATGATTATTCGTTGTTTGTTTCTCACAAACTTTAATTCGCCAAACCTTGTCGGTTAAATGCGATTGCATCAATCAATAATAGCCTCACGACTTTGGGAATCTATCAATCTTCTATAATCTGGAATAAATGAATCCTTAAAATCTTTCAGGCGCAAAGTTCAACAAAAATCCCAAAAAACATAATGCTAGTGGCTAGCCTTTTTTCGAACGCGTTAACGGATTTATTTTCAATCGGCGCCAGAATACTTATGCGTTTATCATTATACTAGTTCAGTATTTTCGACATGTTGACAAATTGTACGGTTAAAAAATACTGTTTTTGTTTCTAAATGTTAATGAGTATAATTATAGTGCATTACAAAACATGTTGTTCTGTCTGTATAGAAAGGTCCATAATGATTGTATGGTCTATGATTCTTTTAACACATTTTATGTTGAAAATATGTAAAAACCGTATAAGAATTTATTTTGAAACGCTTATAAAAAAAACCCCTGAGTCACGATTTTCGAATTTTTTTCACTATTATTTATTACGTATATTATACGAGTATAATCATATTAAAATTTCATAATTTTTCGCCAATATCAAAATTGTTAATAACGATAAACTATAAAAAACGAAGTACTTTCAAATTTCTATTTTTAGGCCAAGAGTTATAATTTTTTTTAACTTTCGTAAAGTACGTAACAATATGTCTTTAAAAAAATAAAATAAATGCGGACATTATAATTTTTAGCAATATAACTTTCCTAGTTATGACTAAATAACTAAAAACGATAAAATGAAAGTGTCGTTTACAGCAAATTTTACTGTGTTTACTCGATTTTTATGCAGTTTTTTTAATGCTTGGGAAAACTATCGATAATGGAGAAAAATTACCGTTTTCAAGCACTAATATCATGAAATTTCTGACCTTTAGTGACGTTAGATGGAACGTTTGCAAAATGTTTATGCACCGAAAAGTGTTGGCAGAAAAAAAATTGAAAAAATAAAAAATAAACGTCATTGTAAAACCGATAGATTATTCGCATCACTCAGAATCTAAAATCACAAATCAACAATTAATTTAAATAACCTCGTATAAATATGACTATTCGAAAACAAACATTCATAATAATCACGTGAGTATATTGTGTTACATTCGCAAAGAAAGTAAAACTCGAAGAAATATGCGTAAAAAACGATACGAATTTGATAAAATATTTAACATTATTTTGTATTCTCAGGAACTACATATAAATAATCACAGTTCTAATACATGGATGTTACATACTGTCCTATGTAACGTATGGAATAACGTATACATGTATTAAACATGCGTAAACGTATTTGACATACTTGTTTACACAAATGAATGAAGTGTACGCGTGAAATTCATGCGTTTTTAGTCCGTGATCGTGTGTACATATTAAACGTCTCAAACAATAGGTGTACAAATCTGTGAAATTGAAGAAGCAACACGCTTGTATTATCGTATTTTATACTAAAAAGTTTCGCGTATTCCACCGCACCACACCGTCACAGCTGTTAAAAACATGTTTTACTATTTTTTTTTTTTTTTTTTTTTTTATTTAATATCGGTATGCAGGATAGTGCACTTCGTGTTATTCGGATCTTTTTGTGTGAAAACTAAGAAAAATCAATTTTACCCTATCATACAAAATTTATAAATCCAAATGTTGGATGAAATACCCAAGTACATAAAAATAATAAAAATTATATTTTTATGGGGACAAATTTATTTTCTCTCTTCGTTTTAAAAGAAAAACACTTTAAAGATAATTTTGTTTATTTCTATTCGATTTTTTTTCCATGCTGAAAGATTATGTCTAAACTGAAATTTGTTGGACCGAATGAGTTTTCCAAAAGTTTTGTGCTAACTTTAAATATAAATTTTATTTATATTTTATTATATTTTTTATCACAGTTGATTAAAAATATTTTTATTGTTTTATTAATAACTGCAAAGCCTCAGTTTAAATTTCACTTTTAATTTATTCAGTCATTGTTTTATATGACTTAGTGCCTTTAATACGTACAATATATCGTCTTCTAATTAAATATTATCTTTGCATTTAAAACAATGAGTTATAGTACGAATTAATAAATTTGTTTATAAAAATCCAACAAACATAGAAATAAAAATGAAAATTAGTATTGTTAAATTATCAAAGAACTAAATGTGAAAATCGTACCTCAAATCATTTTATATAACCTGCCAAAAATTTGTGGTTAAAACGTTCAATTTTAACAAAACACATACAAATTTATGACTTTATTTTTTTATAAAAATGTTAATCAATAATTAGTTATTTCACTTGTGGTAATTTACCAATTTATTGCCGTACACTTTCAATCTTAATTATTTTTATCTTCGTGACGCCCTTAAATTATTATTTTTTTTTTTTGTTTTCTCGGCCTCTCATCAGACCATTTAGACTTAAGTACACTACGTTCACGATTAATTCAAAGAGATATAAACCCTTCTTTTAAATTACTTGTGTTCTATTTTATTTTACAAAATACTCCATTTATCCGGTCCATTACGTTTTCTTAACACTGAATTAATGTGTATATAAAGTTAAGTGATTAATTTGTAAATCTTCAAACATCTAAATGATTGATAAAATGATATCGTACATAATCACCCGTTAACGGGTAAGAAACTAATAAGTTTTATCTTGCTCGTTTTATATTTTGTATTTTTAACGACACGATATTAATATCACAAGTTCGGTTTTAATATTTACTCTAAAAGACCTAATAATGAAATCTTAAATGATGTGGCGAATACACAGTCAGCATGTTTAAATAAAATTCCATCGTGAATGGTAAAACTACGTTGTCGTGCCCAGAACGATAAAATATTGTTAAAAATTCAAAAAATGTTCATGTAAAATTCAAAATTGCACTTTAAACCAAAACAAATGTTTGTCTATAGCTGATCACTTATTATAACATTCTCTCAGGATTTTTCGTTTTATTGCAGTACTTACGTTTATCCATCATGTAGATGTATTTTGCGAATGTTTTATGCTTACACATAACTATATATAAAAAATCGTAGTTAATTCAATGGTACTTAATCAATTATGCAACGTTACAGCGTCTTCCAGCGCCCTGGAATTTTCCTAGATAATTATTTTAAAAATGGATTTTACAAAATTGTATATATTATAAAATAATATAAATAGATTTCATTAAAATTACAGAAACACTAAGAGATTTCGAGTGTATTCCAAAAATGTATGGTAATGGCTCAAACACTATTTTCATATTTTATTATATACACAATCATTATTTATAATCTGTTAATTCACTTTATGAATGCAAACTTTTAACAATTTTTCTGTACATACACTATGAATACTGTATAATGTGCAGTTAAAACTCATAATCATTTAAAGCAGGTATGTCCACCCCTTTTCAAATCCCCGGCCACATTCGCCAAAAATGTTAAATTTAAATTCATTCTAGATCTACATTTTTATGGAAAAAGTCATGTTTTTTTTTACAATTTTTTTATCTACTTGATTTTTTAAAGTCCTCTAAATTTATACTTATAGCCAAAATATTCAATAACAAAAGAGTATTTATACATATTAACTTTCATAGTAATAAAGGTATATAATTGTTAATAATCTAAGGAAATAAAAAATTACATAGAAGAAAAATTATTTGTCATAAAAATATAATTCTTTTATAGTAGTTTAAATTAAATTTATACGAGTATTTTGTAAAAATATTCCAAATTGTGCGTGATTCATGATAAATATGCTGAGTATGCTTATGAAATCACCATAAATAATATATTATATTATTATATGCTTCATAATATATCGTAAACTTGCAAATATCACATCTCGTAATGAAAATATATAAATTACTTATTTTTTAATCAATAAATACATTAATGATATTAAATCATTTTAAATTGCATTAGTTCACAATTTCAGATAAATAATATATTTTCAACGAATTGTGTGAAATATACCTGTAATTATTTTAAAACATATTGCTAAAATATTATACAAATACTGCTTTTCGGTTAGAGTGATCAAGTGCTTTTAACTATGTGATGTTTACCACGCCATCACTTGTAACCTGAACCTTTTAGACATCTCAAAAACAATATAACAAGTAAATAGCATTAACAGTTCATCTAACAATGTAAACGAAATAACTATTTTCACTGAAAAAGAAAATAATTATTAAGTATTAAATTACTATAGTGTCAAAAATAGGATATTTTCTCTGAATCAATCCCACAAAATACACATAGCACGCATGTTTATTCGCATACTTGCACTATTACAGTACGATTTCCATAAAAATCTAAATTCAACATTGAACAGAAATTATGAAAATTTTAAAGCTTTAACTGTAATTAAGACCGGTATTCATCATTCTATAAGCTTAAATTAAGTTTAAAAGTTTAGTTCATTCAAAACGTTCAACTTAACTAACTAATCATAATTTCATACCAATTTAATTTTTAAATGATTGATTTGTTTTGCCTTGGCTAAATTTTTTGTCACTTAAAATAATGTCGAATATTCATTTTCATAAAATATTATATATATATCATAATTACATAGGATGAAAATTAGTTAATTTTAATAATTCGTATAGATACGAAATTTTAATTTTAATTAAATTCATGTATTAAACACATGTAGGACTTAGTTGTTAGCTTAATTAAAAGAAAATAATGACAAACACAATTGGGTTAAAAAAATTGTTTTAGCATTAACTTTCCTAAGCATTGACTACAATAATTGCAAATATATATACCTACTATGCATACATTAAAATGTACGATTTCGTTCATAATTATTTTTAAAGTAAATAAAATGTTGTACAATAGATACTTATTACTAGCATACAAGTTGTTCATTCAAGTCAAGATTGCCGCTGTTGGACGAGAAAAATTATTTTATATTGTATAACGGCGTTTGATATAGGCAATTCACGTACATGTTTGCACTTATACCGGAATGGAAGAATAATAAATACTCCGTCAAATAGATAATATCCAGTATTTTCCATATCAGAATGGAAACAAAAATATTGATATATTATATTATACATATGTTTTAAATTAATATCGTTTAGTATTTTTTTTTTGCACTTAAGATTCAAAATTCTTGAGTGCCTATCCTCCAATTTTACGAAATGTGATTAGCATTACGAATAAAGATCATGTGAATAGAACGATTTTTTTCAGTTCCACGGCGATGTAAAATGTAATTGATCTAAACAAATATTTTCTAATATCATGATTGATTATGTATCAGTTAAAATCCAGTATATATGTATAGATGATCGAGTAGAATATTTTGATTAGGCTTTTAGGTGAATACGAAAATATCACATTTCTAAGACTGTCGTTTGTTTTTTCTCATCTATAAAATGAACTGTAAACTTATTTGAACCATTTATACTATTCTCTAACGTAGTCACATACGAAAACGATAAATAAAACACACATATCATTGTAAAACCAATAGATTTTTCCCCTTGCTCGGAATCAAAAATATGTTAGCAGTACAGTAAAAAAAAAAAACAAATAATGCTCTTTGAATTAAATAAATAATAATGAATAACAACTTTTCATCAAGTTATAAATCATTTTATAATTTTCGCACAAAATTCTTCAACTCGTGTTCAATAACTTTGTATTGTTACTACCCTACGTCTTGACTCTCGTCCCAATGCATAATATATGTTTACGTGATCTGAATTCCACAAGTTTCTATGATTCCTAGTTGCGAATTTTCAATTGTACAAAAAAATGGCACTGAGTGTATATTTCATTGCAATGACAAATGAGCAAGATAGTTGAGTATTATTCATTTTGATGAACTCAAATGCTAATACGCATGCAAACACACGTTTCTGAATCTGTCTACCGCATAGTATTAAAAAAAACTGTACTTGTGGCCCAGAATAAGTATATGACACTATAAATAGTATTGTACTTCAAATATATTATTATATTCCACTGTCCAAACAAATATTAATTAACAAATATAATAATTTTTCATTAATTGAACTGAAAAGTAAATAGCATGGCACGGGCAACACGTGGAAATGTATGCTAAATAATACAATTCAGTGGTATCAATTTTGATTATTTAGTACCTTTTAATATTTCATTTTCTATTTTGTATTATATTCGTCTATATTGTGCACCATTCACCGTCAATATGTAAAATTCTAAGATTCTGACATAAGACATACTTATTGACATCAGTCAAGTCATTTGAACCAAGTGCAAAAATCTAATAAATTAAACGTACATGTATAGTTTGAGTAATAATTGTTCTTAAACTATATTAATAAACAATATTATGTTCGTATAAAATTATTAATTTTATTTTAAAACCAATGACGCAATGTAGAAATATTTTATCTGAGTTATTTGTTAAAAGATATATTTGATTTTATTCATTTATTTAGTTATAAATATAAAAATATAGATAGTCAATATATTTATTTAATAGTACTAACGTTTTTATTTTGTCTGAAATATAAAAAAGCAGATTAATTTTTTTTTTTTTTTAATGTTTGCTGCTAGCATTAAAATATTGTGTTAATTGTTAATTATTATAATTATTTTTTCCCCATGAAATATCGTCAATTTAATAGAGTTTAAAACCAAAGTTTTAAATTAAGAATTCAGAAAGCTTTTAATTTTCTTACAAGTTATAATAGTGTACAAATGTAAAAGGTTTTTTTTTGTTTATTCAAATTTTAATACGATCTCGATAAAACTGTTAATTATATAAACTTCTGTGATGCATTTATAAAAAATAAAAATTGAAATATTTTATGTATTTTATTTTAAAAAAACTTTGAAAATTTAAATGTTTTATCTTGCATTTTACGTTTGGAAAGAAATTGTTCTAATTATTTTTTATTTTTTATTTTCTCATTAGTTTTTGGTAATAACAAGTTATTTTTCAAGATGTCAATTTAAACAAATAGTTATAGTTTTTTTTTTTTTTTTTTTTTTTGATAACTTTTTCATTCATTATTTTAATTTTAATATTCTAAAACATAAGCTACTTTTATAATTGTTTTTCTTTTATTTTTTCTTAAATAGCTCGATTATTCATAAAACTTAACGATTTTTATGTATATAGCGAGTAATTATGTTTTCCAACTCCGTTCAATGACTGCATAGGAAAACGACAAAAAAACAGTATTCTATATATCTCACAATTTAATATTACAAAATGTGAAGTAATCAGCAACAATTTAGACACAAAAATGAATAATATCATGTCAAGTATTATACGAAAAATAAAATATATCCACATAGTTCAGAAATACTATAAAAAATAAAAAATATAGATCTGAATATTTCAAATCAACTTTAAACTGAAGATATCGACGTAATATGTTGTAAATTGAAACGTTTTGTCTTGAATTCCGGACAGTTCAATTGTAATAACAAGGTTACAAAGAGAAAATGAATCCAAAAGCTTTTGTTTACAATAGGACGAGAGTCTATACATAAGTGACCTAATCTGAACAATGAATTAAAGTAAATCATTCAACTATGGACCAGTATTTGTATATCTCAATACGTGAAAACGTGCAATGAATTTATCCAGATTTATATGAATCGTTTGGCTTTTCAGTATTCTCGTCAATCAACAGCCACTATAATTTTGAAAAAACGGTTCATACATATTTATTAGTTTAAAAGCGTCTTTAATCCAACACTAGTATATTACAGTCTAATATATTAAGTGTAATTATTAAACATATTATATATATATATGTGTGTGTGTGTGTGTGTGTGTGTGTGTGTGTGTGTGTGTGTGTGTGTGTGTGTGTGTGTGTGTGTGTGTGTGTGTGTGTGTGTGTGTGTGTGTGTGTGTGTGTGTGTGTGTGTGTGTGTGTAATGAAACAATATTTAATGGTTAATACGTATACATTATTTTTGATTATAAAATGCAAATACAGTTTTAATACATATTCATACATTGTAACCATTTCCATGTCAATCACCCATAACATACAACTAAGTAAGTATTAACTTTGATGCCTACACAGAAACCCGTAAAGTAATATATTCGTTAAGTTTGTAAATTAATCTAAGAAAACGCAATAAGCATAAAACTTAATTTTCATGAAAGTATAGTCATAAATATTACCAACATTATGACAATATTGTTTTATCGTTTAGTCATAACAACGTAAATTATATATAAAACTGTTTAACATAATTTTGAAAAAAATTTTTGATTTTTAATTCACGTTAAAACTTTTTAATTTAAAGCAATTAAAAGTTCATGAACGTATTAGGTTTGAAATCTAACAAATAACAGTAAAATACACAGGTACACATACATAATATATTAATGGAATGAGCGTTTTTCGTGTTTTTTAAGGTTACGTATAATTTCTTATAATACTGCTATAGTATTTTATACATTCAAAAATATTTAATTTTACTTTTACATGTGATACGTCGTCACATATCGATCCGTTGTTTATAATTTGGTACAATACCTAAGTTTCAAAATTTATAATATTATGATTATGTTTGTGATATTTATATAATATACAACTCTATCTAACATTTAGTCAAAGACTGTCTTCTGATGTAAAAGAATCTTTGATTCGAATAATGAGTATTGAAATGAAACATTTATTTTAAATTAATTGCTTGAAAACAGATAGATCGAAAAACTTCTATTGACTGAAATTACATAGATGAGTAACGATTATTGTTTAATTTTGATTAATCTTAATGTTTTGATTGAAATATATCGATAAAATATAATTAAATATAATTTTGAGAATTTCAAATATTATCGTACTTGTGAAATGGAATTACATTTCATTTTTTTTTTTTTTAATATTTGTTGTTTTCTACTATACACAAAGATCTCATTTTTAAACCTTCATATCTAAATCGAAAAAAAAAATTAAATTCACAGAAAAAAAAATGGAATATTTTCAACCGCCTGATGATCTAAATAATCTGAGAATAATAATTCAATTTTGATTGTCAGGTTTCTACTTGGCTCTACAATAACATAACTCGGTTAGCTTACAAATTAGAGGAAGTCGATATGTTAAATAATAATGAAAATAATTTTTCAAATTTTATAATAATGAGGTTTTAATATTGTGTAATAATGAGTTTTTAAAGAGAAGTTATAATAGAAATAATAATATTTTTTTAACTTTCTCGTACTTTTTCGACGAATTTGTTGTTTTTGAACTGTTGACTTTTTGAGCAAATATTTCCGAACTATTATCATTTGGACGATTAATGTTTTGTTCAAACTCACAACGCATTCTTCACTCTTAAACGTTAGCAAAATAAACAAATACAATATTTGTGAAAAAATGTTTTGTATTTGTCCAGTAATATTTTATCAAAACCTATTTTATTAAATACGCTTTTAAATAGTAAGTATGCAAATTAAATTTGTGATAGAGTTTTAAATCATATAATTATTTTAAGTATAACTCTATTAAGAAAATACACTTGAATAATTAAACTATAACAAGCATACAATTTTGGCGGAAATCGAATTTTTAATTATTTTCATAAAAACCAATTTTTTGTGCACGACATTGCTCCAATCCACATCTCTGGAATCGCTATTGATTGACTTGAATAGAGTTTCCTGGGTAAATAATAAAAATTCAGTTTAAACCTCAGATTTTACGCTACCTAATAAATTTTTTTATGGATATTTGGAAAACTTAGGTTTATCCTTAATTTCTCATTTATATTAGACGTGTAAAATTTACGTCATTAAATTTCAATTCTCATATAGATAATTGTGCAAGAACAAAAAAAAAACTACTCTCAAAAATTTGGATTTTCCTCAAAGATATTATATTTTAATGAAATTGAATAAATGAACATCGCAAAAGTTTATTTAGTTAGATTATTGGTCATAGAAAAATATTTCTGAACAAATAGATTAGATTTAATAGTTCAATAACACATTCCATTATTATTATTATTTTTTTTTTTTTTTTTTTTTTTTGTGACGTTTAACAAATATCAAAAACATAATCTGCTCTAATTTGGTCTCATTTTTTAATCAATTTGAATCATTTTTTTCGAAAGTCGGTAAAAAATAAGATTTCAAATTTACTATTTCAAAAATTAAATAACATAAAACAAATTTTAATCTTTCAATGTTCAACATTTACAACAATAAATTGTAACTGCCTACTGGCAAATAAACTTCACTTAAAAGTGTTGGTTTGCGCAGAAACACTAAGATATTACGTAACTTATGAAACATATTTGACATGACAGAACGAACCACTGTAGCTATCTTTAAAACTATAAGATGGAAAACAGAATTTTAAACATTTTATACGAGAATCCGAAATTTAATTAACGTATTGGAGCAAACCGTCGTGCGCTCCATAAAAGTATAAGCTCAGCTATAATATTTACAACTTTCATCAATTTAATGTGGCTATGTTAATGGTTTCAGTGATTGACAACTGATTCAATCCACTTCACAAATCGTAAAAATCATTCGTATAGATGAGAAAAACCACGTCAGGTGTAATATATTATATGACATTAGAGTTTAGAAACAATGTTTTTAACAATGCCGACTGTCAAACGGTAGTCCGAAATCGGCGTGGTGTAAAGGAAAAAGGAAAATGTACATAAAAAAGAAATGAAACGCCGAGTTACGTGTGGCTAACGTCATAAATAGATTTTAAGAAGTACTTTACTAATTCCGTTCCATGGCGACGTTTATTTTTTTCTCGTTAGTTGTACAATAGGGTATTATTTTACACTTGCATGTATAAATTCGTTTTTAATACTGTACCGTATATTTAGACAAAAATAAGACCGATGAATTAAGTACCAACTGTTTAGTTTGTTCGAATTAAAACAGTTGTTATTTAACTGCGATATTCCCTTGAGAAAAAATTTAAATACTGCTGATAAAATCTGGTTTCCGCTACCGGCAACCCCTTTTGAGTTGTCAATTTGTATAATTTCAGCCACCATAAAACCACAGTTCACCCAAACATAAATATTTATTCGTCATAAAAATATTGATTCTGGAGGTCAGTCTATGTTATTCATATTTTAATACCATACTGTATTCACTGCAACGGAGTTAGATTTAGTTTGATTTTGAGAGAGTGAGAGTAGAACTCATACTAATGACATGTGATATATGGTACGATATAAAAACCAAAAAAAAAACTTCATTTTACCGATTTTTAATCATTTATAATTAATCATAGCTTTACATTGTATCAAATAAATGAGTCAACGAAAAACTCTATCATTTTATTAATCATCAATAAATTAATTAGAACATCATACTGCAATAATAAGTATTCATTTGTACTATCAATTTACATTAAAAAATTTTATTGATTTCATTCAATACCTTATAAAGTTAAAAAATTTGAAATAATGTAATCATACCTTCTTCTCATATGAGACTCACAGATTTTACTGATGTTAAAAAATATAACATACTAATTGTATACAATGGTGACTAAGACTTTTTTTAACAAACTCTGTTTCAGGGATTTTTCTATCAAGACATTATTCCAAAGAATCAAATAAATGCACGTACATCTGACCAAAAACCATCTGAGAAAATAAGTACGCACGAAAAAATAATATCATCCTATTTACGTAATTCTTAAATTTACTCTCATTAAAATAATTCGCGTTTTGTTTAAAATTATAAGTAACAAAATCCATCCAAATAAAAATCATATACTAAGAGTATTTATGTAATAAGTATTATTTTTTTTAATCCTTTTACAAAGAACTTACTGATGAAATTATCTTTACAATTATAATAATAGGCATATCAAATTTCATAATTCTTTGTACAACTCCCTACTGTTTACCGTGACTTATTAATTATATTTTAATAAAGATCTCATGGTTTTTATACAAAGCAACAAATTAATTCGAACAAAACACTATAGTTTGTCATTTGAAATATAAAAATTAATTCAAATTTCTATCGTAAAATAAATCATAAAAACACGTTTGACCGTTGACAATATAGTATAAAAATAGTTAACAAAATACAATGAAAATTAATGGATACTAAAATAATATTTAGTCCGGCATACTTAAATTGTATTAAAATACAAAAAAAAATGACACATTTTAGTTTCCAATTTGTAGCTTTAAGACATATAAAGTTAAAATAAAAAAATTACGTAAATATAATCTTAAGACACCTAAAAAATTATTGAATTAATTAATATTTTATTGTTTCAAAGTTAATTATCATAACATATAAAAACTTTTTACATGGACAATGTTTTAAAATCTGATACCTACTCAAATCAAACTCAACGGTATAACTAATAAAGTAAAATAACAAATGCATTTTAATTTCAAAATCTTCAGTAGTTCTTAAGTTAAAACAATGATCTATCAAGAAGAAATATATATATATATATATATATATATATATATATATATATATATATATATATACCTATATATTGTATGTTCAATCCGCAAAAGTATTTTTAGTAAAATTGAAATTCTAATATTATTTTGAATACAATCTGTAGTTTCTTGAAAATGAGTTAAGACATATTTTATATACAACAGAAATCTGTAAAATGTTAACCAAACAATATTATTTAATAAGTACTTTGATTTTACTGTAAAATAAAGGTACACAGCATCTCGTAAAAAGTCAAATTTACTTCATTGACCTCGAAAATTGCGCAAAAACCGATCACTTAATTTGAAATTATATTATTGTAGATACTAGTTATTTATTTTCATTATATTCAAACTTTATTGAGTATGTGACTGTGAAACTCGTTAAAATAATTGTAGTGAAATAAATTTCGTTCCGACATAATGTAACATATAATGCATATATTATAAATTAAAGCAATTGTTTTTTAAATTTTGAGATTGAGTGTTCTTTATTATCATCTAGATCTTGTGTTCTTTTCTTCCAAACACATCACAGCTAAAAGCTTAACTCGGATGGAAGACAAACGGTTGCTAAACTCGATAATAACGAACAAATTTTAGAAGAAAATATAATTGAAAGAATACCATTAATTGTAAATCGAGTCGATAAAATTATCAAGAAATTGTCTTTTTGGACTCTAACCACTCGGATGACAGTGTCTCTAATTTAATCCTGCGTTACATAATATATACACTATAGGCGGTAAATAAATAACTATTTCATTCATCTCGTGCACAAAACGACAGTGACTTTGTGACCGTATATTTCCTAACGCTACGTGCTAAAAATAATTTTCAAAATTGTTCAATGATTTAATGAAATACGCACAAATATTGAAAAAGAAATGTATTTTGAATTCATATTTCAGTTGAAATAAAATTCAAATCAAATTAAAAAGAAGCCGGCAGTATAACATTCCTAGTTATGCGTACAAAGCAATTTAAATGGACCATTTTTTTAACAATTTATCTAATTTATCGTTTGACACACGATAGTATTGTGTGATTTTATTTTAAATTCAAAATTATGATAAATTATTGTTTTTGGAAATCAATTCTGAACACAATAGACAATTTTGTTACATGCTATATAGATTTAGAAAACACCAAATCACAAAATAAATAATCAGTGCAATTTTCATATGTTTAACAATAATAAATAATATTTTTAGGATCAGAACAGAAATAATCCATATTGATTAAATTATTCGTGAGAAATATCTTTGTAGTTATATTAAACAATATCAGCTTGATGTATGAAATAATTCGACATTACTTTCAGGGCACATATCCAAAAATCATAAATTGTTTAAAAGATATTACCTGAGATTTTACGTAATTATTCATTTAAATCGTAATTTTTACTTAAAACATGCATAAAAAAATATAAACCTAGCCAAAATGTATAATACTTGCAAGATGGATACGCTGAATCTTTGAGTAAAGAACATTTTTTAACGGATTCAGAATTTAAAAGTTGATATGGTATGTTTAAAAAAAATTTGAAAAACAAGGATTTTCTAATTAATTCATAATATCTTAAAATTAGTAAAATTATTTTGCAAATATTGGGAAAACAAAATTTGAATATTTGATGAAAAATGTGATATTTTTTTAAATGGTTATTTTTAAAGTTACTGCTAAATAAATTTCACGAAAATCAAATATTCATCAAATTTTTTCGTTTACAGTCAATTTAACGCTTGAAAATACTATTGAAAATTTTAACGAAGCGTACCCAAGGGATGATATGTCTTTTCTACAGTGAAACGAAACGCACAACTTTTGGAACACTATTACTACCATCCGTGGTTGTAAACCGTGAAAAAAAAAATTAAACACATCATTTTAAAACTAATACATTCTTCGCTATTTTAAGAATTTAAAAATATCCGAGAATTTATCAAATAAAAAAATATAATATGTTGGTGATTCGTAATTGATGAATATATTGTTTTCTCTACGCTGCAAAATAAACAACTCTTAACCTTTTTAAATATTATATTTTTACGAAAACACAAAAAAGAAAACATTATTTTTCAATATTGTTTGTTTTGATCTTCACTGAAACATATACAAGACCATACTTTTTCTAAACGCGTACAAGATAGTCGTGTGTACGGATTTTTCACTGTTCGCTAAATAGATGACAATCGTCACATTTCACAAGGTCACGTCGACGTTTTAATGGCCAAAAGGTTGTTATTATATAAATGTTATTATATATATTACGTTATGTCGCAGCAGAATCGTTATCTAATACTATTATTTCGTAACATAAAGAAAATTTTATTTCTATTTTTGAAGTTAAATGTATTTTATTTCTTAAATGCATTTTATGTTTCAAACGATTCCACAAAAATTATGTCAAATTATATATTTTTCAGGAATCAACTGACTTACTAAGTGTAAACAAAATTTAGCTTCTACAACAATAATTAATTTCAAAAAAATAATTATGAAAATCAATAAGAATTTTCATTAATTCATTGCTATCAATTCAACTATCAGTCATAAAACATTTAAAATTATAAATAAGCCTAAATTTGAGTGATTATTTGTATAAATATTAACGTTGTGTAATATCAACATACGCCGAGTTTTTATGTAATCGACAAAAAATGTGAACGAATGACATAACTTTACAAAGATGGTTTTTTTCGTTGGAAAAAATAATATTTTAAAAATTAACGCAAATAATTCATTTTAAAGCAACAAAAACAATAAATAATTGACAAATGTATACAGTAAAATAATGTACATAATCATAAAGCTTTCATGCTACTGTTAATTGTAAATTGTAAAATATTCAATTATTACATTATATCAAATTGATTTTCCCTTAGTGCTTTTCACATTACGAAATACCAATTAATCGCTGTGTAGAAAAACTATAGTTGAAAAAATTCAATTTTATTCGATTTATAAGAACTAAAACTAATTAATTTTATTCCCACCATATTTTAGTTTTTGTAACGATAAATTCAAAATCTGCTATACAGATTTACCATTGACTTGTGCGCATTTGAATTATTAGTATCACGTATTTGTACAATTTAATTATCTACCATACTCTAGATAAATAAACGACGAGAAAATTTATCTCATTACAGTAGAACCTCGATTAACCGTCAGTCTCGGGATCAGAGCTTTGACAGATAATCGAAACGACGGTTAAGTGAGCAACAAACAGTTTTTTCAACATATAACATACATATTTTTTATTATTTTTTTAATAATTATAACATGATATAATTAGATACTATTATTTATTAGTACATTATTATTATTATTATTATTATTATTATTATTTAATTATTTTTTCATCAATATTAAGAAGTATGTACTTCGCACCATAGGATATTTTTCACATCTCGGCCAAGATGATGCTGATGGGTGTTTTGAGTTTTAAAAAAACGATAAATCATTTCTTTAGTAAAAAGATTCTAAGCAAGTGGTAAAATCTACCATTAATGTGTTTAATCATTTTTAGTCTAATTTTCAACGTCAATTTTTTTACCAACACCATATAAATATTCTTTTCAGAATAAAAGAGAATTTTTTTCACTAAAAGAATCGAAATATGTTTTTCTATCTGTATCCAAAATTTTATAATTATTGGATAGTCCAATAATTTTTTCTACACATTTAAAGTTAAAAAATTTTAAATTATTTAAAAACAGATAATTCCATGAAAATTGTATGTATTGTAATAATTTACTTAAAAGCTTATAAAAAAAATCCTTAGTCACAATTTTCGAAATTTGTAAGTACAGTATTATTTTTTTAGTATATAATTAAAGTTATATCAAATTTTCAGATGTCTTTATCAAATATTAAAAAAGTAATTAGAAGTGAAATTTAAGATCTGAAATATTTTCAAAATTATAGTCGTCAATTTTGTTTTTTAACTTCTGTAATGTATGTCACAGCTTGTTATTAATATAAGGTAAAAAATTGAAGTTTCAAGCAAAATTACTTTTGGAGATATAACTAAAAAAATAAAACCTATTTAAAAATCTATTGGTTTTACAATGGTGTTGTAAAAAAAATATGCAACTAATTCGAAGAGTGTATTTATTCACTATTACACCAAAAGTTTCAAAAAGAAATAAAATATGGACAATCGTTATGTTTCCCGGTAAAATCTTTATTTCCTATTTTAGGATTTTTCTATAATATTCACAATATTATATGATTAAAATAATAAAAAAAAATACCCTAACTAACCTAACCTAACTCGTATATACTTATTCTTTTTAAATGGAATGATAAATGCTTATTACTGAGTTTTTTTCAAAGAAAAGAAATAATTAAAAACCTATTCAAAATTCATACAGAAAAATGCTCAGAATAATTATATAGATTTTTTCGGGTAGTTGAAAAATAACTATAGTTTCCGTTATGAATGTCTACATTTTGACTTACAAATGCATTTTGTTAATTAGTAGTTATCTATATTGTATACATTATAGCGTGAACAAATAAATATATATATATATATATATACATGTGAGTGTGTGTGTGTGTACATGGTGTACATCAGTGGTCTTCAACCGGTGGGTCGCGACCCATTTTTGGGTCGCGTAATCTTAAAAATTGGGTCGCGATAAGTCACATTTTTAAAATAAAAATTAAATTTATAAAATTATAAAAGGTAAAAAAATATTTTTCATTTTATTTTGTATATTCATATGAATCCTATACATTTTCAATTAATAATCATTAAATATTCTAACTACAACAATACAATTTTTTTCTATTCAGTTTTAATAGTACTACTGCAAAGTATTAAGCAATTTTAGATTTTTTATAAGGCTTACGTGGGTCGCGAAAAATGTAGGCCTAAAAAAGTGGGTCGCGAGTCCAAAAAGGTTGAAGACCACTGGTGTACATAACACGTAAACTAATAAGCCATACATTTAAAATCATTAATACTCAAACTCCGTGTTAATTTAACTATTATTATTATTATTATTATTATTATCATTATTAAAATAAAGCCTGTTTAGTAAAATACATAACTTACGTCAAAGCGATTAAAAACACATATTTTAATATTTTTGTACTTTTATTAGCCGTCCAATCTGTTGAATCTAATTAACTTTGAGAGTCCATTACCATTAAAGTAGTTATCCTATTTGTGAAATGTAAAATTAATTGTTTCCGTATCGTATAATGGATAAAATGCCATATAAGCAAACAAACCTTAGAATGGATTACATGCAATGGATAAAATACACGAACTGAATATCCATTTCACGAGCATATCAATTTCACTAAATGGATATGCTACTTATAAATTTATATAAAATAATAAACAAGGAGTTTTCGTATTTTTTTTCTACACGTAGTGTTTGAGATTTCGGATGTCAGAAAAATGACTAGGAAAGAAATTTTAAAAAATGAATCTTCAGAAATGGACTTCAACAAATGATTGAAAAATATGAGAATATTCTTGATGGAAACAAGTCAAATCGAAGGTCAAGTATAAGTGTAGTCTATCACACTAAGACGTTGTGCATCTGGAGTGAAGAAATACGAAAGTGGCGAAGTAAAGCGAAACTGTGACTGCTATAGCAATCCGATAATGAAATAAGACACAAAAGTAATATATATATATATATATATATATATATATATATAATTATATAATATATATATATTATTTGACTATCAGCCATGGAACCTTCAGAAACCTCTCACTTTGCACTCTAAAAAACACGATCCAAAGTATGTGGTTTGATTTGAGTGAATTATTCGTTTAAAAAATTAACTTAATCTACACATATGAAAGTCTCAGCATTTTCTATTCTTATCTAATATAAATAAAATAATAAATCCTCCAACTGTACGATACGACTCAAAATACTTCCATACAAATATTATGGCAAACAACAACTATGATGAAGATGATGATGCTTAGTTACCCCAAACACTCTGAAAAGAGAAAATCCATTTAAGTACCTAATCAATGAAACAAAACATTAATTACTTGCGTAAAAAAGACTTTACAAGAACTTATTTCCCTTCAATTCATCACATTTCTGCTGCGACTATTACTAAGCATTTACATTTCCAAGAAATAAATAACAAACTCAGGTTTAAAACGTTGGTTAGATGTATATTTACATGTATGATCTGAATGATACGTCGAAGTCCATTTTTAATGACGAATCTCTTAGAAATATGTTGTTTTACATCTCTAAAAGAATCCAAACAAAATTAATTTCAAAAATGTTTATGTGTATTTGTCACATTAAAGTGAATTTGATTTACTTATAAGTTATGATTATAATTGAGATTTATTTACTTGATGAAAACTCATAACATGTAATTGTTTTATTAAATTGCAAAACTAAATATCTATATTTAATCATAAAATATATGATAAGTTTACTTCAAACTATATCAATATTCAATATGATTATAAAATGATTAAAAATTTCAAAAATAATAAACTATCGGTGGTTGAGACAAAGTAATGATTTATGCTACAGAAGCTGCATCTCTTTTTAACATTAAATGTTATAACAAAGACGTTTTTAACGAAATAGTTTGTCATGTCTTCCTACCTAGTACATTTTGGTCTTAAGCACTATACGTGTTGTAAAACTTTCTTAACAATAATAATAATTACGAAATATAACTACATACGCCAATTGCAATTGAATCCAATCGATACTTTCTATTAAATCCAGTACATTTTTTCTCGATTACAGTTCTTTTTAAGTTACTCAGGTCATTTATTACAAATACAATTTTGCACACATGCATATATCGTATTTAATATGCATTATGCATTTACACAAAAATAAGCAAAATAAATTTGTATTATTTACATCAATATGAGTTAATTCGAAAAACGATAACCAATTGAATCCGACCTAAAAAAAAAAAAATACTTGAAAATGCATAGAAATCCTATACCTGGATATGATAAAACTATTATTTAACGTAATCAATATTTAATTATTATAATTTAATTTTGTATACACAATCTTTTCTTTAGTTTATGATGATTTTTGACGTATAGATTGTTATACAATACACATTACAAACGGCATTATAACAATTCTTAAATTTATTTAAAAGTATAATAATTTACAGAAAAAAAAACTTTTAAACTTAAAGTTTAATATTATAAAATATCGACTTAAACAATGATAACTATTCAAAAGGGGAAATATAAACACACTATCATACATCTGCATTTCTTTTGAATTAGTCATTATAGTATTTGTATTTATTTAAGCAAAGAAGTAATATTATATGCATGAAATAAAGATAGTGCGTACGAATTCACTTTTACATACATTTCTTGGACGTTTTCAAAGAAGCACATCCAATCGCAGTAAAACATAATTTTTATTGTTTTTTGTACGACAAGATAATTTGAATTGCAAAATCTCCTAAGTGGGTTTAAATGGCATTGAATATTCATATTTTCAAATTAGGCTGGCGACTGATTTCTTTATTACGCTTCTCATGATTTCATCGCATAATAAAAAAAAATTACCATGAAAATTTATATTTTATTCATACAATTTATAAATGTCATTAATTATTGGAACGCGTTTAATTTACCATCCAGCCGACGATATTTGTGGAGTTTGAAATAGATTTTCGATTATTTTGTCATAAAAAGGATAACTGTTTGAATTAAGCGCAATGGTCGTTTCGTCAGTTTGACGTTCAAATTGAATCATCTCGATACTTCGTTATTTTCTATTGTGAGCTTTTGAAGCAAATGATTTAAGCCAAATAATAATACGCGTTTCATCCAGCCTCGTCCAATGAAAATGAATAGTTTTTATAACAATGCATACAGCATACTGCAGTGTGTGATCGTTTGATGCTCATGCCACAATACAACATACAAATTGAATAAACATCAAGTATATTATTTGACTACAAAAATGGAATGATCTCGTGACACTTGTCCTGGAAATTTATCGAGATTACTGATTAAAGTCAGTAATTACATTTTTATCTTGTATTCGAAACGCATCAATCAAACTCCGTTTAGATTAACGTCTGTTGCAAAATAATGACCCACTATTGAATATCCTATTTAGTAATTAAAAAGAGAAAATACCATTATTTTGATTTAAAAACTCTAATCACAAAAAAACTAATTTTCATGTTTTCGTTTGAATAATTTAAATATTTCGTGTTTAATATAAATCGCTGACAATTTTTACCCCGTACAAATGTCAGATATATAAAATTATCAACATTAAATAAAGTTGTTGTACTAATGACTCGTTTTGATTAGACACAATCAAACGGTAGGATATTGTAATTATATCAACTAACCGAAATGCATTGTAAATAATTCTACACGCACTTTTATTTTCTTTATGTGTCTACTTTAATTCATTCTAAATACTAAATACTATATGCTACATGCCTACATTGGGGAGTTATTGACTTGAGAGTAAGAAATTGTAATCATAACTTTTTTTTTTTTTTTTGTCAGAAAACAGTTTTTCTTAATACTAAAGTATTTATACAAACCTACTTAACTACTCTATCTTAAATGATAAAAAAAATTGCAGATTTCACTCTGAGAAAATTTGTTTCGCTAGATAAAAAACGTCCATTTGAAAATATACAAACATTCATTTATTTGACAACCGTTTATAGGTGATTTAATCTTAATTTAGATACGTCTTTCTAACTGATTTAACATTACTTTTATAAGTCTAATGAAAACACAATGTCTTTTATCGATAGAAAGAAACTAAAATTCAATTGATTCACAGGTCTTAACTGTACAGCGTACCTCCAACCATGGTTGTATTTAATTATTGAATGAATAGTTGTAAAAATCTGTGCCTGTTTACTCGAATTAATATTTTAAAACTGTTTTGAACTATTTTAGAAAACGTTTAGTTTACATACTCGCAATCTGTGTTTATTATCTGTTTATTATTTGAATATTTAACGCATCAAATCTGTAATAGAATTTATTTTAAATTAGAAGTGGAAAATAAATAGTGTTGTTTAGACACGAATGTCATGTGTACTTATCTTTTTTTTGTTTTGGGGCAATCTTGAGACACGATGAAACTTCTGATGGTAACTATTAGTTTTGTTGTCATATTTCATGTCAAATAATAGGTTATATCGACGGATAAGAAATCAAACGTGATATGCCTGCAATTCCAGAAAATGTTTGACGGTTGAATTTAGTCCGATTCTTACGATTTAGCCGTAAACGATGAATTCAAAAACTCTATAACTGCCTACTATAATGTGTCAACTATAAATCTGCTGAAAGGTCATTAATAATAAGATCTATATGTAGTTGAGTTGTGCACCCTAATGAGGACGATGGCCGTTTGGGTGGGTGAAATTATTTTTAGCTAAAAAACATATTTATAACCATATCTAAGGAATAACGCAGTTTATCGCTTAATTTTTGATTTTGAGTGTTAAATACTAAATAATATTTATTAATTTATTAAAATAAATATTAATCAGTTTTCCTAACTCAATTTGTACATTCTAGGATGTACAAACCGTGTTCATATAAAAGCCCGAATAAAATTATGATTTTCAACTTTTACTGATTACAAACAGTAAATCCCAGCGTTAATTAGTTAAATCTTGCTTTACCAAGTGATAAAGCTTTTACGGTAACTAAATATTTACCATGTCTATGCCTGTGAATGGGCCATTGTAGTAAAATGAATGAATAATGATGAAACTGTATGCCAATACGTATGTATCAAAGTTTAACACGATGTAAGATATTTTTATTTTGACATCAAATGATATTAATATAATATACCTACACCTTTTAAACTCAACAATACATTTTGAAATATTATATGAAAGCATTATAATCATTATCATAGGTGTGAAAAAAAAGAAATGCACTTCGTTTAACATTAGTACATCCGTACAGATAAGTATGAAGTTTTACACCTAGTTGGTTTTTTTTTTGTAAATTTTAAAAGTTAAGTTAAATCCCATCCCCACCAAATTGAACCGATCTGCACTTATAGAGAAAATTTAAAACAATACTAAAACCAAAACAATAAAAATAAAACTATTTGGAAACATAAACAATGTACATATGATTTCAATACGATTTGCTGTAGAAAAAAATCTATGGAATTTAATGTCCCACTGAAATTGAATGAAAATCTAAAAAATAATTGAACAATTAACAATTATAAATGTTATATTTTATTTTATTATTTGTTTGTTGGAATAAATATCAAAACAAATAACCATAATTTCTCAGTAAGTATTCAAAGCATAACGAAACACTTTGAAACCTATTTACAGAACGAGGCGATTTCAAACGATTACAATTTTATATTACTTTACCATTAAAAACCATTTCAGACCTTAAGTTAATCTTATGTAATAATACTGTAACTAAATAATATCTTATTCATATGTATTATGTATTATTTATAAAAGCCGTCTGTCGTTAATTCTAAAAAATAAAATAAAAATAAAAAAATAAAAACAAAATATAATCCCATTAGCAAACAAACAACAATGAATAAAAAATATATAATACAAATTTTCAACTGTTTTTTCCTCATAAAAAACCAATAATAAGAAATCAATAATCAAAAAGGAACTTTACTGAAATTATAAATAATTATACTGCTCATTTAGTGACGTATTATATGTGTTTACGCTTTGATTGAATCACATAATCATAAAATCATTATTTTTCCTAAAATTATGTATGTCTGTTTACTGACGACTTCATAAAAACCAACGACACCGAAAAAAGTAGCCCTGTCAGCGATTCATTTTAATTACACTCTTCTTATTCTTTTTTTTCTCCTCAGTTCTAAAGCCACAAGACAGTGGTGGGTATAAGTTTAAATTTAAACGTGACAATAAATGTACTTGAAAAACGATTCAATTAAGTGAAACTCAGTTTACTCGAAAATAATCAAGGTTTGTTTCTTTTTCCGACAAAGGGTCACTATTAAAAAATTTATTTTTTTGTTTTTCATAAATGACTGATGAATTCGTACCGTATACGGTTGTTTAATGTATTATAAAGTCTATGGTTCATTTTTAATTAGGAAAATTTAAAAATGGGATAACAACTCATTTTCACAACCTTCAAATTATAATTGAAAAAAAGACTGTCTATTAAGGACTTTTGTAAAACCTACGTGTTCATGACATGTGCTCGTGTCTGTTCAAAATCTCAAATAATACGAGTGTTATTTTATTTTGTTATCTGAGAATTTCAATCATGAAGTTGGATAACATCGAAGAGAGTATTCTTACACATTCACTTAAAATCTAAAATCAAATTGAAACTTTATTGCTTTAGTTTGTTTCGTAGTAGGAATAGTGCGATGAAAAGAGATAATTGTTGTTGAAGTGATACAAAAGGCTTTTAAAAAATTAATTTACAAAACAATAAACCAAACGATAAATTATAGTTACATAACTAATTTGAAATTAAACACATTTTTTTCAGCAAAACCTTATTAATAATTTTTACTTAAAATAATTAAATTTAACATTAAATATTTATACGTACGGAATGAAAACAATGGTAGTTCTATGACTACTAATAAATACTACATTGTAACACTTTTCCTGTAGGCATGTGCATAAACTCATTCGTATAACTAATAAAGGTCTGTTTGGTGTATTTTATTATTTGTACAACTAAACTGAAAATGATAAATATAAAATGGCATACCAATGTCAAATTCAAAGTACTCTTGACAGATTACCGAGTAAATAACCGCTTGTGTTATTTTATTGATTTTAATACATTATTTTTGAAATTAAAAAAATCGAGTTTGGATTACACATTGATTTATAATAGGTAAAATAGACATTCCATCAGAGATATATGTCAAATTATTTTGAAACATAGTTACAGTGATAACTAGTTTTTACGAAACAATTTTAAAACTCCAAAAACAAAATATAAAATTATACGATATTTTTATAAATTTATTGAAACAAATAAAAAAATATAAAAATATATTGTATTTAACTTTTAATCATCTTAGATTTTTTTTAGTTAGTTATTTAATAAATACATACACATTTGATTTCTTAATCAAAATGAATGTCAGATTTATTATAAAAGTATTGTGCAAGTTAATTTCATTTTAAGCAAAGTTTAACTAAGGTCAAAGAAAACTATAATGACAAAGTTATATTAAAATTTACGTATTTATTTTGATGAAAAAATTATTTATTTAAGTTAAGATTTTATATAAGTAATTAACTTTAATTTAAATTGTTCGTTAAAATTTCATATTTTATTTTACAGTCTGAAAACAGTACTTTTTGAAATTATGTGTTAGTAGTCACTAGTGATTTATATTCATCATTTTAAATAATTAGATACGTAAATCATTTTTTTGAAGCTCTTGTGTGCATTGTTTGGTTACTCAGAAATTATTGATAAAATCACTATTTTTGTTTAAAAATCTAATTTTGTCAAAAAATATTTCCGAATATTCTGTCTTGTACAAGAATTTAACAGGAGTATTACCCGATATTTTGTTACAAAATGTAATTTTATTATACTATATACTGATATACTAATATATTCAAATATTTTTAACTATCATACTTTTTCAAAGTGGCCTTCGACAGAATTTCTATTCCCGCCTTTTCACTTGTAGACCTACGCTAGAAAACCGTAAAAGTAATGTAATAATTAACAATGAAGTATGATCTTATAAAAACGTTAAAAAACACAAAGCAAAATTAATAAGAAATATAAACAACTCTTTAATGTAAAATGTTTGTTGAGTTAAAATTCATTTGAAAGTATAACTTTTAATTTTAAACTTGTTATTGTCTTCTCTAAGAAACTTCATCTTTTTCACTCTAGAATAATAATATTAAGTATTAATGATTGAAAATATTAGTGTACACCCCCACTTTTTACTTGACAGTAAAATATTCATACTTGAAACGTTTTTAATTAATTAAAATTAATTAATGTCAACATAAAAACAATAGTCATCAATTCATTTAAAATATTATACAGTAGAGAAGAACAAGTTTTTATTTATATAATAGTATAAATATTAACACAATAAGATGTTACTGATCGATAGACTGTGTACACATGCCACATGGATTTTTGTTTCAAAAAATAATCAGAGTCGCAGAACTGATTTGTCGAAGTCCAATTTTATTTTGAAGTAAATACTTGATTGGTAACAGAGAGTAATTAAATTTACGCTTTTGGTGGCTAAACAACGAATCATTAAATAAATGAAAAAATTTGTGTTACAATACAAAATAAAACATGTGTTTTACACGCAGAGCGTTCATTTAAAATTAATTTCAAAAATAAAACAAGATTTTAAGCACAACGGGAAAAAAGACATATGAAACAATAATTCTATTTTTTCAAAAGAACCGCGTCAAGTTCGTTTTACAGCAATTACTACGTAAATAAGTATTAACATTTTAACGATGACAAATTGGTAGGAAACACTATTCAGCTATTTTTAGTGTATAAGAGCCTTGTAAAAATAATTAAAAATCAAAACTACTTTATTGTTATAGTTAAAAGATTTTTTATTTTTTTTTTTTTTTTTACTTTGAAAAAGAAAAAACTTATATACCAAGAACATACTGGAATTCAAAAATACAAGTGTAGCACTTTTTCTTTTGTAATATACGTATTAATTATCATACCCTCTTGTGGTCGGATTTTAATTACTTAAGAAGATATTTTTAATTTGAAATTTCAATGACTTGTATAATTTGTCTTGTAGATATATTATGTAAGCTTCTCTTTTTAAAATATCTCCATAAGAAATTAATTACTAAGAACATAATAGGAATGATTTAATGCAACATTTTATTTTTACGTCAAATGCATCCAAATAAACTTATGAACTTATGTAAGACTAATGAACTAACAAGTCCATACGATTTCATTCCATTTGCCATATTTAAATAAATTTTTAATACTATTTCTAAATAAAACTCATACACTCGTGAAAATGCCTATTAATGCCATTTATTGGTACACAGTCCTGAAACCTTTGAAACACCAACAAAATATTGTGTCAAATCCAAGTCAAGGGATTTTATAAAAAATATTCTTACTGGTTGTCTTGGACAAGGAAGGTACCCATTATCGGTATAAAGTAAATAGAGTTTTAAAAAATAAAACATTTGTATTGCATTATTTTAAAAAAACTGGATATATTTTCGCACCACAGAGTATCCTTGGACAAAATAATGGAAATGTGTGGAATGAATTTTAAAGAAGCAATAGATAATTTCTTTAGATACGAATCATTTCTTGAAACGATTCTGAGCAGAGCTTCAGATTAAAATTTACTTTTTATATATTTTACCATTTTTCGTCAAATTGGCGATTGGTAGATTTTTTTTTATTATTATCAAATTTGTTTTTTGTTTGAAAATGAGAATTTTTTCACCAAAATACTTAAAACACGTTTTTTCTACGTGTACCTATTCAAAAGTTTATAATGATAGGATGAACCATTATTTTTATTTAACATTTTAAGTTGACAATTTTTAATAAAATCAATCCATTCCGTAAAATAGTTCAATAATTTACTTAAAAGCTTATGAAAAATCCTTAATAACGATTTTTTCTGTAATATTAGATAATTAAGTATTTGAGTATGACTATTAAATTTCAAAACTTTCTGCTAAATATTAAAAATATAAAAGATAAACTTTTTTTTTTTTAAAGGTGTTTTTGAAATTTTTTTTTAGTCCAAAAGATGTAAATTTCATTTTTTAAGTTTTGTCAAGTATGTAACAATATGTAATTAATAGGGCTCGGATTTTGTAGTAAAATAAATCCTTGAAAAAGCATTTTAAGAACCCAAAAAAAGCAAAAAGAAGCATTTATTAAAATTAATTTAAAAAAAATAACTTTAAATTATACATAAAATTAAATATTAAGCATGAATTTACGACCACATATTTGGCCAAGTTACTTACATTAAAATTCATTCTATAGGGCGCTAAAATATTTTTATACATGAAAAAAGATCTTTCCACATCAACCGATGTAACTGGTGCATATTCCATATTAACTAAATCATCTAAATCAAAATGGTCCACATTTATGTTCAGTGTAGTGCCATTATGAAAACTATTGATTTTTTGAAGTTCTACCCATCCATTCTTTGAAAAAATTCGATTGCACTTTTCTATAATCAATTTCGCTACTTCACCATTAGCTCTTCTAACTTGTATTTTGCTTCTAAAACATTAGCTATATTTTTTGCCAAAGGTCGCATAAAAAAAATTAATAAATTAACGCAAATACTTGGAATAAAAATAAAAAATACCTTTTTTTTCTTATTTTGTAAATGTATGTGGTATAAACCCAAAAATTGTTGTGATGTAGACGAAATTATCTATACAATAATATAGTCCAAGTATATTATAGATAGAAATAAATTAAATTTTCAAGAAAAATATGTGAAAATTGACAAAAAAGAACCAAATAGGGGAAAAAGCAATAAACAGCAGGCTTTGTGGGAAAAAGCAAAAAAAAGCAAAATAAAGTTTACTTCATTGAAATCAGAATGAGTCAAAACGTATTTATATATAAGAATTATCTTTCTATCACACTCCTCTCAAAAGAAGCATTTGCTGCCAAATCCGAGCCCTAGTAATTAATATATAGTAACAATATCAAGTTCCTAGTAATATTATTTTTTAAGTTATGACTAAATAACTAAAATCCATTAAGTTAAAGTGCCGTTTATGACAAATTTTACCATTTTCATCCGGTTTTTCGGCAGTTTTTCCTCAAGACGTGAAACAATATTGAGAGAAGAGAAAAATTAATAACCCTCGAAGTACCTACTATCTAATTCGATGTTCGATCTATCGACAATTATAACTTATTTACTTTTATTAGAATTAATTAAACTTATTTATTCATGTCGATCAATCATATTATAACATTATAAGCTTGTGCATAAAGATTGCCATCAAGAAGAAAATGATCAAAAAACTTAAAAATCTAAATAACTATAATTTAATTGATTAGAATTTAGATGCCTTATAGACCACTTATAAAAATATATGATTATGGTCAAATGAATGGAGCAGAAACATCCGAAAAGTGAAATAAGCACTGCTTACGGCTCTTAAAAAAATTCTACTCATTAAACCGTCTGAATTTTTTTTTCTAATAATGAACTTTTCCAATTACAGCTGATTGTTGGTCGATCGAAGGCTACGGTTTCTTGTCCAACTATGAAAAAATCATAGACCTAAATTTTCATAAACCATCCTCTCTCCTAGGAATGATTGATTTCTATACACGCTGCAGCTGAAATATGAAAATTAAAAACTAATAGGCCTTGCGAATAATTTGCTATTGGCCTCGAAATCAACTTGATCCTGTAGTATTTAAGAGCTTAATAATCCTTAGAGCCCAATATCAAACCAAAAAAAAATAATTTATGCTTATTATTGCTTACACCTTTTCTCCGGTCTCCGTTACGAATGAAGTATAATTTATTAGCCAAATGTTTACGAAAACAAATACTACTGTTGAAATTGTCGACGACCGACAAAAGGTACACACTTGTCGTATCAAATAATTTTGTATTATTACACATAACATTGTTTTCTCACACCAATGTCCCACTTCAACTCGACACATAGCTGACATGTTAAATAAATTCGTCAAATGATTGATTGTCGAGAAAATTCAGAATAGTTTTACCATAACGACAAATGACAATCCTTAAACAGCCAAGTGTTGTTTTTAAAATGTCAGTTTATTTTTTTATTATTATTATTTCCTATTTTTCATTAAATAATAAAAATGTTGTAAAGTCTGAACTTTTTTTAGTATATAAATGATTCTTTTTTTTATTCTATACAACGAATTACGTTCCACTTAGTGCAGTCATAATACCATTGTTATACCTAATTAACGTTAATCGCTATATAAAGTCAGCTTGCCCCACAATAATGTCCAAAACGTAATATAATATTATTATCCTTTAACAAAAAATTAAATAATTCCTTTATTTTTAACTCAAACCTCATTTTTTCATAATTTCTGTAAACTTTTTTTTTATAATATTTATGTTCAAATATGAGAAAGCTTAAAAAATATTTCTCCACAAGACATGAATTGAGAATATCTATAAGCATATATTTATAAACATTCAATAGTATAATGCACGCAAAACTTTAATATAATAAATCATAAAACGGTTCAATAAAAATCAAATGATTTTTCATTGAGATTTAATGTATATACTATGTATCCAAATTATAAAATAATATTAAATAAAAAATAAAAACATGGACAGAAAGTAAGGATTGAATATATAGAGGATTTGTCTCGCTTCACCTCATTTCATTCAACAAAAAATTATTTTCCACATAATAATAATAATAATATAAAAATCAGAAAATTGTAATGATACATACATTTTCATTTATATTGATGACACGGAACAATTTTGATAGAGAGGTGGACTTTTTCTTTAATTAAAGCAAATCATATATTTTATAGCTAAAAAAACATTGATTCACTACTTTCATCAAACCCATCATCCGATCACATTAATTTCCGACGATTCTTTTGTTTATAATAATTTTCTTTGTACTGTATGTGATGAAGTATTATGTTTATTTATTCAAACATAATACTTAGTGTTTTGTGTTTTTATGACATTTCTTAAAATTTTAAATGATGAAATTTAGATGTGGGAAAACAGTATTCGATATCCATTTTTGCCAAAGATTTTTTTTCTCTACATTGTTTTTCTTAATATCTCGGTGTATAAAAATAAGTTTTACATAAACAATAAATATTTGTTTTAAATTATAATTAATGTATGAATATAAAATACTAGTGTAAAAAATGTTCGTACTTAAATATAAAAATACATATACATTAAAAAATATTCTATAACCATCTTTATGTTTAATATTATAAATAACACTTTTTATGACTCTAAAGTGATTTCTTAAAATCGCTTTCATTACCACACTAAACAATTTTAGACCAAAATTGTCTACTAAGACACTAAACTAAGATTACAAAGGTATATTGAATCGTTTATAAAACAAAAATTATTATTATTTATAATATTTATGCTTGAAATGTTGATTATAATAAATTATAACGTATCAATACAAAATTCTATCTCATTTGAAATAATAATACATAATTATTATCACATATCAGACAATATACTAGTACGTAACTGATTATAAATTACGACATAACAATATAATATATCGACAACACAAAATATTCATGATATATAATATAATGCATGACATTTTTTTTTTTTTAATTAAGATTTACTGTTTCTTTTAGGAAAATTAATTGGAAAATGTTGATTAAGAAAACTGTCATAAAATCGATTGCAATCTTGAATACATTATGAAAGTACAAAAGATTTATTCGCTGATCCTATACATAGACAAAACCACTTTAATATAATATACACAAATTTCGTCAAACGTGCGATTATATGAAGTATAAATCGTCCTTAAACATGTCTGCTGTAGTCGAACACTGGAGAATAAACAGTGTTATGAATGACATTAACTTAAAAATTACGTAAAAATTCGTTTTATTTATTGCTACAGTAAATTACATGGTAAATATGTCATGAATTATTTGAATAACTACTTTATTTTTTTTAATCAAAATAATATCCTCATAAAATTAGCTTAACCATTTGAATATCTAAACGAAAATGGTACTTGCGTGCATCCAAAATAATAGTTCAATTATCTTGTGTAATTTAACTATACGTCAAATGTATTTCAAATTTTTCAAAAATAAATTATATTAAAAGTCTCATTATAGGTACTATAATCGATTTTAAATGACAGTTATACATTAAAACAATAAATATATACATTGTAAAACGTCACTACTAGTCGAAAATATTTGTTTTAAATATTAACAAATACGTCTACGACCGTAAACAGGTATTTGAAACATTGAATTAGTTACGTATTAATTATTTCGAATAACTAAAAAAAAATTTTTTTTGATTAATTTCTGTCCCATTTTCTCGTAAATATGTTGTGCATTGCATACAAAAATGAATATTGTTGGTAATTTGATAACTGTAATTTTAACGTGACATTGTGCTTTAGGTACCTAAACTTATAATAAGCGGTACGCTGTTTCAGTAGTCAGTATCGTCGTACGCATTCTTTCGACGGTGTAATATTTTTTCCAATGTTTTTTCATCAACTTCATCGACTGTGATGATAACGATTCACATTAAACTATAATGGAACGATGATGATTAATCAGCTGTACATTCGTAATTCGTATACCCACTTCAATAATCCTAAGGGTTACCAATTTCCCATAATTAAGTACCACGTAGAGATATTTTTGTATTTATTGTTATTATTCCATCGTAACTTTCATACCGTTTTAACGAGTATTGAATACATACATACGTACCAATACTATTCTTAACAAAATTAATAACACTTATTTTTCCCGAACAAAACGAACAGGAGAGGAAACCACAATAATAGGTACGCTTTATTGACTCGATTCGTTTATTAAACCACTTAATCAATTTATTAGCTTATTGGCACTATGTGTTACAGTAATCTTCATTTAATATCTCATACTAGCAATTCCATACCTTTAGTTCATTTTAGATTTTGAGTTAAATGAAAAATGTGTTGGTTTTGCAACGATACGATTATGTTTCTCATTTATCTTCTTTTTTATGTTTATAAATATCTTTTTCGATAGTTATAGACTATGACAACACAATAACTAAGTTTGTTCTCTCTATTCCCAGAACCCACGAGTAACACAATAAGTTATATTATACATAAAACTTAATCAAATAATGATAAATATACCATTGTTTTAATCAACTTAATCGTCTAGGTTAAAATAATTTAAAATTGAACAATCTAGTTTTAACGTGATCCGACCAAAACTAAGTGAGAAAAATCAACCCAGCTCTTAATTTTTTTCAAAATATTTCATATGCTATCTAATCAGACCGTACACCAAAAATAACTCAGATAATATGTGTATGAATAAAACTTATCGACCTTCGTTTCAATTTATGAAGAATATATTTAAAATAAAATTATATTAAAAACAATAGTCCTTATAATCACTCAATTATTTAAACTTGATAATGATAAAAGCGACTTGTATCTTCGTAACCCTGGATAATTTATTTTATTAATCGAAGAATGCCACAACCATCATCATTTGTAAAAGCCTGAAAGCCCAAAGGTATTGTTGTAAAATACAAATTAAATGAGACAACGACTCGCAGTTTTGAAACGTTCCACTACGGTAATCGGCTACTTTAAAGCTGAACAAAATGTGGTAACTAGCACTAGACATTTAATATATGAATGTATACAGAGTGTTTAAGATCCATTTAGTTATGTACATCATACAAATTTCAAACTATCGCCAATCAAAAACTATATAATCGTGCTAGTAACTCGAAATACTACAATCAAAGTAACAAACCTACTTTTCGTTGACTCGAACGAAGACGGATATACATGACATAATATTATGATAAAAAAAAAAGTCATTTTTACTCACATTTGTTATAATTTTATTAATTTTTAATATAATAATACTTTTCTATTATATAAACACTACATTTACTTCAGTGAGCACTAACGCATAATAAATTTCAATTGATACCATATGTGTATTATTTACCCATCTAATTTATATTATTAAAAAACATGTCCTTATCGCCAAGTTTAGGTGACAATAAGTCAGAAAAACTAAAATTAAATCAAAAATAAATTAATACAAAAATATGTTGCTAAAATGTTGAAAAAAATTATCTTTTGATTTTTTTTTTTTTATGTTTTTCTACAATGTCTTAAATGATTATCATAATTAATATATAACACTATGTCACTAGATTACAAAAACAATAATCTTTTTAGAAATTTGAGTTTGTAATATTCAAAAAATAATTTTAGATACAATAATTTAAATATTTAAATTTCTATGGAAGGAAGATCTCAGAATACATTGCAAAAATATACTACCTGCACTAATCTACTACTCTAAACTTTAAATGCTTATATATTTTAAATTATTGGTCCAATAATAAACGTTAAAAAATCAAAATTCTCCTAAAACAAGTAACCTCTTTCATAATACTGTTATACATGTAATTTTAATTACCATTTAAGAAAAATAAAAATTTTAAATCTCATATTCATAAATAACAATAAAAGTATTCTTTCCATAACATTGTAACGCAGTTTTATAGAAGGTATGTATTATTATTATTATTATCATCAATGGTTTTGACAAATCGAGCAAAATCCATTACATTTATTAAGTAGATATAAACGTCGTGTATACAGATCGTTCGCCACGTTTCACATATCAATATAAAGAAAAATCACGTATACATAGTAAAATAATTACCAATTATAAATAAAACACTTGAAAAATTTTAAATAAAATTCTCAAAAACAATAGACGATGAACTTCGTTTTTCATATTGTAAAAGTATATTTTCGTGTTTCAAACCATCAACCTCATTATACTATAACAAACCAAATTTACTTTTAAAGTAATTTTATTTTATTACTACATCAAGGATATACTGACATATTTTTATTGTTTTATCGTTTAACAAAATATTTTGTTCTTTTTCCTCCCTTTAAGTCGGTCAAATATTTACTTTAAAATGGTTTTTGAATAAAAACGGCACAGCTACGACAAAATTTTACCGGAAAAATCGATGACGAATGGATAGAACGCAATATAAAAATGTATTATCACCGCAGTAAATGGTCTTGAAAATGATTATAATTCCCTATTTTTCGCGACGAAGTATCGAAAACCACAGTGTATTCAACCGTATAATGCCGATGGTTCACATGCACTAAATTCGTTCCAAATCTCGATGACTCATATACGTTCACGTCCGTTTTAGCATATTTTAAATTCATCTTCTCTAGGGCGCTTAATAATAGCCATGATGTTGTGTGCCGATAGTACATCCGAAGGACGGCATAGTAAATGGATTCAACGATATCCTTTAAGTACCCGTCATTTGCCAAACGTGTAACGCACTGCACTGTGGCTATCTTGAAATCCAAACGTTGAAGAGCATCCGATCGACTTCCGCGTTCCATGTGAACACAAACAATAACACCTATAACGTCATGTCTGTTGTGATTTTAAACAGCTTACCGTTGAGAATGTTATGCATTACAGCATAATACTATTGAAATCAGATTCGGTATAAATAGTATTACCTACCCTCGTGTGTTTAAACACCACAACTAGTGTTGCATAACATGGCTATCCGGTCACTTAAAATTGAGTCGAAATCACACGTGGAGATTCAGGAATATTCGGAGAGGGGATAATTCACCTCAAAAATATTCAAAACCTCCCAAATTGGTGGCTACGCGCCAGTTTCTTTCAAAAATGTTCAAGTTCCTTATCAATATCAGGTATAATAGTATTGATATTTATTGTACTATTAATAAGTTAAATAATTGAATTATGTTCAAAGTTTTTGTCGTTAAATTAATGATTTGGAAGTTGTGTCGTAATTTAGCGTGTGAGGATGAACTCCCAAATTATTATAATTTCAACTTATTTCATCTGGAAATATTTTAGGCCTCCCCTAAATATTCAATCAAAAATCCACGTATAACATAAAAAAATCAACAACGTCTAGGATTTAACTCAATTCGAATTAAAAGCTGTTTACGTGTATTCAACTGCTGGAGTAAACTAATTCAAATTAAGGGAAATCGATTAAAATTGTTCATGTGGACGTAGTATATTATGTATAATATTTATACTGTACGTTCACACACAGTTTAAATCGACTTACCTCGATTCGAATAATTAGTTTACTCCAAGAATCAAAAAATAACATGTAAACGGTTGTTAACTCAAACTAAGATAAAACGGTCTAGCTAAAACGTTTTAGTCATTTCATATTCGAAATATGCTTTAAACATTCTCAACTACGAGAATAAAAAAAAATAAAACCATTTACTGACATCTTGATACACTTTCGTTTAGTGTGAATTGAGATATTCGAATTGATGGATACATTTGATTCGTATGATTCGTGGCCTAGATTATGCCGGATTTCCAGCCGTATTTAATCGATGCGATATGTTGAAAATTACGTCTTAGTATTAGTCTACGAATTATTGTAAGCACATGCTAAGTGCTTCTCAAATTATTAAGTCTAATTCATCGATTAATCGGTGGATATAATCGGGCCGTGGTATCTGTTTCATTATTACGATTAAAATCGTTCTCGTGCTACTACTACTACTACTACTACTACTACTTTACAAAACTATAAATATACTATAGTAGGCATAAAATAAAATACAAGTACTCGATACCATACTCTACTGTCAAACATTGCATATACTAGTTAACATGCTCAACAAGTACCCTTAAAATCAGTTTCATTGCGTCAACTTAACTAAAACTTTGTGGCATTAAAAGGACAATTTAATATTAATAAGAAAACATAATACACAGTGCGTTCAACCGAAAGCCAATGTAATACCATAATATTTTCAATCGTTTCCTCGATAAAAACTTTACTATGAACAATTCTTAACACTTAATCGATATTTAAGTAGGTACCAACGAATTTGCATTCTAACAGTCATTAATTGTATTCGAGCTCGATATTTTTGTGTCTTAGCGAGTAACACCACAGTCGGAAAGTCGTTCTTTACATCTATTTAAAACTACACGCATATAATAATAAAAATTTCACAATATGTTAATAACGATTTATCATTTTCATCAAAAACATAATTCAAATACATTTTTCCGTGAGTCACAAACAATCTGACAGTTTCATAAGCGTTTTCCTGACCACTATGCAATAATTAGAATTTCTCAAAACCGCATTCAGTAAAAAAATCGTAAACTCATTTGAGATGACGGGATGACAAAAACAGTCGAAAAAAAACGATGACGTACGAATGTTGAAATTTGATTTAAAATTGTTATGGAACAAATAATATGACGTTAAAGTTCATACAATTATTTTAATACGTCGTTAGGATTTTTTCAATCAACACATAATTTACAATTCTGTATGTATGTATGAAAAAAAACCATATACACAATTAATTTTCAAAGTAAATATTTTCACATGTTGAATGAAGAAAAGTATCTATTTATTTTATAATGACGTTTATTTTGTCAATTTATCTTATATTTGGTATTACTTTTTTGGGTAGTAGCTATTTTCTAAGAGTTACGTCAAACCCTTCTATAGATCAGAAATTGATTAAATAATATTGTAGACGATATTATAAAGAAGTCATCTTTCGCTTTACTCGAAAGTTTTTCTAAACGCGAGAAAACCCCACAAAAAAAGTTGAGAAAACGGTAAAACGAGATTTTCGACGAATCGTCTTTAGCTAGTCATGATTCCAAAACCATTGGTACTGAAAACTTTAAATGTTCGCCAATTGTCGACAATAATCATATACAACTGGACAGGTGGGTCGCAGTAGTCGATCTTAACCATGTATAATACCGTAGGCAAGTGGTAACCACGTACGTCATTCGCCACTATTATCAAGTACCATGAAAAAAAAATGGCCACTGCGTAGAGGTGAACAATTATTATTTGACGCGGAATAGCCCAGGATCACGTCCCCGTTCTCGGTCCGTCATTTCGTGACCTTTAAGTAGAGCGATCATTTCAAGGCGTCTTCTCGGGTCATGCTAAAGTGTGCGACGGCCTAACCGCGTTCAGAAACTCGTACACGATTCGACCGCGGACCCCGCAAAGCGTCGTGCACCCGTGATGTTGACATATTGACCCGGTGCCGTGCACGAGTCGTGTCGTCCGTCGCGCCGCCTTGCACGACCTCGGCGATGTTTTGTTTCGCCGCGGCTTCCGCAGACCACCGCGACGGACATGACGACCGACGTGAACATCTCGGGCTCCGCGCGAAGCTCCGCGGCCGGTAATATACTGACGAATCGACAATACCGTTGTGTTGCTATTTACCTATATTATCATCTAGTGTCTGTTCGAAGTAACCGATTAAAGCTCACGAACCTAACCTAACCGTATCGCTCGTCGCCGCGCGAGCTGACCGCGAACGTTGGTCGTGGCAGTGTTCGTACGCGTCCGGCCGTTTGCAACGTCTGTGTTGTGCGACCCGACGCGTCGCCCACAACGAAATGTGTAGTGGTGAAAAGACTCGTTCACTGTTTACGCCACGACAACCGAGGTTGTCCCGTGGTCCGAGACGAAGACACCTGGAACAGGATATAGCTACCCTTTTGCGTGGTTCAAACGCCAGGACGCGGTCTGTGCTACTCCGTGAGGCCCGGCTTCTTGCAGTTTACGTCCAATTAAATATTCGACCGACGTCTAGCCACCGATTATACGCGTACGTATTTCGTGATGCCGGACGGTTTTGAACGAGTGTCTCAAAGAAGCGCAATCGTCACGGCGGCGACCATTGTTCCTGACGTCGCTGCCACTCGGCGGACAACTGACGAGGACAACATGTATGTGTTCGTCTCGTACAATGTTGTCGATAAAAACTTCTCGAGGTTTTCCGATGACTGCCACTAACAGCTCTGTTACGACACGACATAAAATGTATAGTGCACCGTTTCTTGTGTTGATAAAGAAATAAAAACGAATTTACGAAAAATTAAAAAAAAAAATTAAAACGCGTGACGAAGTCGGAAAACTATACTCTACACACGGATTGTAATCTAAAACAAATCCACGACGAAGCTAAATGTTTTTACAGAAGATTCCATAACCGTCTTACTACCCATATAAATCCTCTCATTAAAACCTTTCATCCCTCACAATCCCAGGTAGTCTCCTAAGGGGTCTAAAACGTGAAAGGTGCCGCGATTTACTACAATAGAGGGGAAAAAAGAAAAAAAAATCATTAATAAAATAACTCGCACGTAAAACAGATGAAAGTGTCATCAATGAGTGGCTTCTTTCCTCAAATTTTAATAAATCATGTTCTTTAACCTAATCCGGCATATACTCATTGTGTCTACGATACAGATTGTATATTATCTTCTAAAAATAAAAATAATCCAGTGTGGGTACCTGGACACAACAACATACCTGGTAACGAAATTGCAGACGAAATAGCCAAAAGGGCAACGAAAGAACCAACTGATTTCTGGAATATAACAACACACTTAGATACAAAACTCCTTATAAACACTAACCTTGACCAAACCTGCCTTCAAGAATGGAGATCAGTACGAAACAACAAGCTAAGAGAAATAAAATCATCTACCCTCCCTTGGTTGCCTGACACATCACTCCCGCGTAGACATCGAATCGTACTCAACAGATTACGAATTGGCCATACACGTTACACTCATGAACATCTAATAAGCAAAAAGGAACAACCTATATGCATCTCATGCAACTCCGTGACTACTGTCAAACACCTTCTAACAGAATGCCTCCTCACAAAAGATGCCAGAGACAAACTCATGCTCCCCAACAACCTTTGTGAAATACTAGCACCAAACACGGAAAGAACATCTTCACCCCTAGAACTTCTCAAAGAAACAAACCTTCTGCAAAAAATATAACATAAATTCTTAACATACCACATACAATTCATATTATTATATATTTATTTGTATCATATTAATTATCTTATATACTTTTTTTTTTCTTTTATTTCTTTATGCTCTAGTATCATTAAGTAAATTATAATTAAACTTTAACATGTATATCTTAAACGCCAATAACCCTGGCAGTTGAGGCGTATTTCTAAATAAAAAAATAAATAAATAATCCGTAGCTCTTTGCTTCAGAAATCCTTATATACCATAAAAACTATAAATCAAATAATATAAAACTAAACACTTAAATTTTCAAACGGCATTTTTTTCCGTTATATCATGTCATAAATGGTGTATACCTTTTTAAAAAAATTAAAAAAATATTAAAAAACAAATAGATAAAGTACACTAAAAACAACTTTTTTTTTAAATTGAACGAAGTTTTAAAAATTAATTAAAAAATAAAAATAAAAATTAATGAATAGAACTGACATTGCATTTGTCAAATACATATAAAACACTACCTTTGTAGTTATGTTTTGAAAGTATATCCAATTTTCGTGCCACACTTCAAAATAATTTACTAGTCATTTATTAAAATATAAAAAAAAAGTCTGTTCACACTAGTAAATAGTCAAATTTTCTAACTTTCTTGGCACTAGACCTAGAGTTTTCTGGAATATGAAAATACAGAACCTTCGCATTAAATCCCATTAATAGATAAATACTCAACCCAATATTTATTTTACGAAATTTATTCTAATATCAGTTTTTTTATCAGAGATTTTAATTTCGGTAATTTAAAAAAATTCTATGATTCACTCAAAACAACTTTCCAAATTTTTCTTTTTTCTTATTGTCGAACGAAAAAATGATTCTAATGTCTAGTTAACACAAAATAAGAAAACAAAACACATAAACTCATTTTTTCCCCAAAAAGGATAGGACAATACAAATTGTTTTTAAAAACAGAAACGAAACAAAAACTAGACTATAAGTATACCAGGCTTCATGAGTACTATATAATTTTTATGTACTTTTTACTAAACAAAAGACATCATCACTTACCTCTTGCAATGAAATGAAATACAACTCATGATAATATAATCTTTGTTTTTAATTTCAAATAAAATACTGTCAAAATATATGATATTTTAATAAGATGCTTTTTTTTTTTTTTAATTCACGACAAAATTACCCTTGAGATATCGAATAAAAATTAATTTCGTCTTAAAAATAATACGCGTATGTTTCAATAAATGCAATAGCATCGATCCTACTATATTGTGTCTATAACTGTAAAATATAATATTTGAACAGAATAATTTTTGGATATATTAAATACATATACATTTTAACAATATAAATTACTTTCGAGATGTCACACACTAGCTATTTTTATTTTTCGAACATTTTATACTTACTCTATAGCTATCTAATGAACAATAAGATGCAGTTTACCCCCTAGTTGTACGCTTAAACGTATCAATGCGGCGTCTAACTGACAATAGACGAAAAAGATTGATAGTTCGAATAAAATACGACAAAAACGTTAAGCCTTATACATGCAAATTCATCCGACTAAGGTACGTCAACAGTCAGATTTACATGTTTTAAAGTAAGTTTTACCGAAAACAGAAACCTCAAATCTTAATAATATAAATGAACAAAAATTATTTTTATCATACACGACGAGTCGAATATTTAACATTAGCACAGCAAATGATTGTTTATACATGTATTATTTGTATAGGTTTTTTGACTAATTCAATTGTACACCGAATGAAACGAAACGAATAAATCAATTTTTAGAAATTTAAAAATAAATTGTAATTTTATATTATGACAGGTGAATATAGACTTTATATTTTTATACGTGAGCGTATGTTTGATTGTTTATAATTTAATAAGTCTTGATCAAATTATGTTTACTTTTCTATTTTCTTTTTATATATTTTTTTTTTTTTTATATAAACTAGGAAATGATTGGTTATTATTTCAAGCACATTTCAAGATAGACACAATATAATCAAGGGCGTCCGCAGGGAGGGGCAAGTAGGGGCATATGCCCCCCCCTTGGATTTTTCATGTGTCAATTATCATAATCATTATGTAGTATAAAATATCACGAAATAAATATTTTATGTGGATCTTTATGAGTGTTTTAAGTCATCGGTTTTCGATGCACTGTTTCGACTTTTATATGTGAATATTTAGTAGGATCTTGTGATTTCATTAGTATCATTGATTATAAATTATAAAATGTTCAAATCAATGATTACATTTTATTTATATAAAAAAAATGCATTTGTTAATTTAAAGTTACACAATAATAAATTTACATTAATACTGTTAGATTAAGTTATAACGTTCTAACTATACACATAGGTAATGAAAGAGCGGATTTTTATGTTCTTAAAACCTTAAAATATGATGCAATATGCTTCAAAAAGAACCTTAAAATATTCTCTAAATATTCCTTAAATTTGTAAGAATGCAAATATGATTTTTTTCTAAAATAGATACAATAAATAACTTTTAAGCGCCATTCTCTTGGTAACAGATAAACTATTGAATAATAAAAAATGTAAATCAGTTGATACATAGCTATGTAAATATAATAAAATATAATTTAAAAAAACATAATAGTTTAATAAAAAATAAAAGATAACTTTGCACCATTCCTTAGGAACATAACCAATTCGATTACAGACAAGTAGATAATTTAATGATTTTGAATTTTTATCACTCTTTAATCAAATTATTTTTTTTCCTAGATAAAATTATTGCTAGAAAAAATCACATTTCGAGAAATCAACAAAATATATGAATTTTCATAAACAATAATAGAATATAATCTAAAATATAAAAAAATAGGCCGAATATTCTCTAATGTCCAAAATATGCTTTATTATGCAAAATTATTTTTTTTCTTCGAACTCTGTGAAAGATAAATTGTCCACATTTTCACCCTCGTTAAGTTGCATAAAAGCAATAAAAATATGTAATAACCTAAAGATCCACTCTTTACACATAATTAATAATTTAATTTTTACATTCCCTACCTATATGATAGAAATCACGTCAAAAACAATAAGGTACTTTATCACTAAGATAAGGAAAAAAAAATTGAAAAATTAAAATACCTTGCCCCCCCCTTGACAATTTCCTTCGGACGCCCTTGAATATAATATAAAATATCTTATTGACTTTAACAAAACGACAAATGAATCGATTTTCGGTTCTTTAAATATTGAAGACATACGATATTTTCTTTTGTGTTTATCCTAATGTAAGTAACTGTAGTAAAATATTCTTTAAATCTTATTATAAAAGCCATTATTATGACCAAAAATGTTAACAATGAGTCTTAAAAATATTTAAATGTTCAAATAAATTATTAACGAAAATTCTCTTCTAATAAAATTTCACTTAGTTCTTGGTGGTGTTTGTATAAAAAAATTTCAGTTTAAAAAAAGGAGGACGACATTTTCAACATTTTTTATACGAGAGAAAATATATTTAATTTTTAGTAAATTTTCATTATCATTTAAATAACAGTTTTACTTCTTTCCCAGCTAAAAATCAACTAACATTATGAAATAGTGCTAAATTGTATAGTAGTCACTTTCTGTGTCCGTGTGATCTGCCGGATTTACCTAACCTCATGAAAAAAAAAGAATGAAGTGAAACGAAACAAACTTTTAATTATTGAATAATTCATATAAAATAATTTTACAAAAATATCATTCAAATTATGTATACTAAATAATATAAAAAAAAATCTTTATTTGGTGTTTACAAAGCTTGATAATTAGTGAAATTAGGTTATACAAAATCTTATATCAGTTGCGACTTTACTGAGCAATTTATCATCCAATGCATCAACCATTTAATAAAAAAATCTATAAATGACTTTCTTCTCTTATCGATTTAAAATTTATAAGTGCCTATGAAGTATTCGTTTGTTTTTATTTCTATACTTCCATATACGTAAATAATACAAACGTTAAAAGTGCCCGGTGCCCGTAAGTAGGCACACGGCAAGGGTTGTTATAAAAGAAAACAATTTGTTTATTTTCAATATTTTACATTTTGTTTCAGACTTACATCATTTTTTCTTTCATTGAATTTCAAATATTTAAAGCTAATAAAACAGTTCCGGTTTCTTGATAATCTAAATAATTTTAAACAATAACATAGAATAATGGCATCAAATTTCATGACAACGTTATGAGTTATAGATGTCTAATAATTATGAACAAACTTTTTTGAAATTCAGACAGTAGAAAAATGTTCATTTATCTTTTTATAACACAAGAAACATCACTCCCTAATATAAACACAGATGAGGTCTTTGCGAAAAATATATAACGAAAATGTTTTCTAAGAGTATTCCGCACATTAATTTTAAAAAGTCAATATTTGAAAAAATAATTATTGAGGATTAAAATGTATTCTAATTTCTAAATTTACTTAATTTTTATAATGTTTATAAAACTCGTTCGTGTTTTTACTGGTAGAAACTAGAAACATTTTAACCACATTTCCTTATCTTAAAATAATATATATAGGAAAGCAATATTTTAAATGAATAAATTATTTTTGATAGTTAAATTTATAATTTTTTGTAAATTCATATTGATTGTTTATGATAATGACAGGTTATTGTAAATTATATGTGTGTTAATCAAAGACGTATTAGGAAATAATTTTCGTAGAAACGTTGAATAGTTCACCACCAAGACCTTCAATTTTTTTAATTCAGCTTCAAAACAATCATAGTGAATCGGTAACGAAACGCCAAAGTTAAATTGTCAGTTAAAACTTTAAAATTATCCCATTTATTTTTGCTCAGTAAAGATCCATCACCCTTATGTAACAAATGCCAAATAGACCTTACCATCCAACACATCATCCTCGACTGTTCAGGCCTTCATAACATTCGAAATACTTTATCAATACCCAACAACTTAGGAGAAGCTCTACATGAAGACAACACCATAAAAATCCTAAATTTTCTTACACAAATTAACATTGTAAATAATCTTTGAACACGTATGCGTAATTTAAGACCATTACTATAACTTCTGATTTTTAATTATTAATTTAACTTACACAATTTTAATATGTACATAAGGCTAATAACCTTAGTTGTTGAAGCCATTTTCTCTTTAAATAAAAAAAAAAAATTATGTAATAAACAGAAATATTGTTTAAAATCGATCTACGATAATTTACCATCGTAAGTTTGTATGCATACTTTGGAACTTACCTACAATATGATACAAAAAGATACCTATTCGCTAAAATAATACTTTCGAAACCTATTTTCTGCCAAAAATCTTCATGATTATAATTAATCATAATCATAAAATGAACAAAAAAAAAATAATGATCACAAATACGAAAAATTGTATTTTAAGTATCAAAAGTGCTCTCAAGTTGAGGATATAAGATAAAGATATATTTATACTAATACCATTCCAAGATTTCTAACATATAACTTAAAGAGGTACTTTGTATCGATATTTTTTGTAATGTGTGCCAACAGCGCTTTAATTTAGTTTATGTATATAAAAAAAAGCTTCAAAAATATTATATCAGAAGTCGATAAATCGTAACTATAAAATGATATACGTAATAACGTTTATAAAAACGTTAATTGTACGTGTTTTGTGGCTTGTACAAAACCATATGAAATATATTAATAAACGGTCATTGGTCAGTTCATTAAAATAATTTTACGATAGTAAAAAAGACATATGTCACTTAATTTTATTATAACATAATATATTTTAATTGCATGATAAAACTAAAAATACAAAACTATAAAAAAAATAGCTTTATTCGTACGGCTTTTAATGGATTTTAGTTTAATTAATTAAAAGCGTATTTGATGACAAAATATATCAGTATAATATAAACGGATAGTGTTGAAGATTGATAAATAACGTTCAATACTTGCTATCAAAAAAATAATAATAATAAAAATAAAATATGAATTTAAAGTAAACTAAATGATTAATGGTTCATATTTATTAAAACTAGATAATAAAATAATATTGATCCCTTTTAATTGAATTGCAAATTTAAAATATCCTTTTTATTTTAGAGAATAGTAAATTTTTTTAGAATCTTCACTTGCCCAAATTACAAAGAAAAATTAAATTATTACCATTTGTTCAAGGAAAGAAATTAATCGAATCAGAAAACAATGTCTTTTTATGAAAATGTTGCCAGTATAACCAAGTACATTATATTTCCTTATTCATTAGGTATCTAGAATACTTCAAAAACATAATTATTATTTTTTAATAATCGATACTCTTACAGTACTCATTAACTTAATGGTATCAACAGATGGGTATTAATGATTTACGTTCGTATTCATTACTTTGCCCTAATCTCAAGTATTAATCACGAAAAACGGTAGGATTCATTTTCATCTTAAGAAAAATTAATGTGGACAACACTAGGAGTTTTATTCGGTAAGAGACTAAATCAACAAAATTCAGATTATAAATAATCGATTTATGAAAACATTAATGATTACTGCTTGCGTCATATGTGTAAAATGCCCTTACTAACTAAGTTGGAAAACATATAAATTATTCATGATGAAAAATTAAAAATAAATGTTTGTGTAGTAAAACACGATGAAGCGATACAACACAAACTTTAGAATTCCCTTTCTATTATTTTCTATTATGTTCATTCTGTGAATTTTAACAGTTCAAGAAATTTGAAATCCGTAAATAATGAAACAAACTGTTTTTCTAGAGTACGCAATATACATATACATAGCATGCATGATTTCAAACCCCAATAAAAACATCCAGTACATTATGTAAAATGTATTATAATTTCAACATTAAAATAAAACTCAATTCTCTCTGAAAAAAGTCAATCCAAATATAATTTTGGAAATTAAAACTGTACAAGACGATATCAGAAGTTAAAACCATTATTCTTCCTTTTCTAAATGACACCACAGTAGGTAATCCAATATCTCTTGAAGATAAATCGCTCAACTCTCCGTCTCGTCGTACTCGAAGAATCAACGATGCTTGCATTTCAACTATATTTTAGAAGACGGTTAAAGTGTACACGCCGTGCTATCTCCAAGCAAAATCTATATTTAGACGTCCTGCGATCAAATCGGACAGACGATCGAACGTGCAGCAGTTGACTTACAACAAAAGAACTTTTTTTTATAGATTTTTCCCTTTTCACTCCACTCAGCCAAGGGCTTATTACAACTCTTGAAATAAACTACGTCCTGCACGATACACTTATTATAACGAAAATATAATAAAACAGTCTATACATTGGTGTCCTTTATCTTTTGAACGTTGTCAAGTCGGCCCCTCCTCCTGCACACCGTTAACTGCGGGCCAAATAAAAAAAAAGTATATAAATACACGAGTAAGTGCAGTTGAATACCGTCAATTTTATACTTTAGCACTTAGTGTCAAATCTTGACGACAATCGGATCGGTTCACTTATCATCGACCCGTTTGTCGCTTTTGACCGAGAGAATCATGATACAATGTTGCATACATCAATACCTACAAAAAAATGATATCCAATATGCATGCTATTCTGAGCGTTTCCGACATCAAAAACTATTCGATAAATTTAACACTAAGTAGATTTACACATCACTGACGATAGTTCGCGTTATCGCTTTTAGAGAATTAGTAAACTGACTTTTTATTATCTGCTGTTATTTTCATACCTACATACTTACCTACATTCATACATAGGTATACACTTTACACTATTATTGTACAAGTATAGTGCGTTATAATCACGTAATAAATATTCAACCGTCACTTGTCACCGTTTTTATCAACTAAAATATCGAGAATGGAGTAATCGGTTAGTAAAAATGGCATTTCGTATTTCAACAGTCGTTGGTTAAATCATTCAGCCCAATTTTGAAAAAACGTGTAAAACAATCATATAATAATTAAAAACCTAACAAAAACATGTTATGTCTTAAGTCATATGATATAACTACATTAGTTGTATTCTACAAATTCAACATGCGCGAGGGCGAGCGCATGTGTGTGTATGTGTGTGTGTGTGTGTGTGTGTGTGTGTGTGTGTGTGTGTGTGTGTGTGTGTGTGTGTGTGTGTGTTTGTGTGCGTGTGTTAAGTAAATAGACATTTCACACTGAATATCCACTTAAATACATGTATAATTTTTATCTTTAACAGTTTAAACTGGAACACTGAACACCAATAATAATAACAATAATCTATTTACTATGTATATTGTATACACTAAGTCATTGATCTTTTTTAAACATTATTACAAAATGAAGTAAAAATATTATACTTTTGATAAAAGGAAACGATAAAAATGAATTGTATCATAGATTACTATGTCAAATTAAAAAAAAATTAACTATAACATTACCAACAAATTATAATTAATATTATTATTATCATTATTATTTTTAGTTGTCTACAGTCATTTAAAATTATATCATTGTAAGTTGATGTCTTACATTTTAGTAAATTTCAGTATTTACTTATTGAAAATGTGATTCATATGAGTAATCATTATTCGCATGAGAAGAAATTTTCCTTGGGTTTAAATTACATAAATGTTTAATTGCTTGGTTTTTGAAAAAAGTTTGACTCGTTCACTTTTGAACTTGCTTAGTTACAATAAATATAATAAAGACAGGAATTAAAATAGAAACATTTATAACGATTATACTGATAATTTTTTGAAGAACTTTTGAAATGAATAGTTCCCGAGAGAGATGTAATTCGATCACCGCCGATACTTCGTGTTCGTGAAAATTATCTTAGTTGGCATTCATTTCGTTCAAAGGCGTTATTTTATAACATAAAATACGTTGTGAATGAACTTTTATTGCCATGTGCCAAGAAGCACTACGCTTACGATTCAAATTTAACATAAACGACAATGGGCAATCTACCTAAGCACCGGTATTAAAAATATTAAGATCATAGTATTTTGATTTTTATTATTTCGTATTTATCGAATAGATAATAAAGAGGTTAATATACATCTACGTAACGTTTAGGTTAACTTTAGCGTTCAGTGACGTCAATATTTATTCTATTCTGTAAAAAGAGAGCGTCAACATTTTTTACAATTTAACAAAATTAAATCTCGTGTATTGACTTTGTTTAGTTAAAACTTGAAAACATATAGTTTAAATTCGAACCCATTCGATTGTAATTGATTTTTTTTTAATTTAAAAAGCAACCGATAATATTCCATTTTGCGTTCCGAGAACATTATTATGTTTGTTCCAGCAGATTATAAAACTAGTTCCAAACTATTTTCGACAAATTAAATTGCCACATTTTAGGTTTTTCATCGTTCGGATCTTATTCAATTGTCAGCTAAAACAAGCCTATCATTACAATTGCAGTATAGACCAACTCAGTGTAGACACTCAAAATTCTCACCAGTTAAACTTTATTAATCAAACCATTATGTAATCAGATACTAATGAAATAAAACAAGGAAACTGTAACACGTAATTCCCGGCTTTTTTCCGAAGGCCGAGGCCTCCAGAATCATGCAGCTACCATCCGTCTTTAGGCAACTCGGTGCCTCTCACGGATGGTGCCGGCCAACGCGGCTAGGCCGCGTAGGGGTATATATAAGTGACCCCGTGAAGGAAACTGTAACAGTGATACATTGATTATATTATTTAGGTATTCAGTGAATTCAATTGCTACCATTTCTGTAAATTTAAAAATATTTTATCTATTGCTATTCAGAAGAGTGATCGAAGAAGTTTTTTGAATGGTAGAAACGCTTTGAAAACTCCATTACACCATATAAAATATTATAGAAGTATAAAAAAAAATAATAATAATTTTACGATTTTAAAAAACTTTAAAATAATTTCATTCCAACTATTTTAAAAATTAAAATAATATTTAAGAAAGTTTTAAATATAAAATACTAAACATTTACCGGTTGTTTGCCAATAATACTATGCGTTATGTGATTTTAATTTCACGATACCACGCCTTATTAAGTATTAATACAAAATATTAAGTACATTAAGGTTAAATTATTGGATATTGAACGTCTTCTAAATAATGAGCCCTTATGTAATACGGCCCAGGAAAAAATATACTCAGAACTTTTGGACCGTCAATCCAGAGCATGTAATATTATTTTATTTAATACTGCTGAACCTTCCAATTCATCCGACCAATCTTAAGATACTTCTATTATCAAGGAAATATTTAACATCATCGGTATACCTACTAACCCAGTATCTACAGTGTGATCACGATAAGTGGAAACATTCAATAACTATGTGCAGGCTTCATATATTTCAATTCTGCTTTTTCGGCTAACTAATAAACATTATTATACACATTTTCAAATAATTATACTATTTTTTTTACCGTTAACTTTGCGCATGCGCACAATAACTTTTTTTTTTTAAATTGCATGATCCATTTTTGACCACAAATTATTTTTTTTTGTATTTTTTAATGAATTTTAGTGGTTGAATTTCTTTTCTAAGTCAAAAAATGACCGAGTTATAGCAATTTGATTTTACGTTATTTGCACAGGTATAACAGATTATAAAATACGTAGTTGATAATAATAAAAAGTTTGAACAATTTGTTAGATAAATAAAACTTTTATGAATAAAAAAATTAATATTTGTAATTTTATTTTTATTATTCACGTATTTATTATTATCAACTACGTATTTTATAATCTGTTATACCCGTGCAAATAACGTAAAATCAAATTGCTATAACTCGGTCATTTTTTGACTTAGAAAAGAAATTCAACTACTAAAATTCATTAAAAAATACCAAAAAAATAATAATTTGTGGTCAAAAATGGATCATGTCATTTAAAAAAAAAAAGTTATTGTGCGCATGCGCAAAGTTAACTGTCAAAAAAATAGTATAATTATTTGAAAATGTGTATAATAATGTTTATTAGTTAGCCGAAAAATCAGAATTGAAATATATGAAGCCTGCACATAGTTATTAAGTGTTTCCACTTATCGTGATCACACTGTATACATCGACTTGGTAAAGTTTCTAATAAACCTCGTCCACTACGCATTATTCTTCCTACCCCAACTGACGTTCTTGAAGTCTTAAAAACCAAAAGGAAATTGCTAGGTGTAAATAATCTAAATACTGTTCGTATCTCATCTGATCAAACCTTGCAACAACGTAAATATTTTTCGTCAATTATGGCGGAATTAAAATCTCGCAGAGATAAAGGTGAAAATGATTTGTTTATTAAATATTTTAACGGCTTGCCGACTATTTCAAAAAACGACAAAACAAACACAACATTTTAAGTGATTTATCCATATACTACCAGAACGTCCGCATGGAATCAATACTAAATTAGATATATTTACCTGTAACTTAGCACTTTCTGATTACGACATTATTACTTTATCCAAAACCTGGCTATCAAATAACGTAATTGACGCTGAACTTGGACTCTGCACCAAATATCAAGTATTTCGTTGCGATTAATAACTTAGGCGTAGAAATAAATAAATAAATAAATAAGTTCAACAAATCACTATATAATAAAACACCATATTTTTGACACACACACGCTCACAATATATCTTAATTTCTAAATTTTTTTAGTTTTTTTTTTTTTTCGTAAAATTTGGAATCAATACAAATCAACAAACCTAATGCCAAAAATATAGGTAAATTGTTTACGCTCATCGCTACATTTTCTGTAATAAGATTGATATTATATAACTTTAATCCTGACTTTAATTTTTAATTATATTTAAGCTTAATTTAACTTTTATTTATATCAATATTGTTATTCCAAAGATATACTTATATGCTCGATTAAGTGTTCGTATTTTATAACAAACATGCAGGTATTCAGTACCTAATCAACGAATAAAAATGTATGTAAATGTAAAAAAAAAACCTCCAGACCATTAACAACGAATAAATAGATACTAATTCTCTCACTAGTTCCGTGCAAATATTTTCAATATATTTTTACAATAATGATGCATGGTTGTTTTAAAAATACACACGACTCAAGTCTCTAATAATTAATTGAACTAATTAAGCGATAGTAGCAAATGTTATTTTATGTTGGATATTATGTTTTTATTTTAAAATAGATATGTAAATCGTAACTTGATTCGTCCTATAATTTTACCTTTAATTATTTTCAGATTCATTTTTTTATTTTGTATGGTGCATGTCGTCATACGTTAAATATTATGCGTTAATCATAAAATTACGCAAACTTTATAAACTTGGTAAACTTTAGTTTCAGTATATTTATTGAACTATAATAACACAATTAAAATATTGATTAAATTATTACTGTTATTATTTCAATAGCAAACCGCTTCCTCGTTTAACCTATCATATAAGACAATATAAAAAGAGAACTTTTGAACTTTGATACGTATTGCAAAAGACACTATTGAAATTTAGTTCATATAATTTTTTTTTTTTATTATTAAAAATAAGCAATAAGAAATAGTCTAATCTAGGGCTCGGATGTTATAGAAGCTAAAAAGTGGAAAATATGCATGCAGATATGCACGAAAAAAGTGTAAAATATGCATCGAAAAATGTAAAATATGCTTAAAATGTTATTATAAATATGCAAAAAAAATTTATAAATATGTACAAAAAAATTTTTATTTTTAAAATTAAGTTTTTACTTTCATATTTTGGTTGTCGTTTTGACTTCTTTTTGAACTGTAAAATAATTTAAAAAATATGTTCAGTATTTTTAAAGTTAAATATGAAATAAATACGTGTTTTATAATAAGTATTTATAATAACCTGTTAAGTTGTTACATTGAACCACCAAAATTTTTTTCAGATTTTCAACTTCAAATGACCGTCGATTATTTGATAAAAGGTTTTTGTACTTAGAGAAACTTCTTTCGACATCAGTTGATGTCATCGGAGCAAATTTATAAAACTTTAAGTCATTTTCGGTCAACTCTTCCGGAAGTCCTTCCATTGATTCGCCACTTCCCATCAGAATATTACTTAAAATACACAGGTTGAGGAAGAAAAAAATCAATTTTTTTTGAAAAATATTAATTATGCAAAATATGCGTGTAAAATCATTGAAATATGCACTATTTTCCTAAAATTGACGAAATATGCAAAATATGCATTTTTAATTTTTCGTTTTTGAACTCACCATTTTTTAGCTCGAATTTATAGCTTGGTCTGCTATAAATTGAGAGCATATAGAAAAATATGCAACTCCTACAACATCCGAGCCCTAGTCTAATCAAAGAGTAATAAATATAGTTATAATTTTTATTGATTTAATTTTACGTATTTATACGTGAAATCAAAATTTGATATAATTTAATGTAATTTAATTACATAATCTTAACAAATTCAAAATAAATTTGAAGATAATATCTTTGATAAAAATTAAATTTTCATAAAACATGTGGTAGCCCGTAGCCGGATGAAGATACAATAGGTATACTGTACGTTAAAAAGATTAAATTTATTAAAAAAAGATTTTCTTTATTCCATACTTGATGGAATTTCATATCGTGCTTTTATAACACTTTTTATTTATTCATATGAATACAATATATTTATGCTCTCAGTATACTAAAATACTGCATTTACTTAATTTAATGAGTGAATTAATGTTATTTTATTTAATTATTTAATTTTTAAAACAAATGTATTTTATGTGTAGATGTACACACCTGTTGTGGACATCTCATTTCATGTATTTTTCATGATATTTACACCTTTTTTTAACCAGAACGACATCATTGTGTACTGGCTATCTCACTAATTCATACAGATAATTATTTGAATGAGTTAGCCTACATACTATTTTGTGAAATATTCAAAACCAAACACATACATATTTTGCATTTTTTTTTTTTTTTTTTTTTTTTTAAGAACAAAATAAAATGCATTGTTAATATGTATATTCCAAGATAAATATTTTTTCATAAAACAATCCAAAAAAGCAAATCGAATTTAAAAAAAACCAAAATCTCATAATATGCTAAATAGAGCAGTTTTATTATAAAAAACAATTAGTCAAAAAAATATATAAATACATTTTAAATCAATATCCATTATTTATGACATTAGGTTTGATAGACTGTTAAACAAATAATGAAACTATGAATAAAAACTACTGAAATTCTGGGTGCCGCGTTTAATATTATATAAACCTAATATTATACGGTTCGATAAGTTCAGTCGAAAAATAAATGGACAACTGCTGAAGAAGTTCCGATTTGTATACAATGTATGTACGGAAATATCACCGAGCTACTATAACAAAGACCCACTCTAGTAATAGTAAAAACTAACGGTGCTATATATCGATACTAGTTTAAAGGGCCCCTCAAGATAACTTTTCGAAATAATTTCATCTTCCAAAGAGATTTCACTTAATGTGTACTTCCGACTCGTATCTCGTGTTTAATGAGTCTCGGTATATTACATGTGTATGGGATACTGTGATAATGAACAAACGATTGAGAAAATAAAGGGTGTAAAGAAAGAACTGAAGAACAGACGTTAATTGTTATACGCGTGCACACACAAGTGTTATCTCAGCAAATTCAAATCAAAACATTGCCAAAAAAAAAAAAAAAAAATGCCATTTAAAAATTTAGTGTATCTGTGAATCGTTAATCATCGAAAGAAAACTTGACTGTGAAAACTTTAATCTTCTTTTGTATAACGCGATATCCCCAACAAAAATTGAGTACAAAAACTGAAAATTGTGATTCATTAGTATCGACAGTAATTTTAATGTTCGTCACAAGATAGTACCGATAAAAAAATGTTATACTTTAGTGACTATAACTTATAAGTATGCAAACTAAATTAGTTTAGGAAAATATTTAAGTTTAATGTATGTTTTAGTCACATGTTTATTTGGTTTTTAATGCAATAGCAGGAAATAATATTAAACACATTAAGAATTACATACGTATTTACCGAAAACTTAACAATACTAAGAACACTGGTACGAAGAAAACCTCGATACACAAAAATTGATCTAAAAATGAGAATTTGAAACAAAAACAAAGAAACTCAAAATATGGTTAATCCAACATGGCATTTTTACTAAGCTTAAATTCGAAAATCCTTACCATTGAACCATAAAAATGTCAAAGAATGACTTAAAAAATAATTCCGTAATATTTAACTAAAACCGTAATGACAGTTATTTGAAATTTAACTATACAGGTTTAACGTCCATTTGAATAAATATAAATTTTGACAAATAATGCATTAAAACTTAATTAAAAAAATGTCACGTATTATTTCGCTATAAATAAACAATTCAATTTTATTTTAGGTACATTTTCTCTTTATTGATTAATCAGAATTTAAATGAATATGGTATTTTTTTTTTCTTTATCTACAGTTGAAATGTCTATACGTACGACGTACCACTTTATTTTTCAAACATAATTTAATTGTTAAGGTATTTTGTACTTATTATTTTTGTCGGTATTATATTAATATAGCTTTACAATACACGTATGTTTAACTATTACAATCTCATTCACTGAAGATTTTTTTTAATTTAAAAAACTTTATACTTATCATGTATGAATAGAAGAAAAGAAAAACAAATAGATTTGTATAAGTTATGACAATTTTATTGATATTATATACCAATAATATTATATGTATTAATATTTCTGACATTTTTTTCTTCTATACAACATTGCATTCTTATGTTTTATTTGTCAGACTTGTGTTTCGTAATAATAATAAACATGAATTTTCATTGAACTTGTAAATCACATAATTTCTAAATTGATAAATTTGCATTATTCATCACTTTGTCAAAAACAAATTTAATTTATGAGCAACAAAATAAATGAAACTTTAGTAAACTTCAAAATACATATTTCAATTTGATGTATTTGTTATGAGTATTGATTCGTCATACGTGTTTATGGTTTTATTTATTTTCTAGTCTTTTATAATTCATTTAGAAAACAAAATCAAAACGAAATGTGTCGTTTTTCAATTTAGTTATATATCATGTGAATTTAAATTAAATGCATTTCTGAATTTTTATATAAATAACCTTATTTTGATCTTTCAATATTTATCATTCCAATAGCATCACTTGTAATGATAAATCAGCAAAATTTTGTTTAAAAATTCTAGTGAACCATAAAACGTCCTATATTTTGTAGTTTTAATGTAAAATTCATCAGTGAAATCAATAAGATGATGAAATACGAATTAATTTAATTTCCTAGATAAATCTATTATAACATGTTGTGATATATTATAATTATGATTATTTTTTTTCCTATCAGTGCTTTTATCAATAGTTAAAATTTAACTAATTTTAAGTTGAGCAAAATTTAAGCAAAAATTATGACACATTTTCGTAATTAAGTTTAATATTAAAAAAGTAATATATTAAAATGATCGAAAAATCTTAAAACTTTTATATCCTATTTATATTTATATGCAAATGAGTATGATGTGAAACTGTTTTGTGAACCTTATATATCGTACGTAACATTATTGGGCTAATTTCATTTTGAATCGTCAAGATATTTATCTTGTCACTAAAAATCAAGCTCAAATGCGAGAAATCACGGACCCGAACAAAAAGTTCCAACACAAATACTTGACGTGTCCGTGTTCAAATTCAAACAAAACTTGACAGATATTGTATGATTGAAAATTCATTGCGATGTTTTATTAAAAACTGACATACCTGTTTGCATAATGTCGTATGATCAAGGTGAAATATAATTGCTGTTGATGTTTCTTTTTTTTTGTGTTTTTTATTATTATTATTATTATTATTATTATATTATAATATCATCACGAAGTCCCGTGCAGTTATAAATATTAGGTCTTCTTATCGTTTTCACGGTGCGTTTGGTTCAGAATAACGTCGAAACGCGAAAACATTATTCTTTTGAAAACGTATACCAGACTTGGCGTTGCCGGAAACACGTTGGAGATAAAATGAAAAAAAACAAACGCATACGAGACACGCGACTCGTACGGTATTTGTGAAACCACGAGAATCACACGTAGACACCGTTGTACGGTGGCGCGGCGACGTGTTAGTCGTTCCGAGCGCGTGGCACGACTGGCGTGAATTTTGACCGGGCACGCGCCTCCCCAGAGCTTGGGCACGCGCTTGCGGCTCCATCTCGCATTCGAGAGTTTACGTCCGAAAACCGCGTGCGAGCCACGACGAAGGCCAATCGAGTGCGAAAACTCTCCGTGATGTTTGCTCTTATCGCACTTCAAACGCCGGCCGCTGAACGTCCGTATTGTTGTAAATCATTCAGCATTATTGTCATATCGTATTCCTGCAGTAATTCGTACGACTTTAATCGATTTACGCATAACTCGGCGTGTTTTACATAACTTCACTACAGTGTTCGAAAACTCATACGAACTCGCACGGTCATGGTTTGAAATTTCTAACGTCATCGTCGTGTTAGGAAATAGTATTTAATAATTCCAGCTCGGCGTCGTCGTCAAATAAATATCAGAAAAGGTAATTTCTTAGATCATTTCGAAAATTCGAAGGAAAAATAACATAGGAAAATAATATTAAATGAAAAATAACTAAAACTAAAATAAAATAAAACTATAATTATTTAAAAACGAAATTAATGATTAGTATGTTAATTTAAGAGAAATTAATCAGTCATATACTATTTTAAGTAAAAAATAATTACAAATAATATTGTTTGTGAAACCCCGATTTATCTATTGAATAATACTTTCCACAGAGATCCCCTCCTTAATAATATATAAATACTTTCATTTCAAACTCGAAAACTATTGAAATCCCTTCATTCAAGACAAAGAGTCACACGCCATCCCAATCTTTAAGTAACCATGCCGGGGTTTCAAAATGTTATTGATGTTGAGATCTACCAGCTCACTAACCACAGCCACCCGTGACCACATGACTTCAATCAAGTCCATTAACTGAAAACTCAAATTTAATTAAAGTGATTTTAATATGACAAATTGTATTTACCTCAAATGTGCATAAAGTAAAATATTTATACATATTGCACAGTTTAAAATTATATGGCAAACAGAAGTGTTTTTTTTGTTTTTGTTTTTTTTTTGTTTTTTTTTTTTATGTAATAGGTATACCTATAATAAACCTATATATAGAATCAATTTCTTTAACTTAGGACTCATTTGTAAACAATTTTAAAATAAAAAAATAAATGAATAAATAACTGCAACCGAAAAACTGTAATAATGTGAAAAAAAACTTTTTTAAGAAGAAACAAAAAAATTGAGCCAAGGCTTAATATATCTATTCATACATAAACCGACCTATTTGTACATTTGCCCATTTCATTATTTTTATACTATATTCCATCCTTATGTATATATATGTGTGTGCGTGTGTGTGTGTGTGTGTGTGTGTGTGTGTGTGTGTGTGTGTGTGTGTGTGTGTGTGTGTGTGTGTGTGTGTGTGTGTGTGTGTGTGTGTGTGTGTGTGTGTGTGTGTGTTATTATTAACATTATTATACTAATGTACTTATACTTGTAACTTGTAATTATTTTATTGGCACTATACAACCGGACGTGAGGAGAAGATTTCAAATTATATAAATAAATACAATCACATTTACATTTACTAATACTACATCCATTAATACTTAACCAAAGACACTCGATATCTCATTTACTCAAGAAGTAACTATTTTTTTCTGAGAACGTTATTTTGAAAATTTTTTCTTGAAACGTAATATAATATTAGTTTTTAATTATTTCTCCCTTTCAAACAAATACCGCTTGATCAAATACAGAATTTTCTGGATTTATGCATTAAACTTTACTATGCTATACACATATAATTAGGGCTCGGATGTTATAGAAGCTAAAAAGTGGAAAATATGCATGCAGATATGCACAAAAAAAGTGTAAAATATGCATCGAAAAATGTAAAATATGCTTAAAATGTTATTATAAATATGCAAAAAAAATTTATAAATATGTACAAAAAAATTTTTATTTCTAAAATTAAGTTTTTATTTTCATATTTTGGTTGTCGTTTTGACTTCTTTTTGAACTGTAAAATAATTTAAAAAATATATTCAGTATTTTTAAAGTTAAATATGAAATAAATACGTGTTTTATAATAAGTATTTATAATAACCTGTTAAGTTGTTACATTGAACCACCAAAATTTTTTTCAGATTTTCAACTTCAAATGACCGTCGATTATTTGATAAAAGGTTTTTGTACTTAGAGAAACTTCTTTCGACATCAGTTGATGTCATCGGAGCAAATTTATAAAACTTTAAGTCATTGTCGGTCAACTCTTCCGGAAGTCCTTCCATTGATTCGCCACTTCCCATCAGAATATTACTTAAAATACACAGGTTGAGGAAGAACCTGTGTCAATTTTTTTTGAAAAATATTAATTATGCAAAATATGCGTGTGAAATCATTGAAATATGCACTATTTTCCTAAAATTGACGAAATATGCAAAATATGCATTTTTAATTTTTCGTTTTTGAACTCACCATTTTTTAGCTCGAATTTATAGCTTGGTCTGCTATAAATTGAGAGCATATAGATAAATATGCAACTCCTACAACATCCGAGCCCTACATATAATACATTGAATTCAAAACATACGCGTATATACATACATAAAATTTTAAACATATACAAATATGAAGTACTATTATGGTAGTGACTTACATAGGAATATGTTGTAATTGTGTTTGCGTCAAAAAATGTCTGTAAATAACTATTATATACCTATTTATATTCTAGGAAATCTAACAATAAAATCAAAATAAGTTCTTTACATTTCAATTTCGATGAAACTCAAAATACATATTGAATTTACATATTTTATGCAAATAATAAAAGTAAATTTTTTATATTAACTTTTTTGATCTTTCGACTTAAAAGTATAAAATTAGCAAACGTGATTTCATTTATACTTCCCTCTGGCAAATTACTTTTATACAATGAGAATATATAGATTATTATATGATTAACCGCATTATTAACTTCGTATTAAGATATTTTTTTAAACCTTCATTTTCCATAGAAAAAATTTTGTTCATATTTATCATATAGTCTTTATTCAAAATTATGAACTATTTTAAAATAGTGCAGTCATTTTATTTACAAGCTATCGTATTAATAAATGTATATTTATGTAATTTGAAAAAATCGTTAACGCCTACACGTCATACCGTCTACAGTCTACACTCTACATGGTTTAATAATAATAGACAATTACGTACTAGATGTCATGGACAAAAATTGAAATTAATACATACAAAATAAACTCTATATATCAATGAAGTTATGTCATTAACAATTGTAAAATTTATTTATTTTTATTATTTTTACGCGTTGCACTTGGCAGTAAAATAGACAAATTAGCCTGTGTAAACGTACCTACTGGCTTCCGTGAGTTAAAAAGGTACCAGTAAACTTAGTAGTAAAACAATTATTTAGATTTGGCACGCTACATATTATAGGATCGTGAAAAATGTATTTTTATACTGAAGTATAACAAAATCTGTATTATGGTTTTCATATTTTTGGCACCATCTAAGACCAAGTTGCTACCACATTAGTGGTATTATTCATTTTTTTTTTAATATTTATAGTATTCAAAAATCTTCAAAATCTGTAGTGTAATTCAATATTTACTCGGTAGTTATATTTTTATCGTGATTTAAGTCATTTTTGAATTAACATTTATTTTTCACAATATGCAGTGTTAAATAACGAATTTATTATTTTACCATCAACTTTGAAAAGTGCCTATTTTTATTATTCAAACAGAAGATAAAACAAAAATAGTCCACGAATACTCCAACGCATGAATGCCATGATTATTCAAAATCAATCTAAAAATGCTCGCGTATGCCCAATTTATATATTTTTAAATAATTACCTACATAAGTTCATTTATTATATGAAATCGGAAACGTTTAATTAATTTTAACATTATTTTGTGTGAAAATAGTTCTTCAAAATAACATTATTATCTGCCCCAGTGTTAAATGATTTTCCGAAGATTTTGACATATCAATTAACTCAGAGTTCATACAAGTTGCATACATGCAAGTTCCTTAAATAAAGATTCATACAAATGGACAAATATGACCGACCGCACATATACCATAATAGTTTAAATAATGTTAATTCAGTCAAATCCGTATGAATAATTCCAATTAAAACTATTAACAGCATACATGTTGAAAACGATCATAATAAATCAATTGTATTTCAAATAACAAAACAACAGCTGTTAACGGAAATGTTTCAATCATGAAAAATACATCTATGATTTATAGTTTTTTTTTTTTAAGTAACTTTAAATATTATGAAAATAGTTTTCTCTCATATTTTATAACTCAACAATTAAGTCAAAATTACACACAACACGAACTTCTAACAATAATGAATATAGTAAATTCAATTTATTTAAATTTAATTTAAATTAATTAATTTATGTGTAAACGTGAGTATACGCGTGCGCGTGTGCCCGTGCGTGTATGTGTGTTTAATGTTTAGTGAGTTTTCTCATTTATCGATGAAAAAAATACGCAGATGTACAAATATAGCATATTATACATAATGTTTTTACAATAGTTTGTTACGAATTAATAATTTTTTTCATAACCAATTTTGCGTAATCAATACAAGCATAAAGATAGTCAGAGTATAATACATAAACAAAACAGATGGATTAAAAAACCATTTTTAGATTCTGAGTGAAGCGAAGAATCTCATAGTTTTATAATGATGTTTTTTTTTCTGAAAACATTTTTTCGGGCAGTTATAATTTTCCAAAAGTTTCAACCAACAAATCTAGTGCACTACAGATCAGAAATTTGATCAATATGGTACTTTAAAAAGGTAATTTTTCGATTTTCTCCGTAGTTTTTACAAACGAGAGGGGCAACTTCCGAAAATAGAGTAAAAACGGTGGAATTTGCCGTAAACAATACTTTTATTTAATTAACTTAAGTAATTTCGTCAAAATTCGACAATTAATGTTACTAGACACTAGACATTTTCATCATATACTACGTATTACGACGTATTACTAATAACTTACTAAAAAGTTTCAAAAAAATTTGACTACTTTTGAGCTAAAAATAGAACTTTCAAAATACATTTTTGCTTTTAAGTTTATTCTTAATGAAATTTTTAATATTGGACAAAAACTTTTGAAAATGTAATGCAATCATACTCATACTTTTTTCTTATGATACTGAAAAAATTTTAAAAGTCGTGACTCAGGATTTTTTCCATAAGCGTTTAAGTAATCATTATACGATTTTTACGTCAATTAACTATTCTTACGTCAATTTTCAATTTAAACAATTAATTTGAAAAAATTGGTCAATCCAAACGACATATTTTATTTCTGAAGCTTTTCTCAGAATCGTTCAACTAATGAAATGATCTATCATTTCTTTATAACTCAATACACCCATTCCCAATTAACTTTCCCGAGGAGCAAAAAATACCCCACGGGGTATTTGAAGTACGTATTTTTTTTTATCTATGTTTTAAAATTTTAGATAGCAATAAAAAATTGTTTGTTTGAAATTATTTCGACGGTCGATGAATTCATATAAAGCCATTAATGTACAACATACAATAAATAAAACGTGCAAATCAGATATATTTTTAAGAAAAAAAAGTTTGTTCTTTCAAGCTTCAGACCAATATTAATGATACTATACATATGTATTGAAGCACATATCAGTGTCAGCATACTAAGCCAGTAATATCCATTCTTAAACAAATTTTCCACCAAAGATGTCAATAAAATGTCCACATTTACAGAACATAAAGTACAGTAACTAAATCACTTATTCAAATGGTGCAACTAAATAATATGCTACCGACCGATACACTACCATCGTAACACTTCATGTGTGACTCGATGCCGATATAAGTCTAAATCCACTGGAATAGTTTCTTTGACTTAGACGAATGATGCAAAATACATTTCGTTTTTTCAAATTATTCGTAAAAATAAAATTACTTGAACAGTGCAAAAATGTTCGCTGCTGAAAAAATATTTTTACTAAACCAGCTTAACAATAAACAATTAGGTTTATAATTTGTTGTAAAATATATATCATTAATTCTGTAAAAAATGAAATGAAAAGAAAAAAACTGTACTTACCAATTTCATCAATGTTTCATAAAATGTAATCCAATAAATAAGTAAAAATCTACATATATGTATTTGAGTGTTACCGAAGGATTTAGTCTTTTGATTAGTTTAATACGTGATATAAATAATAAAAATATTTGATTATTCTGTTATATAATAAAATGATTAATTATAAGTTATTGTTTATTAAATACATGAATAAAAGTTTTTAACTGAGTAAAATATAAATTGACTTGTTATTTTATAATAAATCAAGTCTAAAATATATCATGTTGGTAATACCTTCGAATTCCCAAAAAATGAAGTACAATTTTTATATTTGTAAAATAATAAGATACAAAATAAGACCAAGTTAGTTTTTAGTGGGAGGTTCGTAAGGCTACATTCCTATATTTTTTATTCTACTTTTAAAATCATCATTATTAATAAATAATAGCACTTGTCTGCGTTATGCAGAATATATAATATATAGAACAGTTGCTTTCAATATTTCAACTTAGAAAGTATTTTATGGTTGATATAAACTATCAACATAACTAATGAACGGAATAATTAAGGGTGCGAATAATAAGGGTTTCGCTTTCAAAGAAAAGTATAAATAGTTACTCATACAACCAACATTATGTATCTATTATAAAAAATAATTTCACATGAATATCTTAAGATTATTCTTCTTATTATTATTATAGTTATTATTACTTATTATCATTTGTTCATGTATTAAGTGCAATTATTTATTGATTTAGACGGATAATCTAACCACTGGTTGATAAATACAAATTATTTCAAACTTTCACCATTTGAAAAATTATTCACCCAATTGTTTCCTATCATTAATACTTTATCACTTTATCTCACTATCACTTTATTAAATGTATCGTTACTATTATGGACGTTTAATTTTTATTTCATTGCTTATGATAAAGTACCTTAATAGTGAGCTATAAACATTCTCATTAGTTAATAACTATAAAAATTATTTTTACACACCTATCTCATATCAACCAACTTCAAATAATTTATAGTTGAAGTTTGAACTTACTTTAATTTTTATTAAAAATTGTAAAATTGAGTATGACTCTACAAATCTGTTACGCATAATTCAAATATAAAATCTATCAATCATTATAAGTCAAATACCCATATATATATATATATATATATATATATATATATAGAAGAAGAAAAAGAAGAAGTATACCGGGTATTTTATACAGCAAAGTCATGGTGGTAAATTTTTGCGAAGTGCCCTTGGTTTTTTCTCACTAATACTCTAAACGTGAAATGTTTATACCTCTTAAACTATTGATCCAGTGATAATCATTTAAGTATTGAAATATTCAATAAAAATATTTTCTTTCATAATATTATGTTATGAATAGTGATTGCTCTTTAATAAAACCATAACCCTTAAAAGAGAACAAATAGAAATAATTTGCAATTTGATTTTTGCAAAAATATAGTTTTTAATTTTTTAATTTTTATAAGAAAAAAAATTACTGAAAAATGAATATAGAACGATAAAATAATCACTCGATGTATATAGAAAATATAATGCAAGTTTTGTTCTCCTAAGCCCAATATTTTTCAAACTTGTAGCCGAAAAACGCCAAGCCAATCAATATAAAGCTTTTTGTGTTATAAAACAGGTGATTACTTGAAATCAAACTTTTACCAGAAAATATCAAATTTTTAGCATCTCTAGAGATAATTCATATTTTTAACACTAAAGCAAATTACATAATATCACATTTATCTGCAAATTTTTTTTTATATAAATATTATTTTTACAATTGAATGAAGTTCTACGATATCAATGTTATTTTAGGACTATCACATCATACATCACTGACCCAGAATTTTTTCGTATTAGAAACTACAAATTCAAATCCTGCAAATAAATCTAACAATTGTGTCAACTCCCAAATGATAAATGATATCGTTGATATTAGTTATCATATTACGAATATTATCCCAATCGATTATCTAATCGCATGTTTGTAATATAGTATAGAAGGTATATGATCACATATTAACGTCATTACGTAATAGCCACATAACTATGACAGAAAAATAATTTGTCTGGAAAACCAACTAGATGATATCTCGAATCTATAGGCAGACTAGGCATCGTTTTTGGACAAAGATTACAACCCAAAAAAAGTGTTCAGAAAAAAATTTTTTTTTTAATCACAATGCTACCAAAATAAATCCTTCACTTTACTTATATAGACTAAAAATAATATGCATCATTGTAAAACTAATTGGTCATTCACTTCACCCACAATTAATTATCAATAGGAAACTATTTTTATGGTGATTGTTTCAGTTTATTTCTCACAGTTAGACATGCCGCTCTTATATTTAAATTATATGTGCTACACACCTACTTCGTATTATCACGCATACTGTTAGTCATATTTATTATATTTTAACCCGCGATTCTGTAACCCTATAATATCCAATTATGCGTGACATGTTATACATTTTTTTGTATATACTATAATAATATATTATAATATTAATTAACGAGCTCAACTCATTCACATTCAAGTATTATTGCTTATATGATGAGTTTTTGCAACATATAGTTGACTATTTCTATAACGAACTTGTGTATTTAATTTTTGTTGCAATAAAACTATCCATCGTATCTATTCATATCACCATCGAAAACGTTAAATGGATATATGTTTAATATTCATTATATTAGATCAATAATATTTGTTAAATTTTAATTAGGAATTATACATTTTTAAACACGTTGTTGAGAGTTTGGTCCTGTTAATAAGATTCTATAAAAGGAAAGGAGTACAAGAATGAAATAGGTGCATTTATTTTAAACTCAATATCATTATCTAAAACTGATTTTTATCATTCAATTCCGTACCGTCTAGATTTGCTGCCCAGTCCAAATATTTCCTTATTTTAAAAATATAACATTCTAGATTTCCTCGGTCCGTATTTTCCAATTCCGGGTGTTTAAGTGAACAATATTAAATAAATTTAAGTGTCTAGAAAACTTTACAGTGTTTTACATACTGTTATTTATTTAAAGTATTTTTTTTCAATGTTTAGCCGATATTGAAACTAGTACTGTGGAAGAAAAAATGTCATATATATTTTATTTTCATTTCGTATTTTACACATCACATTATTAATAATATTATGTTAACTACGAAAACACATATAAATAAAAATATCGTACTAGACTCGCCTCATGGCTAATATTTGCCCATAGTTTTTATGTACTTATTTTATTTTATTTTGCAATGAATATCACTAGGGAAATTTTTGATACCTTTTCATTCCCCCATTTTTTCATCCCTTTTGACGGGTTTTGTAACTACTGAAAACATGTGTGCACAAAATAATAGTAGCAATGAATGCTAGTCCCTTCAATACCAAATATATGTCTATGTTTACTACAACGTACCTGAGATCAATGTCAATGCTTAGCAACTCAGCACGTCACTTTAGCGTACTGCGTAATTGCGTAGACATAAACGGACTGTCGGAATAAGTGTATGGCCATTTCACAAACGTCAGTCAAAAGAAGAAGAAAACTTAAAATTACTTTTATACTCAATTAAAAATGGAGGAAAATATACACCGTCACAAAAATCTCTCGTCAGCAGCGTGATTACAGGATAGTTTTCTGTGAGGTTATACGAAAATTCATTTCACGGGGGCCGAAATAAAAATTATACTTGTCTCATAGATTAAAATATGATATAAATTTAACCTCTTATCAATTAATCTTATTTTCTTGGATTTGTGATAAACTCGAATATGATCAATATTTTTTAGTATTTAATATTTACTAAAAATATTAAAATTTAATGAGCATTTATTGAATGGCTAATAACGATTAACTACAAAAACAATAAAAATTACATGATAAATACGACTGCTATCGTCGACCACCACCGTCACACATTTTCGACGGTGTAAAGTTATTAACTATCGAAAATATTCAAATATTCATGACACGTTCCGGTGTATCGCGGTTAATCGTTACAACCAACATCGTTGGACACAAATAGATACAATGTACACAACATGAAAATATTTTTTTTCGTCTAAATCGAGGATCGGGCAAACGCTACGGTGGTATTAATTCCGCCTGCTCATATTATGCACTAAAATATCAAACTAAGACAACTACAGTAAATAACAAAACTTACTATACAAATTATTTATTAGGTCATTGATTATGAATTAAGTTCTTATTAAACGATGATATATAAATATTTAATTCACAAAATTAAAAAAATTGGTTCTATTTTATCATTGCATATTGTTAAAACTTAACTAGGGTTATCATTATTATTATTATTATTATTATTATTATTATTATTATTATTGTTTTATAACTAAAAATACTAATCTTGTAAGATCAATATGTAATTAAAATAAAACTTCTTATGTCTGTTGAGAAAAAAATGTGAACTTCAATATATTGTGATTATTTATAATTAAATGTTCAAACGATTTTTCTCTCGAGACACCGAGAAAAAGGTTCAATATACCGAAAATTCGTCAAAACACAATTTAAAGGAGAATACAAAATTTAAATTGACACACAACAAATATAATTTAATAGCAAATGTTAGATAATGCAGGCTATCAAGAACTGTATACACACACACACACACACACACACACACACACACACACACACACACACACACACACACACACACACACACACACACAATAATATCGTGACTCAGTCATATTATCTATTAAATATGATATACCGAATAATAACAGTAAATTTTGTACTCAAACAGTGCACAGCGCATCATGATTAATTACAGCTTTCGACCCGGCCTTCTGATATTTTTTATGGCGAGCACACGTAAAGCGTATGATTTGTGCAACCCCCAGGCCCGAAGTCTCACGAAAACGGAATCCGACCCCCATAATGGAAAGAAATATCACTCGTACGTCGGGTGTGGGACGTCGATCGTTGTCACGCGACGTTTGTTAATCACGAGGACGTTGTATACATAATACCATATAGATCACGATGAAACGATACCTGGACCGCTGCGGTAAATACACATGTATTATGGGAAGAACGGACCGCGGCCCGACCGGAATCAGTCACCACGGTGCGTCCGCACGCCGCAACCTTATCCTCCGATTCTCATCCGTTTCCTTCCACACCACTACTTAGCCCATCGATTCCCCTCCCCCCCCCCCCCGTTTCCCATAAATGACCGTAGGTGATATCAAGTTTCCGTCAAATCGACACCGGTGGACGACGCCGTTGATATTATATAATTGACGTCGCCCGGCGACAAACAAAATCACGGTCACTGACGTCAGGTCATGTGTAGGCGAAACGACGGTTCGATCGACAACTCACGATCATTAATTATGCACGGAGCGGCCCGTTCTCTCTTGGGACAGACAGACTATACATACACACCGGTCTTTCCGCGGAAGTGCGTACGGTACTTAATTACGTGCGTGCGAGTATGATCACACATCCGGTGACATGGTAGGTTTTCGCCTCGATGATGATATAACAAAGGGACTACGACCCGTCGGTGGAGTAGTGACGGTGAGACTAGAGAGACCTCAACGCCGATACTTTTACACGCATAAAAACGTCATACCAATTAACGTTTTGTTATTGTTACCGTGTGACCGACGATAGTATTTACCGCGCGAAAATTGTTAGCCGTTCAACCTCGACAAGTTCGAATTACCGTCATAAGTTTTCGATCAAGTCCAGTTTTCGTTCCAGTTTTTTGCGAGTGAGTACATCATTGATATTTATTCTTTCAAAATGACTTTCAATAAATTTTTTTGAAAAATGAACATTGTTTTTTTTTTTTTTTTTTTACTTTTATTTGTTTATGCGCGGTTAGATGATTATAGGTTCTGCAATACGCGGCCGAACAGGTTCGCGGGAGAGCCACGTGGTCTACCGGTCGACCGAGCCCGTGCTCTGCGTCCCTGCAGTTCTGCGCGCCGCAAATCGCCAATCGGGACAACGGAGCACAGCCCCGGTACCTTAGAACCTGTCGTGGTGGCAAGACGACCGGATAGCGGCCCGACGAACCGTCGGCGTTGCCGGACGTCTGCGCCAGACCGCCGAGCGATATAACCCGGTACACGACGGATTTATGTCAGGATGAATTTGGCGCGCACCTCGCGGTCACGTCACGTCGTGCCGCGCGAGCCGCAGCCCGAGATGCAGAGTGGCCACCCGTTCCGCGGTCGGCCACGGCTAGTATTGAAATGGTTTGAGTGTTGCCCCTCCCCGATTTGGGGATGCATGCATTCCCTCCCACCCGGTGACGCGAATTCACCGGTCTGAAGATGCCCGTTTTCCGACGCTACCGAGGCTCCAAAAGCCTCCTCGCGGCTAGACCCAATACGTACGCTTTGCGGTAGAGCTGGCCGTCGACACTTCGCCACCGGCTCGCACCGGAGACTAGCGACGGGACGGGTCATAACCGGTTCTCTCGAGGTTCCGGTTGCTTAAGAATCTACTGGTCCGATACTTCGGGAGACGCCGTCGAGTCCGCCTTCCGCTTCCGAGGTTTTCGTGGAATGATCGGCGCTGTGCTGGTACGCTCGCCACATTATCCATTAACAACTGTTGTGTTTCCTAAAAATATTCGATATTTCATTATTTATTTATTATTTTACTTGTTTCGTGCATTTTACCTTTTACTTATCCGACAGTCCTGCTGTAAATATATTTATTTCTTCTATAACAACTGAAGTATATTATAGTTATTGACAATGCTATAGATACTTTATTAGGAGTTTGCCCGCGTTCTACTTTAAGACGATTTGTAAATGCTGTGCGTGTTTAAAAAAGAATCAAAAATACTTCAGTTCCTAGTAAGCGTTGATTTTATTATCTAAAATAATAAAATAAAAAAATAATGAATCTTAAATTTATTCACATGTATGATGTCCGTACATTAGGTTTCCATCTTCAGAGCCTCAACGTTTAACTTGAACTTAAGTTGAAGCCATACCAATTATAGTCAAAGTACAATATATTTTCTATGAAAATGACTTTTCACTAATGATAACTATCAATTTTTACCGGCTAGTAATGTGAAAAGATTAAAGTCCATAGCAATAGCATCATTGTACTTGCCTTTATAGTAACTTCAGAAAGATTATAGCAATTCGCTTTTAGATTTAAATTTTTTTTAAGTACTTACTTTAGTTCTTGAAGTATTCTTAGCTCCCCGGACTAGATAATAGTGATAGTAGCATTGAATTTTAAAGAAATGAAAGATCATTTCTTTAATAAAACGATTCTGAACAAAACTTCAGCATAAAAAAAATATACCTTATATATTTTATAATCAACTTTTTTTATTTGGATTTTTGATATGTTTTTTTTTTTTTGTGTATCAAACTTGTTCAAATTTTTCTCGTTTGATAAAGAAGCCATTTTTTTGTTATACCAAGACATTCAAAACATGTTATTCTATCTGTATCCAAAGGTTCACAATGATTGAGTAGTCCAAGACTTTTAAAACACTTTGAAAGTTGGAAATTGATGTAAAAACAGTCAATTCTGTAAAAATTGTAAAATAATTTACTTAAACGCTTATAAAATAAACCCTGATTCACTATTTTTGAAATTGTTCAGTATGAATAAAGTATAATATTATGTACAGTGTTCAATTGTTCTTTATAATCATATTTTTATACAAATTAAAAAAGACTCATTATACAATTTATTTGATCTTTATTTAATATATATGTTTATAACCAATTTATTTGGAAAAATAGTTATCAAGTTACAGGACTGGCAAAATTAGGTGGTCTACGAATAAAAAAATACTAGGGCTAGCTTTGCATGTATATTACATGATTTTGTGATTGTGTCAATAGTACGATAATAAATCGTTCGTTGTTGTGTAATACTATCGTAACTTTGAATTATTGATTATTGAAGGCAGCTTCCTGGTCCGGTTGACGCGGAAAACCCTCGGAAGACTCGCAATTACCGCAGTAAATACACGGATAGTAGATAGTGATTTCGTGAATTGTTTTCATGCTAACCGTCGGTGCGCAATTTAAAGGCTGCATTATGATAGGTCAACATTTGTTCATAATATGTTATATTACAATCAACACTAATAGAAAAAATAGCTGTACCCGTTGCGCGTTCTACGAAGTTAACGTAATAATTATTTTTAATTATCATTCATAAATAGGTACCTACAGATACAAATAAATAAATATATTTTTTAATCCACTTAAACTCTTTTTAATGCTATACATTTGTAATGATTTATTCATATGAATAATTGTGATATAACTCACAGTTATTCTGCCATAATAGTCAAATATTTTTACTTAAACGGTAAAAAATATAAAAAAAACTTTTACAAACAATGTTAATCATCACTTTCCCGTGACCCTTTTTACTATTATCTGTGGTGGTACATAGTGTATTTGACTTAAATAAAAAGAAGAAAAATCATTTCTACATATTTATCATTTAACTACATGACGTTCAAGTCATTTAATGATGCGTTTTAAACGGCATTATTTAGTACATAAAGCCGTATAGTTGTGTAAGTAAAAAGCTGGTAAGTGAGATAATGGTGGTACAAGTTCGTCCATCGTCCCTTCGGTCCTCGGACAAGATATTGGTGATGAATGTATTAAGTTTTAAAGAAATGATGACTCATTTCTTTAGTATAAAACGATTCTGAGTAAAGCTTCAGTGTAATATAATATATTATTATTTAAATACTGTTTACGTATTTTACGGTTATTTGTATAATTTTTGGCGAGTTTTTTTGTAATTAAACCCTCATAAAATATTCAATTAGATATAAGTCATTTAAACTTCAATTATTGTAAAAATTATAACTCATTAGAAATAAACTTAAAAGAAATCAGACAATATCGAAAAAAATCGTTTAATAATTTATTAAAGTGTGTATAAAAAAAAATCCTGACTAACGATTTTTGAACTTTTGTTAGGATAATTAGGTAGGTATATGAGTAAGGTCATATTAAATTTTCAGAACTTTTTGTCAAATATTTAAAATTATATTACATAAAAACTTTCAAACAATTTGGTAAATTAAAAGTTCTATATTTAAGTCAAAAGTGCTTTAATTGTTCTGAAAATGTTGTCCAATATAAAAAAGTATGTATTTGATAGTGGATAAAATTTTCAAGTTTCTAGCTTCAATACTTTTCGATTTATGACTAAATACCTAAAATCTGAACAGTGAAAATCTCGTTTACGGTGGATTTTTACCGATTTTACCGTTTTTACTCAGTTTTTCGATCGTTACTCTTGATTACTGGAAAAACTATGAAGATTTTGGAAAAATGACCTCTTTAAAGTACCATCGCAGTTCAATTTCGAATCTAAAGAGTTGCTGGACGAAACTTTTGGACAAGGATTTCTATACGAAAAAGTGTTTACAGAAAAAAAAAAATAATAAAAAAAAAAAATAAACATCATTGTAAAACCATAAGATCCTTCACTTCACTCAGAATCTAAAATTGTTCGCGTATTATTTTTATTTTTATACTCGTATGTGTAACTACGTTCTTAGTTATATATAGAGCCCGGATTTGTATGTTTTTGCATATTTTTTTCCTTTTCACTTTTTTAAATTTTTGTCAATAATCTTTACGAATCATGCTAATTGGAATCCATTGCTAAATTTTTATTTTGCATATTTTTGCATATTTGACCGTAAATGCATATTTTGCTATAAATGCATATTCGTTGCATATTTTAATGAATGCGCTGTCACAAAAAAAATTTTGGTCGGTAGGATACATTAGATGCGTTAAAAAAGTACTCGATATTATTGAAGATAGATCGACTGTGAATGAATTAACATTTATATCAACTCATTTGTCATTTTTAGTTGAAATAATTAAAAAACTTGAAACTCAAAATATGCTTTTATCTGAGAGTTTTTGTTTGATAAGTAAATTAGAAGAAAAAATAAAAATTATTCCTGGACCAAAAGGGGCAACATTAAAAACAAAAAGCCGATAAGATAATGGTGGTGGAAGTTCGTCCTTCGTCGCTTCGCTCCTCGGACAAGATAATGGTGAGGAGTGTATAGCACTTTCTATCATGGGATCACCTGGTTTACGATAGTTTAGTTGTATGGTACTTTACATTTGTATGCAATGATAAATCATTGTAAGTTAAGTACAGGATACAGTAGTTGGGTGGGATACACGAGATGCATTGCTAGATTAGGCATTATTGGATAGATTTTGGAATTATTTTATATTATAAAAAAAAAAACGATTCTGAACGAAGATGAAGATGTCAGCCTTAAATTGTAATATATATTTTATTTTAATATCCTAGATTGGGTTAAATTTACATTTGTCTATTCATGTGACTTCTGCTCGTGAGCATTGGACAAACCAGGATGTGCATAGATAGGACAATGGATATGGTAGGTAAATACCATATTATTTGCCTAAATGCACTATCGTGACGGCACCACCCGACCCCGCCGTCCATATATGCTGAATGCTCCGTGGCTACGTCTATTTAAATATTAATAATTAATAATAATATATAAAATCCGCATGTTTATGGAACTGATACACACATTAAAATAACTGGAAATTGGAAGTTAGTAACGTTCTATTCAACCATGTAAAGGTACGTTATACACCTTGTGTTTACAATCTACCAATATTTTGTATAGAACAGCTGTCAGCTACTGATTATATTATAATAAACTTAATCTATTTAATTATCTTTATCAGCTGTGATATTACATAATATTTTCATTTCTTATCTTTGAATACAAAAATTTTTATACATTTTCAACTACAAAATAATTTGCAAATATTCGTGATTTTGACAAATTTTGTCGATTTTTGAACTTCAACTGCTTATAAAAAAAAATTGTGCCTATGTATTTGAATAATTTTTGAATCACTCTTAGATCAACTTATTCAAAACCTTCTATTAAATTTTCAAGCGATTTGGTAGGGCCAAAAAATTGTTATCGACTTTTATAAAAAAAAAATCTAAGAAAAATCGAATTATTCAAATGCCTATAAATAGCTAAAAAATAAACGAAATATTTTGAAAATACAACTATGTAAAGAAAATGCCTATTTAAACATTTTGTAAAAGTTTTAAGTTTCTACGACCTATACTTTTTGAATAAGAACAAATATCAAAAATCAATGATGCCTAAATTGTTATTTTACGCGATTATGTGAAAAAATTGTAATTTCAAACACTCATAAAAATTTTTGATTTTATTCCAGTGCAAATTTTTTTACAGATAATTGAAGGAAAACGTATGTCAAACTTTGTACCGAATTTACAATTCTTAGTTTTGAATACTTAAAATTTTATGAATTTTCAACTGCAAAATACATAGCAAATATACATGATTTTGACGAATTTTGTCAATATTAGCACTTATAAACGCTTATAAAAAAATTTTGTGCCTATGTATTTTTATAATTTTTGAATGGGAGTTAGAACAACTTATGTGGACCCTTCTATTAAATTTTCATGTATTTCGTCCGAGCTACATTTTTTTTATCAACATTTATAAAAAAAAAAATAAAAAAAATCGAATATTTCAAATGCCTATAAATTGATTAAAAATGAGTGAAATCTTTTGAAAATAAAATTATATAAAGAAAATGCCAATATAAACAACTGATAAAATTTTCAAGTTTCTACAACTTATACTTTTTGAAAAAAAAACAAATAGCAAAAATCGTTTGAGGCTAAACCGTTGTTTAACGTGTTTTTGTAAAAATTTAAATTTCAAACACTCATAAAATTTTTTTGTCTGAATCCGGTAGAGTTTTTTTTGCAGATAATTGAAGAAAAACTAATGAAAAACCTTGTACCAAATTTTCAAAACTTAGTTATAAAAGAAAAAAATTTTACGATTTTTCAACAACAAAATTATTTGCAAATTTTCGCAATTTTTACATATTTCGTATAAATTGGAACTTTGAGCACTTATAAAAAAAAATTGTGACTTACGATTTTGGATTTTTTTTTATCAGTTATGGAACAACTTATAAGAAACCTTGTATTAAATTTTCAAGATTTTCTGGCAAAAAAAAAAAATTTTATCGTTATTTTAAAAAAAAATACTTAAAAAAATTGAAAATTTCAATTGTCTATAATTAGCTCAATAAAAGTCAAAAGTGTTCAAAAATTTTACCACGTATAGATGATTTCAATATAAACATTTGGTGAAAATTTCAAGTAACTACAATTTTTGGTTTTTGAGTAACGGCTAAATAAAAAAATCGATTTCGTCGAAAACGGGTTTTGCACAAAAAGTACCGGTTTTTCCTCATTTTTTGTTTGTTTTTCCCGTGGCATTTGAAAACTTTTGGGAATTTTCACTTGTGACCTCTCTAAGGTACCTCCGATATTCGTTTTGCCACCGAAAACATACCCTGAAGTTCAAAATTGAAGCATTATTTCGAGTAGTTATGGTGTACACAGACACAAAAACAAAAAAAAAAAAAAACAAAAAAAAAAAAAAAAAAAAAAACACACATCATAGTAAAATCAATACATTCTTCACTTCGTTCAGAATCTAAAATACTAATAAGAGTTTAAAATAGTTAAAACTTTACTCAATGCTTACTGCTACACAAAAAAAAAAAAAACCGCCCAGAATCTAAAAAACAAAATTACATACCTAAAATTACAGTGAATACCATAAAAGTAACAGAAAATTACCTTAAAACAAGTCACAATCCAAAGAACGTTAGCCCAATTAAAGTCAAACGATAAGAATCTATAACAAAATAATATATGTTACCAAAATGAAATATAAAATAAAAATAATTAAATATTAAAATATTTACAGCACCACTTATGATAGAACACCAATCTAGACATTTTAGACTACATGTTGGTATACAAATATATACCAAATTGATAATTTATTCATTTTCCTTTTTTAAATGATTTGTAATATGTAAAATTGAAATATTTGAAATTAAAATAGCAAAATAAAGTTAAAAAAAAAAAATAATTGTTTTTTTTTCTACTTTTCTTACTTGCCTATAAAGTTCATTCACAGTGGGACCAATACTAAGTGAGTCTTATAGGTGGCATCTACTGTATAAAGAATGTCGATTGTCAGTAAAAAAATGGTCATCATAAACAAAATGTTGAGATTTGAATGTTTTTTTTTTTTAACATATTATACGTGTTCAAAAGTTAACAAGTTAATTAGACCAGTTAGGACTGATAAACAATAATGGTAAAATATTTAATCACTTCATTAATTATATCAAAATATTGTTTATCAGAAACCAATAATTAGTGTAGTGACTGTTTCTAAACTTTTTGATCACCCTGTATGTTTATGACTTATTGTCATTAAAAATAAATAAAAACCTTAATGTAGGAGAGGATACCCTAATGGCAAGTTCTTTTAGTTTTGTTTTACTCTTTCACTCTACATTAAAGTGTACATAATGTATGTATGGTCAATGTATATTGTATGGTAACTATAATTAAATACAGTGAGACAGTGGGGAAAAAAAATCAAAAATAAAACACTTCTTTCAGAATCTAAAAAATAATCATACAACGCCTATGGCAAGTTCAAGGTGAATGTATAGAGGTGTACAAATTTCTAATCTTACATTAATACCATTATGAAAGCGGACTGAAAAACACTTGCAGCTTATGCCATACAAATTGAATGTTTATGAATCAAACAATATTAAAGCTGGTATGTATATACACATATACATATGAACTGAGATTCTATATCCAGAATGTAAGTCTTTATACCAAATTACCGAAATGATTTCCAATATTCATATTTATGTTTACAATGGCAATGATTACAATAACTTACTTTTTACCAAATTAGATTGTAATAGTAACATATTGTATTTAGAACTGAAATTAAAATATTATAGTTATTGCTTAAGTTATTACTTTTATTTAATTAAAAATTTGTATATAAATAAAGAAATTAAGAATTTAATTGTATAAGTACTCTTGTGGCATATTTACCCAAGAGCTAAACAGGTTAAATTTCGAGGAGTGGCAATAGTTGAATAAATTTGAGGGGTTTTAAAAATATATTTATATGATTTAATTTTATAATGGAAATAATACTTGAGTATTTTTTTTTTACTTAATATATATATACAAAAAACTACAATAAAAAAGAAGTTTCAACTGAATACCAGTGCCCACAGTATTTGGGCAGCAGTATTTTTAGTTTGTTTGACCAAAGTTATAAATTATTACTATTTAGGATTTGTATACACTTTTTATATTATGAGCAATCTTTTTTTTTTCATATTTTATAAAATTGTTTATTTTTATATATTAAAATACATCTCTGAGGTACTAAGATTTATTTCATATTTGTGTTGTAGAAAATTTATCTAATTTTATTTAATATATAAATATATTTTATACTTTTATAGTTAAGCAATCATTGTGCATTCTAGAGTCTAGACTCTAGTATAGAAAATAGAATTATCAGACCTCGTCGGGTTACCAACTCTCCTAGCAGCATTCACAAGTGGTGTACATTTTTCAATCAATTATTACGCGAAGTTTGTACCACAATTTAAGATAATATGGTTGCCCATCCGTAAAAGATTAAGTGACCAACAAAGTTAATCCCAAAAAAACTCGATTTGATATTAGCATTCTCAGCGGACAATATTTTCAATTTCAATAATCAATTATTATCTCATTGAAATTTTGACAGTTAAAAGTAGATATATAAGAATTTAGTATATATAGTAGATATAAGTATTCAAATAATTTAAAAACATAATTTTATAACTTTATTTAAATAAAATAATGTATGTAAACTTTGATCATTTAATAATAATTATAAATTAATTAAATAATTAAAATGTATGATTATTTAAAATTATACCACCTAGTGCGCTAGTAGTGAATCGAAACAATTATGTTTTAGATTAACTTCGTGGCCGCGAAATAAGTACAAAGCCATAGGCCGTTGGGTAACCATATTATGTTAAATCGTGGTTTGTACACCTCTATACAATATTCACTTTGCAACTGATATTATTTTATTGATAAAACTGCACGAGTCTTAACTCAACACTATCACTGGAAATCGGTTACGTGTCGTGATACAAAACATAATATAGGAGGGAACAATTAAATAAATAATATTCTACATATATTATATGTAGAATATATATGAACGTAACGCGAATATCAGCCCGCGTGCCCGTGGGATAAGTACTTTTTGCCTACATTTTTTATTGCACGAATCAAGTGTTCCTTCCGAAAAAAAGAGATTCATCCGAAAATACGGTGTACGGGACGCCCACAATTGCGGTTCACTTACAGCTAGATCTTTTGTATAAAAAAAGACTACATATATGTGTACTAAACCACGTTTACGAGTCGTAATACGAACATCATATAGGATTTACATATATGTATGTATTTAGCCAAATGGTAAATAGACACCTTTAAACAAAGATATTGATTTCACAATCAACAAAAACGGAAAAAAAAATATAAATATCCTCTTCATTAGAAATACATAATAAATAAACAATTTAATATATGAGGTGTACATAATATGAACCAAAAAGTTGAAAATATAATTAAAGTAAATCAATAAAATATACGTAAAATATACTGGATTCGATTAAAAATTGGATTAGACATTTGTACCAAATCTAAGAACAAACAAATTTTAACCATACCAACTAAGTTGTCAGTCATAAGTCTGAAAAAAGTGGGAAAGAAATTTGTATTTTTTTTTCGTGTGCATACCTAGAGGTAGTTTTTACCTGCTATATCTCGTGTGGGAACTTACATTCGCCCATTAACAATTATGCGAGATCCACTAAAATGGTCATTGGCATCCGGCATTGTTTAACACAGGAAAGGCCGGACAATACAAAAATATTGATATTTATAAATTATATGTAATAAATTTCGTTCAAAATACTACTTTGAGGTATGATGTATCTTACGGATCACCTTCCGTAAGTACACCACTGCACCTCTGTACCTAGTTTTTATTGAAATTATAAATTTAAGCAGTTACTCACCAGGAAAACAATGTATATGATGCGTATAGGAAACGGATGAAATCAAGTACCTCTCTCGTCGATAGCTGAAAACACCCTAAAATAAAATTGAAAATAAAATATGAAATCGTCTAGTTGGCGCTGATAACTATAGGTAGGGTGAGGTATATAGAAAAAACCTATTTTTATATTTTGTTGCGCGTGTAGACAATTACTTCAGATAACGGTTGCAATTTCAAAAGTCAAAAGAAAAATCTTATTTATTACAGCGAACATCTTATGATATAGACATACGTCGAACAGCATAGATAGAAAACTGGAAATATTATATCGAGCGTAAAGACAATAAATTACGAAAATTGCAATCGTTAAGTTAAGTAATTGCCGACACGCGCAACAAAATATCAAAATAGGTTTTTTCTATATACCTTGCCCTGCCTATAGTTATCAGCACCAACTCGACGACTTCATATTTTATTTTCAATTCTGATTTAATGTGTTTTTAGCGGTCGACGAGAGAGGTCGAAAAATAACACACAATTTTCATTGGTCTACCTACATTGTTTTTCAGGTGAGTAACTGCTTAAATTTATAATTTTAATAAAAGCTAGGTAGAGAGGTGCAGTGGCGTAATTACGGGAGGTGATCCGTAAGACCTAACGCCATACCTCAGAGCTGTTCTTTTATTTTGAACGAAATTTATTAAATATAATTTATAAATATCAATACTTTTACATTGTCCGGCTTTCTTCTGTTAAACAACGCCACAGTATTATTTTTTTTTAACGCTTGATAATATTAAAAATAATAAAATAAAATTATATAAAAATATAAAATCACAACGTGTATTTTATTGATTTACTTTATTGTGTTTTCAACTTGTTGGTTCATAATAATATTAGGTACACCTCATTAATTAAATTGTTTATTTATAATGTACCAAACTCGATTAATGGATTTGTTTGGATGTATGGTACATATATATTTTAATGAATCCATATACCTAAGAAGGTTCTACTTACAATTCGTTTTATAAAAAAACCTTGTGTACCTAGATTATCTATCTATAATTGTATTATAATTTATAATCGAAAATAAATTAGATAGGTTAACTTCTTTTTCAACCCTCTATAGTTTTATGAATTTATATTGACCAATTAAAACCTCATGTTTTATCAACGGATAACCATATTCGTCAAAGATTTTTTAGATAAAATATTAGTCGTTAATGAAACTTTAAGGTCTAAAAAACATTTTTGACAAATACAAAATTGAAAATCTTGAATAAATCAAATAATTTTTGTTGGATGTAATAAATGTTCGTTAGGTGCAGTAAATAATTTAATTAAGTTTTAAATTCAAGTCTTTAATAACCGTGATTGTAAAGGATTATAATAATAAACACACATTTTTGTTGGTATACAAAATTTAATTTTCTATATTCCCGATGTACGCTTAGGTACACTATGAATTCCATCTACCCACCTATTACGGTTTCCAATAAAAGTGCATTAGAGGTTTATTTTTTGGCTACAAAAATAATGAATATGCCAGTAACAGAGAAACATTAGATTTCTATCAATCAATTATTATAATTTACAACATACCTTATTCTACGCCGGTATATGATAATCAAAAATAATTATAAAAGTAAATAAATATAAATTGCTTTAATTACTTTAGTTGTAGTTTATGTATCTACACAGTCAAAATTCGTCAATATTTAGTATATTTTTAATGACAATAAGCTATTAATATACAGGGTGTTCAAAAGTTTGGATACAGTCACTGCAATTATTGGTACTGATCCAACAATATTTTGATATAATGAATGAAATGATTAAATATTTTACCATTATTGTTTATCAGTCCTAACTAGTCTAATGACCGTTTCCAAACTTTTGAACACTCTGTATATATTTAAAAAAAAACCATCAAAACCTCAATATTTTGTTTATTCTGATCATTTTTAACTAACAATCCACAATCTTTACACGGTAGAGGTTTGTACTGGACCTACTGTGAATGAACCTTATAGGCAATGTGAGAAAAGAAGTAAAAAACATAACTAATTTATAAATTTAATTTGATATTTTAACTTCACATATTTTTTTAAAATTTTACACATTACATATCGTTTAATAAAGGAGAATGAATAAATTATCAATTTGGTATATATTTGTATACCAACATGTAGTCAAAAATGTCGAGGTTTGTGGCTGGTGTGGAGCTACTAATATTTAATTATATTTATTTAATTTTTTTTTTATTTTTGGTAATATTTGAAATTTTTTCTTTTACATTCTATTCAACATTTATTTTTTATATATCACACAACATTAAAAATTAAGGTAATTATCTATTATTTCTTTTGTTAACAGAATTAAATTAATGTGTTATACATAATAGTATAATTTGAAATGTTGGATTGTGAATGCTTTAAAATATATTATCAATTTTATAATTCAAATATATTGAAAACTGTTATTTATGTATTATATAGATGGCTACCATAGTGCACAATCACTATTACAATCTACAAAATGAAGAAACCCAAAGTAAGCATGCCAAAGTAATTTTTTTTTTTTTAGTTTTTAATTGTTTTATTTATTTAGATAATAATAAAGAAGAAAAAAAACAAAAGAACTCCCCCCCCCAACAAAAAAATAAAAAAAAACCTAGTATGTATATTGAGTAATTTATGTAATTACTATCAGATCCTTAATTTATTTAATTTTTTTTAAGAGTGCAAAGTATGCAAAAAGAAACACGTTGGCCGATGCTGGTGGAGACAAGAGAAGAAGGTAATTTTTAAATTGTAAATAACAGTGTCTTAATTAGGTACATTACGTGTCTGTTAATTTGTTACAATTTGAAAATGATTATTTAACTAATCAACTTCATCCTTTTTTATATAAGCAAAAATCTGATTTTTTTTTTTAGATTCTGTTTTTATTATTCAAATTTAACTATATAATATAATTATCTTTGCCGCTCTATATGTATTTTCGTATTAAATCATTCAAATACCAACAACATTTTTTATTAAGTGGTGTTTTGCATTATCAACATTTATTAAATCAGAATTATCATTCTATAGTACTAGTTTAATATAATAGGTATCACTGTGCTTTTTATAATGCATAAGGTTTTTAGAATTTTTATGAATTAATAAAACCTTATTTATTTCAGCAGCGAGACTTGCGTGAAAAAATAAACGAAAAGAAGAGTAGGGTAAGTTTATGATTCAGAAGTATCATTATTTGAATAATATTAACACATGGAATAACTGCATTGAAATAGTGTGTACTAATAAACATGCAGACAATTTTAATCAGACCATTTTTTCATATAATATACTTATCAGCGGCGTATCCTAGAGAGCTACCTACAGCCCCACCCCAAATTTTTTTAAGAATTTTATAAATTTTTATTTATTTAATTAAATAATGTCTGATACATAGGTAAAATATGTTGTTTGCATAACCAAATTATACCCCAAAGTGTTAACATCATTTTATTTTGGTAATTTAAAATGCAACAGATTATCTTTCCCCCAGAAAAAAACTATCTTGGATACACCACAAGTATTTATAAAAAAATATAACAAAGCTATAATCCTTAAACATGACAATGCTACACTAATGCATTGCAGAACTAGTTTTGTTGTATAATCACTATAATTTATAATAAATACAAACTAGTATTAAATTCTGTTATAGGAAACAAATCAAGACAAAAATGCCATGGATGAAGAGGGGGGAAATTTAATGGAATTTTAAAAGAATCAGAATCTAAAAAAATAAAAATAATATTTATAATAACTACATGATCGTTATTCATTTTTGATTTTTTTAATCATTCATAGGTACATCTTGGTTCATAAACAAAAATAAAAAAAACATTGTATAAAATATAGGTAATGTAACTTTACCTGCGATACATTGTCTTGTTGCTTGTCAATGAGTTTTGGAGGTTGTAGCAATCACATATATGGTGGCCTGCATAATACATAATTAAGTATACTATTTTAAATCCACATCCTCATTAATGCATGTTGGATTCGCACTAGGGTACTAGGACTTCTAAAAAAATATAGGTGAATTGTGTTAAGTAAGTAAACCAGTATTAAAAAAGTCATAGATAAATGTATCACAAATAGTGACTCTCAATGTATATACATATAAAGTACTCACCGAAAATTGTACAACAGTGTTCTTAATACCTAGACATTGTATAATTGCATTGAAATGTGTAGGCACAGCAGTTGCCCATTATTGGTTGGTGTGTTCAAAATGCATTTAAAATGTTAAACGTATTGGTCCAAGTATATTTCAATCTGACGAAACGACTTACAGTTGTTAAGAAAAAAAAAACTAATTACTCAAATGACTATTTATTATGGAAATAATAATTAATTCTCAAACGGAAACCATTATTAAACCAATTATATTCAAAATATAAACATACCTTGACGAAACGAGAACCAATTATTATCATTGTGTTTCGAATGCAACAGTTATGTTGATAAATTAAACTATTCGCTTGGTAAGAACGCATAGGTATTAATTATTAAGTGTGTGATTACTGTGATTAGCATTGATCTATTAAAAAAAGTTTCTAAAGAAATCTTAACATGAAACATGATTTATCATCATTTTATTGTAAATTAAATTTTCAAATTCGTTTTGGGTAAAATTAAGTTTTTTGAGTTATGTACTTATGTCATTAGTGTAGCAAAGTGCATTATGCAAACAAGCGTTATATACGTACTCTTTTTTTCTTCTACTAATAAAACATTAAAACGGTAAAATCATGGTTGAAATATTAGACTTTCATTATATATTTCAGCCATGGCCCATGGGTGACTACACTAATCGAAAATCTAATGTAGGTAGACAGTGTTGCCCGATCAGCCGATTCTCGATCCGTGGTGACACTGATTTCCCTTAGCACACCGCGTATCCCGTTAATAATGAATATAGGTAACCACTAACCGTTATTATTACCACATTATAACGATGCGAATAAAAACAATAATAATTACTTATTAATTTTTATTTCGACGTGAGTACTGACCGACTACTGAGTACCTAGTACCTGTATGGCTGTATCCTTCTTTCCGTGTTATTCCGTATTCGACGAACCTTATATTATTATAATAAAATAGTGTTTTCTCTGATTGATTTTTATGTACGAATTATCATTACTACTATACGGTATTACTGCAGCGTTATAACAAACGCATTCAGATATCATCATTCATCATCAGGTAAATAACAAATATGTGCATAATACACTAATACCTATTTTGTTGTATAGTTCATGAAAATGTTTTTTCTTCTTCGTTTTGATAAACTTTTTGTTTTATATGAATGAGACAGTACATAATAGTGAATTTATTTGTGTTCAAATCAGATATGCCCGTAAAAATAATTACTGCAGTAGTGCAGTATATCACTTCAACATGGCCATACCTACATTGTTATTAATTATTATCAGGTAAATACATCTTAATATTATTATATATCTACTACTTAATATACTTTATTAAATAATTTTTTCTTTTAATAGATGTGTCCTATGGTTGTTATAAAACATTAAGAGGACGCCACACCCGCATGTTTTGTCTCCGTCTTACAAACGTATAACATAGCAAAATCTGTTTAGCGTGGGACAAGTTTTCTCCCTCAATATTTATAATAGAATTACCAAAATTTCACAACGCATAGGTAAGAACTTTATCTGTGTCGTAGCGTCGTTATTTTTTTGGTAGCACAAACCAATATTTTTTAGTATTTTAATGAAAAAATAAAAAATAAATGTATTTTCTTTAGCTTATAACTTTAATTATATTTATGTTATCAAAAAAATAACGACGCTACGACATAGATAAAGTTCTTACCTATGCGTTGTGAAATTTTGAAAATTCTAATATAAATATTGAGGAAGAAAACTTGTCCCGCGCTAAACAGATTTTGCTATGTTATACGTTTGTAAGACGGAGACAACACATGCGGGTGTGGCGTCCTCTTAATAAGCAGTTCAATGTATTTTCCTACGCTGAGGTTGGACATTTGATTACTAAAATAAGGTAAATTCATATTTATTAAGTATGCCTATATTTTAATATGTTTAAAAATTCATTTGGATGTGTGAAAACACATTTTAACACTATCATTACTATCATTATGCCACAAATATCTATCACAAACTGTCATACTTTTGAAGTAAATAATAGTATAGATTCATTTTTAATTGATTAAATGCACCCTAAATAATATGTTATATTCAGTGTCACTTGTGTCAGCAATTGCATACTAGACTTTTGATAGGTAGAGGTTTCTTTATTTTGGCATTTTTTAATGGCTTTTACACCAAAACCATTATTGTATAGTGTTTCTAAGTGTATGGTTAAGTTAATAAAACCATAATATGTTGTTCCAAATTGCATTAATTAAAAACGTTTGACAATTCTTTTCACCTTTTTTTTCAGGCTCTGATTTTTTTTTCCAAACAAATTTCCAATGTGAATATAATACAGATTAAAGAATTGGAATTGAAATACGATTTTGGTCATATTATTCAAATGAGTTAAATTCATTAAAATTTATCAAAAGAGTTAGAATTTGCAACTGTTGACAGATATGATAAGGTTTTCATATTTTGGCATCAAATCAAATTACAAAAGATCAGATTAGAATTATTGCATAAACATTTCACTTTAGAAGTTTCCAGTCAACGTTTACATCCTTGATGAATTATAATTGAGAATGTGATTAAATTTTATACAAAAATGTATACAATTTATATAATTGTATGTACCTATTAAAATTATTATTTTTATCTAAATGTTTTCTTATTCGACAGACACTTTTATACAAAATATTCCACATAATATATAATATAGTTTTTACTCGTAGATTATGTTATAATTATTTATAAATATATATCATTCATAGATATTTTATTTTATTAGATTGATTTATTGACTAATGCACTAAAAATAATATAGACATTTTTTTGTAAAGTTATTATTATACAAAAACATAATATGTAAATATTAACTTATTTTGATATTATGTTACAGGATATTCTTAAAATGGCAAATATATTGGAACGCAATCACTCCTTGTACATCACCAGACATTGGTGTACTCACTACATTACATTTTTCGTTTTTATCACAATCTGTGAATGACACTATTTTATAAATCTGTATATATATAAATAATATATTTGTACACATATTATACATGTGCTGATATAATTGTTAAATCTGTGATTTTTTTAACATATAAATAAAATTAAATATTTTTATACACTGAAACATAAAGCTTTTGCCTTTATTTTTTTTTTTTTTTAAATCAAACTAGATTAGCACAGAAGTCATGTAGTGGAGTTTTAAGTTTTTAAACTCTAAAAGACTTTACTTCCTAACAACAATGTTCTTGCCGCTGTAGGTAAACGTTCCCAAGAATAACACTGTAAATACTATTACTTTTTATTATGAAGTGATAACTAGGCACCTTTAGACACAGTGAATTGTGATTTTACGCAATCGCGTAAAAAATTTAATTTCAAACACACATAAAAATTGATAATATTCCGGTAGAGTTTTTTTTACAGATAATTAAAGGAAAAGTTATGGAAATCCATGTACTCATTTCTTTATTATCTTTCAATTCTTAAAATGTTATGAATTTTCAACTGTAAAATTCACTTCGTTCAGAATCTAATAACTTCAAATTTTTACGATTTTTACACAAAAAATTTTGACTTTTGCTTTGAATTTTTTTTTATACCAGTAAGTACAACTTTCATAAGAACCTTGTATTACATTTTTATTCACATTTCAGAAAAAATAATAAGATAAATAGTCTTAAAAATAGCTAAAAACTTTTCAACAATTATACCACGAATAGATGATGCCAAAATTAACATTTGGAGAAAGTTTAAAGTTTGTACGGCTAATACTTATGAAGAATAACAAAATTCTATAATATTTTTATAGTAAATCGTTATTCAACGCGTCAATTTTTGATTTTGTAAAAATTATAGATTCAGACAATCATTCAAATTTTTTTTTAATTTAACGTATCGCGGTATTTTTATACTTATCGTAAGCAAAATTTATTAACAATCTTGTATTAAATTTTCATTTCTTATCTTTGAATACAAAAATTTTTATACATTTTCAACTACAAAATAATTTGCAAATATTCGTGATTTTGACAAATTTTGTCGATTTTTGAACTTCAACTGCTTATAAAAAAAAATTGTGCCTATGTATTTGAATAATTTTTGAATCACTCTTGGATCAACTTATTCAAAACCTTCTATTAAATTTTCAAGCGATTTGGTAGGGCCAAAAAATTGTTATCGACTTTTATAAAAAAAAATCTAAGAAAAATCGAATTATTCAAATGCCTATAAATAGCTAAAAAATAAACGAAATATTTTGAAAATACAACTATGTAAAGAAAATGCCTATTTAAACATTTTGTAAAAGTTTTAAGTTTCTACGACCTATACTTTTTGAATAAGAACAAATATCAAAAATCAATGATGCCTAAATTGTTATTTTACGCGATTATGTGAAAAAATTGTAATTTCAAACACTCATAAAAATTTTTGATTTTATTCCAGTGCAAATTTTTTTACAGATAATTGAAGGAAAACGTATTTCAAACTTTGTACCGAATTTACAATTCTTAGTTTTGAATACTTAAAATTTTATGAATTTTCAACTGCAAAATAACTTCAAATTTTCGCGATTTTCTACACATTTCGTAAAAATATGAACTTTTTATGCTTATAAAAAAAGAATTGTGCATTACGCTTTGAATTTTTTTTTTATACTGATAAGTTCGACATATTAGGTACCTTGTATTAAATTTTCAAGAATTTTTGTCCAGTCAAATTTTTTTTATCCACATTTTAGAAAAAAAAACAAAGAAAAGTTGAAAATTTCAATTGTCTATTAAAAGCTCAAAAAAAGTCTAAAGTTTACAAAAATTGTACTACGTATAGATGATTCCAATATAAACATTTGGTGAAAGTTTCAAGTTTTTTCGACTTATACTTTTTGAATAAGAACAAATATCAAAAATCGTTTAAGGCTAAATTATTATTTTACGCAATCATGTAATTATTTCGTAAACGTTTGAACTTTAGATGCTTATAAAAAAAAATTGTGACTCACGATTTTTGATTTTTTTTAATAGCAATAAGTACTTCTAATGAGGAACCTTGTACTAAATTTTCAAAGTTTTATGGCCAACCAAATTTTTTTTATCCACATTTCAGAAAAAAATAAGTTCAAATTTTCGCGATTTTTCAATATTTCATAAAAATTTAAACTTTTTATGCTTATAAAAAAAAAGGTGTGCATTTCGCTTTGAATTTTTTTTTTATACCGATAAGTAATTCTTATGAGGAACTTTATATTAAATTTTCAAGATTTTTTGTCCAGCCAAATTTTTTTTATCCACTTTTCAGAAAAAAAAACTAAGAAAAGTCAAAAATTTAAATTGTCTATAAAAAGCTCAAAAAAAGTCAAAAGTGTTCAAAAATTTTACCACGTATAGATGATTTCAATATAAACATTTGGTGAAAATTTCAAGTATCTACAATTTTCGGTTTTTGAGTAACGGCTAAATAAAAAAATCGATTTCGTCGAAAACGGGTTTTGCACAAAAAGTACCGGTTTTTCCTCATTTTTTGTTTGTTTTTCCCGTGGCATTTGAAAACTTTTGGGAATTTTCACTTGTGACCTCTCTAAGGTACCTCCGATATTCGTTTTGCCACCGAAAACATACCCTGAAGTTCAAAATTGAAGCATTATTTCGAGTAGTTATGGTGTACACAGACACAAAAACAAAAAAAAAAAAACAAAAAAAAAAAAAAAAAAAAAACACACATCATAGTAAAATCAATACATTCTTCACTTCGTTCAGAATCTAAAATTAAATTATATTTTTTCCAAAAACAAAGGCCTAACAGTATTACGTAACATTAATAAAGTATTATTGGGGGAAGCGGAAGTGGTTCAACTAGATCAAGACTATAAAGATCCAATGATTTTAAGCTCTTTTAAATTTGCTCCAATAACTTCGGTAGATGTTGAACGAACATTTTCAATATACAAGCATTTATTAACAGATAGGCGGCACAGTTTTACCGAAGAAAAACTTGAATATCATTTAATAATTAATTTTAACAATAAAGAATTAAAACACACATTTTGAGTTGTATATTTTGTTTTATTTTTAAATAGAAATAATTTTGTATTTATTTGTATGAGTTTATATTTAAATATTTGTATTTTTTCCGTGCTTAACATAATTTTTAATTTTTTAATATAATTTTTTTTATTGCATATTTTTTGCATATTTTAATGATTTTTACTGCATATTATATGGCATATTTTGATACTTTTTAGTGCATATTAATCCGGGCTCTAGTTATATATATATATATATAATTTTAATTCATGACGGATAACAATTATCCTTCCTGAAGACCTCTTCTTTATAATCTTCATGTAAATTCAGACGAAATATTTCACACTTGAGCACGTTATTACTACATACTTTAGTTATGTCACACAGCGCTTTTTAATCGGCATATTTCAACTGACGGAATTCGATTTATCACACAAATAGACTGTAAGAATATTTTACAGTGTTCTCTAACAAACTTACATTATTGTGCAAATCAATTTAGTAACTATAAATTTCACGAACACTGTCAAACTAACAATTTCTGCATGTTTTGATTTCCAGTACCTTGTAAAAAAAAAAACAATTTGTTGACAAGTTTTCTTTTTTTATTATTCTTATAAAAATGTAGCAAGTTATATCTAAATGTAAATAGTTAATTCTTTTACAAAGAGTTTATTAATAATAAAATAGAAACTATAAAATAATAATGACAAAAAAAATGTATGTATATATATATATTTTAACTGGTAACAAACATATTATACATAATTGAAAAGATAATCTAATGTTGATTCGAGGGGTAAAAAAAACAATGCACGAAATAAGGATGAAAACTTTTTTCGTGACTGTGACTATCACAAAATATAACACTCATAACTGGACCACTCTTTGAAAAAATTATAACAAAGAACAAATACCAACCGGGTACATCAATACTGTGAAATCTATTTCTAACTGGTTAAAGTAAAATTCAATAGGTACTAGAGAAAATTCGCTTATTTGCATTAACACGCCCTTATAAATATTTTATAGATATTCTAGTTTGTTTTATTAGAACGCAATCAATGAACCACGTCGACACGTCGTTAACATTTTATATAAATTATACTTAAATAATTCCTTGACCGTAATATTCTCAAAAATATATAACCAAGTATTTGAAACCGCCATCAACAGAAACATATTTTAAAGCTTAAGACTTATTATACACCAGATTCAAAAGCGTGATCATAGTTTATAATCAAATACAGATATTCAAGTTTGATAATCTGACTTATAGTTTAAAATAAATACCCATTAGTACTCACACCAACGTGGAATGAATAACAAGTTGTGTACCACCATTGAATTAAATCTTTATTTCGGATAAGATCAGATATTTTATTTAGTATCGTTTTGGGTTCATAATTGCGTTTGATGTGGTAAATTGTTGTCGTCATTCCAGATAATTTCCTCAGACGACTTTGTAATGATCATCGGGACATTATTTTTAAATGAATAGCATAAATGAAAACTTTTTTAAATTCAAATAGAGAAGATATATTTTTATAAAAACTTCAATTTTATGTATAAATATAATGTAAATAATACATTATTAACTAGATATAAATTAAACAAGTACAGGAATAAAAGATTTTATTTATTAATTATTTACACAATCCCATTCTAGTACTTAAATTTTAAATCTTTGAATAAATAAACAAAAATACTCAGATCCTTCATTACTTTATTTGGTAAATACAACGATGTTTTCAAAATAGTATTTTCTCTGGAGAATTGACTTTCATTAATCATGATCGTTAAAACCACGAGTCGATATCTTTCCATAATTACAATATAATAGAAAATTTTATTTAAATATAAGAACTTATTTTTTAGTTTTGATCTAGCGCCTTTGTATATTCGTACGCGATATATTAATTACTACTTTTTCATATTATAATTTATGTAAATACAATGACATTAAATTTTTTTAAATGACTAATTCAAGTTTAACTTCAAAGTCACAAAATATATAAATTAAAATCCACAACCAAAACAGATTATATTTTCAAAGGAAATTAATAAAAATTCAAATTGTCGAAATTAACTAAACATAATTTCAAAACGACAACAATGAGGAAGTCTGTTAAAAAAATAAATTAATATATAAAATAAATACATTAATCTGAACTTTTCCGGACTATGTAAATTTTGCATGTAAATCAATATTTTCTGTTGTAACAACGAATCAGGTCTCATTTAGTTAAGTCTAATTTTTTACCAAGGAAAATTTCTATCCGTCGAATTATCCGTTCTGAAGTAAGGAAAATATTTACATTTGAAAGCTTTTACAATCAACATTGATCAACAAATCAATTACTCATATAAAATCTATACATTTGCATAGGTGTTTTAAGGTTATTACACCAATATTTATTCAAATATAACATTGACTAGGCTCTTCTTAACACAGTAAATATAAATATTTTTTTTATACACATTATATGTGTACATATATCATATGTATTATAATATACACGTTTATCTGTTTTGGCTCACGCTCAATGAAACGTCAAAACTTCCCGTGTTTTAAAATTTCCTAAGAATAAATCACTATGTCTTTAGTGTGTGCGTGCGTGTGTGTGTGTGTGTGTGTGTGTGTGTGTGTGTGTGTGTGTGTGTGCACGCGCGCACGTATAGACAGAAATAACATAATTGAAAATAAAACAAAAACCTCGTTATTTTCATGGAACATTGTAACATATTTAAGTATATTTTGTAACACGTGTTAACACGATGCAATAAAAACTTACTACACGGCTTGAAATATAATAATTCAAATGATGATAATATATACATGACATAAATGTTGATGAACAATTTTTCATGATTTTTTTAAATTAATTTTACAAATTATTTTGACAAATTAATTATGCCTCTTGGACTTCCTATTTATTTAATTTTTAATGACTTTTTTCACACCTGCGTGGATTTTATTTAATTCATTAGTACAGTCAAAACCTTAATATATTCAAAAGAATATCGTTACCCGTCTTCTCGAACATATCTTATTCAAGCAAATATTCTTCGTAATCATCATTGATATAATGAGAAATACATATCTTTACGTACTTATATTATGTTTGACGATCACATTCTACACGGTTCATTTTTACGCTTTTCGCCTAATGAATGTGCTTTTTTCAAGAACATTTAGTTTTTAGACTCGACTCCAGGATTAAGTCTTGTATTTCGTTTTTTTTTCTTTAATTAATTTTATTTATCTTCATTCGTTGACTGTGCTTAACCATTCGTTATGGCATTTCGTATTTAATCTTGTGTTGATTATTTATCTAACGTCTATATCCGAGTTTATTTACTAGACGTTGATTGTTAACATTTTCTCTGGAAGGTACCTAATCTTATTTTTCGTGTTTTGCAATATTATTTTATCGTAATGTCCGTGGTATTCACGTGAGCATGACTTTTCTATTTAAAAATAATATTTTAACTATTAACTTTAGTGAACATATATCAATCGATGGTTTATAACGAATTTATGTATTATGCATTTCAACATAAATGCCTTTTATTGATTATATTCGGTTAAAAAATAATGTTACTCTTTTGTCTTCACTTTTTTATTGAGGAAAACTATTATACTTTATAAATTCTTACATTTATTTTAACGTACCTAATTAAAATTTTTTTTTTAGAATCTATACGTAAATAAAAATTGTATAAAAATTGTTTTCGGTATTTCTCTTTAAATATAATTAATAATTATCATTCTGACTTCAGATGATAATAATTGTACACAACTAAACCTAAAAACGTATAACAAATAATGTTTTTCTTCAACAAAATATTTGTTCCTAGGCATTTTAGTAGGCAACCAAACATGTTGAATCAAATTGCCTAACCAATAAACCTATATTTATGTTCCATGAACAGGTAATTTTACTTGTATTACAAGATTTACTGTAAACTTATGTTAAATAAATGTATATAAAAGTATTTAAGAATTTTAAATGTTGATTTTAAATATAAAACAAAACAAAACATTAAATTATAAGCCGATATTATCATCAAAATTTATATAATTAACCGAAGAAACATTGCCGGTTATTTACTATATGTATTACCAAATTTAAATTATCAGTTAAAAGTTGAAAAAAATATATTTCTAGAAGTACACTACTTACTTGAACACCAAATCAACCAGTGCATGCCATATAATAATCATTTGTTAACATCAGAACGGGCAACGTTTTAAATACCTATACATTGGAAAAAGTATACGTCATTACAATCACGGAATGACCGTGTCGATACGTACTATTAAAATTAATAAATACCAGAGGGCAGAGTTCCCTCAGTGTCTAACAAAAAAAAATTTAAAAAAACCTCGATCTGACGCGAATCGATCACACTGACGAAATTATTCGGCAACTGCAGTGCAGTCATACGTGTCACATAGAAACACACGATTTATGTGGGAGCGCAGATGTAACCCATAACCCTTTCGTGGCTACACCGTGTTCCACGCTCTGTCGTAGCTATACGGAAATCTTGTCATCACCGCGATCGATAGTTCAGGTACCTGTAGTACGCATTATCATCTGTCTCCGACGTGCGTGTTGCTACCACGAGGTACAAATAAAATGAATACCTGTAGTCGCACCCCTTTTCCGCCAATTTTACCCGCTTTTTTCCAGAACACGTGAGTCGATAGGAAAACCACCGCGGGATAAATTATATCATTTCGACAACCACATCCGCCGAACGCAGCAGCAGCACGTCGTTTCGCCGGCGTTTATCGAAGAACGCGTGTCGTGAGTTCTGTTTTCTGAATACGAATATACACCTTTTTAATATATGCACCTGACCAAGTTTTGAAAAAAAACACCGTGTGTTCGGTTGGTCTAAGATTTTTCGACGTTGCTGTTCTGAATCTGTCGTTTCGTCCATAAGTATATGCTTATACACTGCAGTAACTGAACAAAAAACTGCATTCGTGTCACCTCGTAAACGCCACGAGGTTTTACTGGTTTTAAATGTTCAGTGGTTTGAGACACAGTCGTACCGATGTTAAACGTCGATACTGACAATCAGCAATTAACGAATAATGATACCAGATTACTGGAGAAACTCTTCGTAGATCGATCGTCATAGTGCAACTTTAAGCCGAAGCTATGTGACGACTTCAGTTGTATGCACTATATACACACTTCGAAATATCACATTTTGAAAAACGTTTAAGAATTCTGTCCCTAAGTAAACGTAAAGGACTTTTATCCTGAAGATTTATTTTAAAGTATTTTTGTTCCGAATATTATTTAAAAGGTATACACCTTTTAAATGCATAGATACACCTCAAGGGACTCAAACGTTCGAGATAACCGACACCACAAGTGAGATTTTGAACGACATGACATCCATCGCAGTGTATTCATTAGCTCGCGGTAGAATATATGCTTCAACGCCTGGTGGTTTTGGTGGGAAATCTTCGGGATATTCACACCGCGTGAGCAGGTGCATAAAGCACACACACACACACACACACACATATTCGTATATATTTATATACGGATTATTTGGTGCACCGGCAACGGATATTTTATTTTATAAGTCTATATACGCTTTAGCGCCCGCGTACCCAAATTTCGCGCTGGTTTTTTCTTTCATCGATTTGACCTGGCCCACGTGTACCTATCAAAATCTGCTCCTTTTGCCGCCAGACAGTAGGTATACGCGTGGGCGGTCGATCCGCACTGTGCATAAATAATACGTACACGACGCGCGATCGTTTGGTTCATTGACGCGTCGGCGCCGTTGTTCGCGATACCGTCGTCGCCGCACTAACCGTCATAATACACAGTCACCACACAAATGTCTTTTGAGAAAACAAGAATCGGTCAAAAGGTAAAAACGTCCCGTCGCATCTGCCCGCGTGACCTACATAGACGCGCGAGTGAAGGTAGTGAACTCCCCCAATTGTGAATGGTAAACAACTGTCCTGGGTCGATTTTTTTGAATTTATAAGAAATCATATGCACGTAAACCCTTGCGAGTAACACGTGTATTATAAAACTATGATGGTTTCGGTATGAATTGGCTATACACCGAGACTTCACGTTAAACATTTTTTTTCTTTTAGATATTAATTTTCTAACTACGTTCAATTTGACCAATACGCATTAGTTTTATTAATAATTTTATTTTGTATAATTTATTATGACTTTCATAATTATTTTACGGCATTTGCACGACTTGTTTTATCACATGCATTTGATTACATTTGGTTTACCGTCAAAATTTGGTGAAAAAATGTATTTTCCACGTTTGTTTACAATGTCATTTTGTATTTTCAGTGGGCTCAAAGTCTATAAATCCAAGATTCTTGAATTATATTTCCAATATATATATATATATATTGGATTACATAATCCAAATTTATACATTTTACGCTTTACAGAATCTTGAAGGCGTTTATAGTTTTATCCGAACACAAACCGAACCGATAAGATCCGTTACCATGTGCAAACCATTGATCGGTGTATAATGTATAATTTTATGTATATTATATTATATATCCTCGAAGATACTTTTTACCTGGATCTCGTATAATAACGATACATTCATACATCGCGATAACGTCTGCACGATACGCACATCCGTGACAGCACGGCGAGCACTTTAAACCCCTTTCGTCTGCACGTGGTCCATGGAAGTTTTTTCCATTTTGATCTGCACCAGACAACCTGCACCTGCTATTGAACAGTTGTTATATCCTTCCAAAAACACATTGCGTTTGCCGCCAATTTCGAACGTTAGAGGTTCTACATCAATAGACGACTACTATAAGACACAACGCGTCAACGCCGAATATACGAAAAATATTCAGTTAGTACCAAAATGAGTGTGACTAAATGCTAACGTACACAATTATACTTCACATTTATAAAGATAAAGGCACCAAAAAGACGAAATATGTGAACCTTTATTAATACATATTTTATAAAAGTCGCTATATGCAAAATCATGAAATACATAAAATAAAAGGACGCAACGTCTTAGTAAAATTCGTTTTTACTACGGTTCAACTTATACTTCAATAAAACAGTACTAACAATTGTGATGTTTCAACACTAAAAATCTGACGCTACATCGTAAAATACATTAATCGATCAATATGATTCTATAATACGCTTGGCGCTTTTGAATAATACGATTTTAAATTTTATGTTAGAATTGTAACACACGTGCATACCTGGAATTTTTCTACTTTTATGCGATACTGTTTTTTATTTCTTTTCTGCCTTTTGACAACTTTTGTCGCCACAAACGTTCGATTTAAAAAGCATAAAACTCATGAAACTCATAATAGAAAATCTAGGAGATATAAGTAGTAAGTACAATGAACACGTATAATACTACTTTGCTGGTTGAAAACATTACTGTGCAGGAACGAGTATAAAATTCGATGGAAATTGTTGCACGACGAGTAAATTTGTGTATAGAAATAAATAACGTACAGGTGCAACTTGTAAAAAGACTATTAGTAGAGTCCTCTGTTCACGATCGAGTTGTTAACATTTGAATGTCTGCAATGTAGTTTGAGGCATCTATTTATAGATTATTTATAATTTTTAGCTTAGTATTAGGTAAAATATAAACAAACCAATTATATATTTTTCGGGATTTTTTTAAACAATTTTACATGGAAAATTTATTCATTTCTAAACTCATATGAAACTCAAAAATCAAATAATATTTGATAAAGTTTAAAAAAGACGTTTTCTAATCATTAAATTTGATTCTATGGACTTTCCTCTTCTCGCTTATTCAACATAAAATGGTATTGAAGAATTAGTATTAACTCAAATCTGAATATCATCGGATTCAAAAATCTAATTTTATTTTCATTTGGAACTCGTTTTATATAAATACAAAGGTGAGTTAGTTAATAAAAAACCTTCTCGTGTTTTTAAAGATGAATTCACAAAAAGACTTCTATTGAAAAAATAGTAATAATATGCTTTTAATACAAAGGTACACTTTATCTATACAGTGTTAATGTTGATTATCAAATCAATGCTACTCCACATATTAACCACCCTGTCATTTATTAAAATCAACAAACAATAAATTAATACACTTTCTGCAATTAGTAAAAAAATGTCTTTGTTTAGTCACCAAGTGACATATTGATAAAAATAATTTAAAAATTAAATTAATCATTAATAATATTACAAATTTCATGGAATGAAAATATTTTTAAATTCTTCATACATTTTGTACGATGGTCAATTACCTTTTTAGATTGTTCAATGTATTAGTTTTACAACGATGTATTTTCTTTTTTTTTTCATCAAACCTGTGAGTACTTTTTCAGAAATTATATTGGATAAAATATAATAACGAATAGACTTGACTCCAATAGTCCAATACATTATACCCAATCTGCAGTGAAGGGAAGGGTAGCTAAAACAACGACGGATCACTTTTGATATTAGAAAAAACGAAAATAATGATGTCGGTGAGAAAAAAAAATATATATAGAAAATATCATATCCCACACGTATAGATGAGAGAAAAATAACACGATAATTCGTACTAAACATGCCGTAAATCAGAGAATATTTGGCGCTGCATGAGTCCTGTTTAGAGATATTAATCGTAAAAAAGCGATCGTCCCCATTCCGCAAACACTTTTTCGATTAAACCCATTTCGCTCGCGGACATTTTGAGATTATTACAACGGTCAGCTCGTGTACACTATATTACAATTTATAATACCTACACATAGGTAACGGTATAAGCCGAATGATTGATCGGTTTGATGTATATGAAATAAAAAAAAAAATCGTGATAAATATTGTAAAATCATAAAACCGTAATGTAAATAACGATTGGCACAATAAACGTATTTGACTACGACAAAACGAATGACTAAAAATTACCGTTCGGAAGTATACAGAATGTCTCGCAGATATTTACACAATGTGTTTAAACCCGGTTAGTAAATCTTAATAATTTTGAATTAAAAAGAAACAGATGTAGTTTTATACAGTGTTTTAATTCGCACAAGAAAACAATTCAACCACATTATCCAGGCTTCTAACGCGTTGTGTAAACATCCTTGGGACATCCTGTAGTCTGTAGATATATACGCGCAGCACGGTTCGTAGCCATTATAAAATGCAGACACATGCATAGGTGTGATAATAATATAATATGTAGTTCAACGTCATTCAATAATTTATGGCCGCGTATAAGGTACCTATTACACTAGCATGAAGTAGGCGCTATATAATTATTTATTTATCGAAGTGAATTCCATCACATTATATTCATACAATACTGCTGTATAATATTATAATTATATTATTACTTAATAATCGATAGCCATTACGAGTTTCGGATCATGACGTATTTGCTGACGATAACAGATTTAGTTAGGCTCTAAGTGTAATAAAATCATAATTATCAGTCAAATATTATTCATAAATAATTGGGTTTCAATGTTATAATAATACCGCTGTATTAATTATTATACTATTTGTATTTGTCGAGAATTCGAATATTGTACTCGCGCATTACAATTTAAGCGTCGCGCAACGTTTCGTACGAACAGTAAAACACGTTCGGTGCACATATTATGTTGTTATTGTATTCTTCATATTCGTTGAAATTTATCACATAAACAACGGTCGAGTAATTGTGAGAAAACGGTGAGATGTAAAATACTTGAAATTAGTGTCAGAGTAATCCTGAATAAAAAACACTGCAATTAACACGGTGTAATAATATCTGGCATGGCAAATTCGTGAATGTGTTCGTTAACCCCGAGACAGTGTAATCACTAATCACTAATCACCAACCCGACTAAAAATAATTCACACCTATTATTTTAATAAATTAATATCACGTTATCTTCAATAATTATTGTGTTTACGAGTCAGTCTACTGAAATTTTTGTTTGAAATATTACCCACTGATAAGTGATACAATAAAATTAATAATCAAGTAACGTCTTCACTTCTTCGACACCGCAGAATCCGTACGCGGACAGTGCGATCTAAGAGTTCAAAGTTTTCCGCGTAAACGCTCGGCTCGTGGGATTATTAATGTGTTTTATTTGATTATTTAGAAACTATTATTGCGGTTTCTTGCTTTTTTCTAATTCACATCATTGTGTGACGTGTATGTATTGTAGAGATACCCATACCATACGTTCCGTATCGCCCGATTAAAAAAAAATCGTGAAAATGTCCCATGACAACTAATTTTTGTCCTGTATATCCCTTTAAAATATTCAACACTATTGTTTCATAATCAATTGTATAATGTATATAATATTAAAATTACAAGATTATAAAATATTTTTTACCTATTATTTTACAGATAATATAATATGATAATATTATTATGTCTCGAATAATAATTATTTTATAAAAATTTTCAACGAGCTACCTTATATTACTTTTTCGTACATTGTTAATTTTTTTTTCCTAAACGTCCAAATTACTTAGTTTTTCTTTTTTTAATATATTTAAGAGAAATTTACAATCTATACAATAGCACAACTATAAGTAAATATGATAAATTATATTAAAATAATTCACATGAGTAACCTGATTTAAGAAAGAGGCCCATTAGCAACACCCTAATCATTTACTTACTTAAAACAAAAGTTATTGCTTTTATCTAATATGTCTAATATACCCACGTATTTGTGTATACTAGTTAATTATTGTGCCTCCGAATTACCGAATTAATAAGTATATATTTTATAAACATTATAGATATATTTTTCTTTATAATAACATAATTTTATCAGAAACATTTGCAAGCGCTCATATGAGGCCCAGTATTTCATTGTATGAAACCAAAAAATTTAAATATATGTGTGCATTTTAGGAAACAGAGTGCATATATAAATTCCACCAGAAATTTTTTACCTTTAAGAAATGCTAATTCTGAATATTGTTTTACCTATAGAACAAACATAAACTCTAACGATCCTATTTTTAATACATTTGTTAGGTTATATTAATTCATAATAGATTTTAATAAACAATTTTTAATTTTATGTATGTAAGAACACTACGAAACATTTGGAATTACCGTGTTTAGAATTATTCGTGTGACAATATCGATCATTAAAGTGCGTTTTCAAAAAGACTTTTCTCCAAACCAAAATCTAACAGTTTATTCTTATCAATTAATACATTGGCATAATGGCATTCACTTGTTTTTGGTTGAATAGTTGAAAATTTTAGGATGGTTACATGGAAAATTATTGAAATTGGTGAAATTAACATTTTTTTCAGGTAAATAAATCATACCTGAAAAATGTAGGTGTTAAAAATTTGACCTGAAATCGATTACTATTGTAAATCGGTGGAGTTTACAAACGCCCAAAAACATTGTATTAACTACAATCCCAGGTAAGCACAGTTGTCCCCATGCCCTTTATCCGATATTCGACTTGGAGCCTCAACAATGACGGATACCTATTTCGTTCTTAAAAAAAAAAACTCAAGGAAAATGTATTTACTCGAGTTGTCAAATATTTGATCACCTAATTAAGAAAACAGTACATGAAATAATATTTTATTATAACCATAACATGAATGCGGTGTAAGTACGCGTTAAGTGCAAAAAACAACAATAATTTATCCGTGTTGAACCCTTCTATACTTAATATAATAACTTCATATAATAACGTGCGCGCCTTGTGAACTAAAAGTCTGAGCTCACCTATATGCGCACAGAGTAACTTCAATGTCGGGCGAAATTTTTCGGAAAGTCATTAATAAACATTAGGTTAAAAGTTCAGAGAACACACTGTACAATGTACAATAATAGCGATATTTCTATGTAGTTCAAGTTGGAAAATTTCGTGCATTTATATACGTATTTCAAAATAATAGCTTCGGTACAGCGGCGTTTAGCGCCGAAATCGTTGCACACGTTCCGCGACGTTTAATGACGTTACGCACTAGGCGATTCGAACGCGCGCGTCCGCGTTTTTAAAACGTCGAGATTTTAAATCGCGGACGCGCACTCCTTGCACATTAGACCATCAGTTCTCAAACTATGGTACGCGTACCACTAGTGGTACATGAAAAGGTCATAAGTGATACGCGATGAAAATCTCCTTTTATAAAAAAAATTTGAATGAATCATTCACAAGCTCTATGGTTTCTAATCTCTTTTGTGTCAACTCACCAGTGCGAAAATACATTTTCCCACTTATTGTACACGAAAAATAAATATAGAAATAAATTAAACGTAGAAAGTGATTTAAGGCTTTGAGTTACCAATGTGGAACCCGATATAGACGTCATCGTCCATTCAAAACAACACCAACCGTCGTACTGAATTATTATGAAGTAAACCATAATAATAATGATAATATTTGTACCTAAATGTAGTGCCTACTGTTGTACCTACTGTAATTTAATTGCTTTGTGTGCATTCAATACTTATATTGTCATAATTTTGTAGTTCCTAATAAAATGAAATTCTATATATATATATATATATATATATATACGTAAAAAAATTCAAACTGTGTAGGTGGTACGCGAAAATAAAAAGATAACCGCTGCATTAGACGCATGTCAACGCGTTCGTCACGTTTTAAAATCGCACCGCGCTTTCACTCTGGAAGATTTGTGTGCGTTTTTCAAAAATAAAAAGCACGCCAAATGTTATTTGAACCATTTATTTTTGTACTTTGTCGTATACTAGGTAAGTACTGCAATTACCGCCCGTTGGGGATGACTGCTGCTCAATTCGTACTGAACTTAAAAATTCATTTTATTTCATTTCATCTTTTTTATTTTAGATTCTGAACGAAGTGAAGAATGTATTGATTTTACTATGATGTGTGTTTTTTTTTTTTTTTTTTTTTTGTTTTTTTTTTTTTTTTTTGTTTTTTTTTTTTTTTTGTTTTTGTGTCTGTGTACACCATAACTACTCGAAATAATGCTTCAATTTTGAACTTCAGGGTATGTTTTCGGTGGCAAAACGAATATCGGAGGTACCTTAGAGAGGTCACAAGTGAAAATTCCCAAAAGTTTTCAAATGCCACGGGAAAAACAAACAAAAAATGAGGAAAAACCGGTACTTTTTGTGCAAAACCCGTTTTCGACGAAATCGATTTTTTTATTTAGCCGTTACTCAAAAACCAAAAATTGTAGTTACTTGAAATTTTCACCAAATGTTTATATTGAAATCATCTATACGTGGTAAAATTTTTGAACACTTTTGACTTTTATTGAGCTAATTATAGACAATTGAAATTTTCAATTTTTTTAAGTATTTTTTTTTAAAATAACGATAAAATTTTTTTTTTTTGCCAGAAAATCTTGAAAATTTAATACAAGGTTTCTTATAAGTTGTTCCATAACTGATAAAAAAAAATCCAAAATCGTAAGTCACAATTTTTTTTTATAAGTGCTCAAAGTTCCAATTTATACGAAATATGTAAAAATTGCGAAAATTTGCAAATAATTTTGTTGTTGAAAAATCGTAAAATTTTTTTCTTTTATAACTAAGTTTTGAAAATTTGGTACAAGGTTTTTCATTAGTTTTTCTTCAATTATCTGCAAAAAAAACTCTACCGGATTCAGACAAAAAAATTTTATGAGTGTTTGAAATTTAAATTTTTACAAAAACACGTTAAACAACGGTTTAGCCTCAAACGATTTTTGCTATTTGTTTTTTTTTCAAAAAGTATAAGTTGTAGAAACTTGAAAATTTTATCAGTTGTTTATATTGGCATTTTCTTTATATAATTTTATTTTCAAAAGATTTCACTCATTTTTAATCAATTTATAGGCATTTGAAATATTCGATTTTTTTTATTTTTTTTTTTATAAATGTTGATAAAAAAAATGTAGCTCGGACGAAATACATGAAAATTTAATAGAAGGGTCCACATAAGTTGTTCTAACTCCCATTCAAAAATTATAAAAATACATAGGCACAAAATTTTTTTATAAGCGTTTATAAGTGCTAATATTGACAAAATTCGTCAAAATCATGTATATTTGCTATGTATTTTGCAGTTGAAAATTCATAAAATTTTAAGTATTCAAAACTAAGAATTGTAAATTCGGTACAAAGTTTGACATACGTTTTCCTTCAATTATCTGTAAAAAAATTTGCACTGGAATAAAATCAAAAATTTTTATGAGTGTTTGAAATTACAATTTTTTCACATAATCGCGTAAAATAACAATTTAGGCATCATTGATTTTTGATATTTGTTCTTATTCAAAAAGTATAGGTCGTAGAAACTTAAAACTTTTACAAAATGTTTAAATAGGCATTTTCTTTACATAGTTGTATTTTCAAAATATTTCGTTTATTTTTTAGCTATTTATAGGCATTTGAATAATTCGATTTTTCTTAGATTTTTTTTTATAAAAGTCGATAACAATTTTTTGGCCCTACCAAATCGCTTGAAAATTTAATAGAAGGTTTTGAATAAGTTGATCTAAGAGTGATTCAAAAATTATTCAAATACATAGGCACAATTTTTTTTTATAAGCAGTTGAAGTTCAAAAATCGACAAAATTTGTCAAAATCACGAATATTTGCAAATTATTTTGTAGTTGAAAATGTATAAAAATTTTTGTATTCAAAGATAAGAAATGAAAATATTATGTAATATCACAGCTGATAAAGATAATTAAATAGATTAAGTTTATTATAATATAATCAGTAGCTGACAGCTGTTCTATACAAAATATTGGTAGATTGTAAACACAAGGTGTATAACGTACCTTTACATGGTTGAATAGAACGTTACTAACTTCCAATTTCCAGTTATTTTAATGTGTGTATCAGTTCCATAAACATGCGGATTTTATATATTATTATTAATTATTAATATTTAAATAGACGTAGCCACGGAGCATTCAGCATATATGGACGGCGGGGTCGGGTGGTGCCGTCACGATAGTGCATTTAGGCAAATAATATGGTATTTACCTACGCCCTATCTATGCACATCCTGGTTTGTCCAATGCTCACGAGCAGAAGTCACATGAATAGACAAATGTAAATTTAACCCAATCTAGGATATTAAAATAAAATATATATTACAATTTAAGGCTGACATCTTCATCTTCGTTCAGAATCGTTTTTTTTTTTATAATATAAAATAATTCCAAAATCTATCCAATAATGCCTAATCTAGCAATGCATCTCGTGTATCCCACCCAACTACTGTATCCTGTACTTAACTTACAATGATTTATCATTGCATACAAATGTAAAGTACCATACAACTAAACTATCGTAAACCAGGTGATCCCATGATAGAAAGTGCTATACACTCCTCACCATTATCTTGTCCGAGGAGCGAAGCGACGAAGGACGAACTTCCACCACCATTATCTTATCGGCTTTTTTAATATGAAAGCATTTGATGATATTAAAGTCGCATGAATTATTTATGCATTATATGAGGAACAATCAGCAAGAAACAAAAAAGAGACAAAATCAAAAGACGATATTGGGTCCATCCTTTAAATTTAAAAAGACCAGAAAATGGTTAGTTCCAGGTGATAGTATATTTCGGTTTGTCTTATTTTTTTATTTGTTTTTGCTATAAACAAATATATGATTTATGTTAGGCAATATTACACACAATAATAATTAATTTTATTTAAATTTATTAAGATATCGCCGGTTTGACCCAAAATTGTCAAAATAGCACACTGGTTTGCGTATGCCAATATCACTGGAAGAACGTCTGACAGTGACACTGAGGTAGGTATTTTAAAAATAAAAATAAAAATATTGAAACTAGTATTTATTTTATTTATTAACTAGAATGTTTATGCAAATCATGGTGTATTATTGAAATTATTGTATGAAGAACTAGGCGGAAGGTAATTATTTGTTTAGCGATGGACATGATGTGTAGGAGGTGTAGAAACATTTTGAGTAACAGGAGAACACATGTGTAAAAAATGGTCCTAATGGTAATTTTGTTTATTAGTTGAACTGATTGCAAGAGAAGGAGGTTGTGAAAAGTTACTGGATTCATCATGTAGCATTGGTGGAGAATTAATGGTAGAATTTAATATAGTTGTAGGCACATTCTGTGAATCGTTGGTATGGTAATATCCAGGAGAAGAAAAATGTTGCTGAGAAAAGTATGAGTTGCGTTGATCCATTGGTGTATAAGGATAGAAATGAGGGATAGCAGATGTGTTATGTATACTCGTTGAATAGCATTTAAAAACTCAATATACACCATTGATTTTTGGTCTTTGGTTAATGACTTGATTTTACTTGATTTGTTTTCTAATATTTTCAACAACCTATAACTAATAACTAGGGCTAGGATTTATATGCATTGGTATGTTTTTTTTTGCAACTTCTTATTACTAATTTTGAAAATATTGTCCACAAATCATCTCATGACGAAGTAAATGATTTTTTTTTTTTGCATGTTTTTACATATTTTGGATAAAATGCATATTTTTGCATATTTTGAAAAAATGAATAATATTGCACATTTTAAATACAAAACACAAAAAAAGCATGTTTTATGGTAAATTTCGTTACAATTTATTTCATAGCTATACAAAAATACTCAAAAGTAATTTCAGTTATCTTTTCTTATCTTCTCGACATCGCAAACTCATACGCTGAAGGTTACCTTTTCGACTGTTAATATATAAATAGTAAAATACTGTACTGGATTATAGACTAGTTAGTAGGTAGTAAATGTTTTGACATAGTCATTGTCGTATTATATCGTGTGTGCGGTGAAACTTTGCAGTGTTTTCTGCAAACTGTATTTGTTTCGTTAAAATGTCAAAAATGCTAAGTGCCAGTGCAAATCTTCGACAATACGTCGAATAGTTTTCTAGCACAATTTTTAAAACTGATGATAAAACACTATTTTGTTATATTTTTGACCAAGCAGTTCCATCAAATAAGCTTTAACAAGTAACTCAGCATTTAAGTACAGCAAAACACCTCAGTAATTCAACAAGAAAAGAATTTATTAAGATCAAACAGAAGATTGCTTACTTTTGAAAATTTAAAGCATCATGTTATTGTTAAATGTAATTCATTTGAATTGCTTAAATATATTAAGAGATAAGAGATAACAGATAAGTTTATAGATAATAGAAATTTTTTTTAAATTAATTTTTTAAATGTTTGTATTATGTGTTCATATTTTATGTGGTATATTTTAGCAAATTTTTATTGCATATTTTTGCATATTTTAAATAAAATAAATGCATATTTCATCTTTTTTTATTGCATATAAATCCTAGCCCTACTAATAACTAAGTAAGTTATATTCTAAATTTATTCAAAAAAACTAAATATGTTGATGAAAACAACTTACCTATATTCCATATGGACTCTTCCTTCAACACCTCAATAATAAACAGTTCATTGTCAAACATTTTATTTTTGACAAGTTTAAAATATTATTTAGGTACCTAAATACTTTTAGTATTACTTAATTATAAATGAATATTACTACTTTTAGTAGTTACTTGGTACTTAATACTTAGTACTTTTACATAACTACTAAGTACTAGCTATAACTTAGTAATATAAGCAGACAAGCAGTATACGTCTCAACAGACGAATTATTATGAATGAACGTAAATAAACGCGGGCAATCGCGGCGTTTAAACCGTCCGTGTGTAATGCAAAACCAGAAATGCATTCAGATAACATTGGGGAAATATTGTTTAAATAAAGCTGAAAATCGCAACCGAACGCTCAAAATTAATCATGCGCGATTCGGCGTGACCGAACGCGACCTGCAGACGCTA